>JAZDUH010000383.1:27415000-27905000 GCA_036419115.1 Scarus forsteni
ACCATAAGAAACTTTAAAAATATGTTATATGGACATCTAGAATCTGTATAAACTTTTAAGAAGGAGTGAAGTATGGCACCTTTAATTGAATAATGTGGCTTGTTGAAAAACATGTCGTGCCACGTGAACAATAAGAGCATGGATTCTAAAAAACAACAGCAGAGTGCTTCTTCTTCTTTTGTTTAATCACAAACTATGACAGTTGCTGCATAACTATCCAGGTTCTGAGATGGTGTCATTAGCAGCATTGACTGCAGGCAACACAATCAATACGATGTTATGAAATCAGACTGCAGCCTCCACGGCCTGATCCTCTCAACGCTGACTGAGTGACAGTACACCTTTAACTCTGACACTCTGAAAATATTTAACTGCATTCAGTTCAAGCCAAGGTCAGTCAACATTTTATCTGTAATGTCAGGTATAAAACATGAAGGTCTATCCTTTTTTAAAAAACAGAAAACCCTCTAAAAGCTTTTTAGCCTCTCAGAATAATGGAAGCAAATACGGTTACTTTTCCTTTTACTGACCCCTGACTTCCTTATTCCAGTGAAAGAGTTAGATTGTTGTTAAAACACTTACGACTCCTAATGCACATGATATTTATCCTAGGCTGCACCCTTCCCTTCTTATGGCTTCATACTGTGTATATGCAGACGTACTAAAGGCTGCATTTGAAAATCAATATTACAGCACATGCCTTACATAACATTTTACTGGTATGCCACAGAGCAGGTCTTTCATTTCTAACATTATCAGGCCACTTATTTTCTAGAGCTTACACATATATATTTGGTATCTGAGTATTTAACTACCTACACAATGTGAAATAAGCAGCACCATCCTACTCTGAGATCCACTTATGTCTGAAAATAAAAATCAGTTCATTGAGAATATGGCCTTATCCACTGAACATGTGATAAGGGCTGTTGCCATGATGGATGTGACATGTCTTTCTATCTCTATACTTTTGCAACTTTATTTTTTTTAATATTCTGAGCTTTGTAAGTTGGGCTTCAGCCAGTTGCTTTGGCTCGATTGTTTTTGTCCTGTTAAGGCGTCAAGAATTTTTTAGGTTAATTCTGAATTAGCTGTTGCTTTGTGTTGAGGGAGGGTGTGTGAAAATTAACTTTTTAAAAAATTTTAATTGAATTTAATTATTTATTTATCTCAAACTTTAAAAACAAACAACCAAATCAATGCAAAATTATTTGTACACCAAGCTGTACATGTCCATCAAACAAATTAAAGGGACTGTGAGGAGTTTCTAAGTAATTACAAAAAAGTCTCACTTTAAGATATATGCCTTATCAAAATACACACTTTAAGATTAGTATTATAGCATCAAAATAGGTTATCTATAAATGCTATTCCTTAGCTTCACTGTCAGGTCAGACAGGGCTGGACTGGCCTGGATACTCAACTTCAGGAACAAGACAATTAAATCTAGAGCAAATGTATATTATTCAGACACGTCTTAGAGCACCGGGCTGTAAGTAGCGATATATAGCCAGCTACAAAACTACGATAATAAGTTTTCCAAAAATTACTTGTTGTCACACATCAAAAACTGCCGCTGCGTAACTAGAAAGAGAAATTACCTCGTCACTTTGCATCCTGTAAGATGTTGAAAAAGAAAGTTCTAAAGCAATCCAAAGTTCTGAGGAAGGTCCGAGCTGCATTCATTATCATCACAACAAATGCACGCTTTGGCTTGAGTCACGTCTTTTGGTGCATTCCAGTTGTAGTCAGAAGTAGGAATTTTCGAGTTCTGAGGAGAAAACTGCAACTGGAACGTTCCCAGAAATCGGAATTTCCTACTGGGAACTCGGTGAAACCTCGCCACCCCCGAGTTGACAATCGAAGATGGATGCCCCCAGTGTGAACAGTTATTTAGCTCCTGTAATAATCAATTTATTTGCACTTCTGACTGGGGTGTGTCGCTCTAGATCAGCTGTATACATAGTATTGTTAGACTTATATTTACAAAAATGCTGCCATAGTGATAATCAAATTCTTCACACAACAACGTAGGGCGTGCTAACAACGGCTAACAATAGCCTGGTAGATCATTATGTTTTTTTCCGACTTCCGATAAGTTGGAGATGATGTCACTCCCAGTTACGAGGTTACTGGAATGCAGCATTACGACAGTCGCCGCGCATGCTCATGGGTAGGAGAGTCTTTATGTCGCCGGTAATAGATTCTCCTCAAAGCACCTTTAAGCAAGTAGGTACATACACACAACAACCAGTTTGAGAGGGAACAGAAAGAAGCAAAAAGCTCATCTATTCCTGTTCCTTCCTTATAAATCAGATACATTGCTGAATTATAAATCAGTACCCTCTGTCATATCCATGGAAACAGTGTAAATTCATAGGTAATAGTAACCCCATTCTTTATATAAATCAAGAAAACAAACATCCTTATAGTAAGTAAGCACTTCAGAAAAATCAATATATACATTATATACACATATACTTATCTACATAGTAAAAATACAGTCTATACATAATCAAACTATTTAAATGTCCACAGTATTCATAATCATCCATCTTATAATACCATTAAACAGTCAAAATCTTTCATGTAGTATATCTGTTCTAAACTACGTTTTATGTTATTTACTGTAATTACTTGCATTTAACCGTTTTATCTTGATATTATATTTTACAGACCTCAGGAAGCGTATCAACAGCCATGTGCCAAGGCATATAAGGACCCCAGTGAACGTCCATGCATCCATCATCTTTACTGGCTAGTAAGGGAGTAGAGCCTATCTCTGCTGACATTGGGCAAGAAGCAAAGTCCATCCAGAAAGCCAATCATAGGGCCACATAGAGAGACAGACAGCCATTCAAACACTCACCAACTCCTAAGGGCTGTTTAGAGTCACCAGTATGCCTAACCAGCATGAGGTTTGAACCAGCAACCTTCTTGCAGTGAGGCAAGCCACTGTATATCCATCCTACAAAAAAAGTGAAAAATAAACCATCCTGTGTACAGCGCTTAGCAAACTTGTTTGACCACCTGCCATAAAAACAAGAAAACTAGAACATTTTAGAAACCTTTCCAAAACTTGTTGAAAGCTGAAAGTGATTTTTGTTACTGGACAAATATCTTGAACAGTGGGGAGGAATCTCAAACTGAAATTACTTTTTAAATTTGAGTTAACTTACTGAGCTTATCTGAGAAGTCAGAATTTTTCAGGTACAACATTCAACCACTAAAACTGATTTTTCTTTTCAGGAATGCAAGTAAATATATGTAATTTACCATCTTAAGAAATAATAATATGTTTTACTATTTTTTTCTAAAAGGTAAATTTGCATATGCATGGATAACAATAATAATCATATTTTAGCTTTAAAATTATTTCAGTTTATTAGTTTCTACATGCTGGTGTATCAACTATTATAGAAACGTAAACAATGATTTTGTGAATTATAAATGCTGGCATGAACCCTGTATTGGGTGGTGATCTAAAACATTTTTTAAAAATTACATGTGAGTCTAATGTGTTTGGTTCAGTCAAATCTTTAAGGGCAATCCAGATGACGTTTTACGAAATTTGAAATTTAGATTTTTCGACGTAAAGGGATCACACCACTAGGCCATCAGAGCCACCAGGAGTACATTATCAAGCTTGTGGACAGAGTCTATTTAAACACAACAAAGACAGGTCTATGATTGTCCCATGGATCTGTCACTAGCTTTAGTTCTTACTTTAGTTCACTTGTCTCCGCTTATCTCCCTTCCTTCGCCCACACACCCAACACAGCATCGTGTGGAAATTGCTGTTCATCATGAGACCGGGATTCACATTCAAGATTTCCTGCTGCTGAAAGAGGTTTTTACATCCACTAAGGAGGTTATGTCATTGCCTGAGTATGTTTGTTGTCACGAAAATCGCATTTTTCGTCATGGCGAATCCAGGCGGTGATCTGGATCACTCCCAAAATCTAAGTATTGTTCCTTGTCCAAATCCGGAAATTTGAACATTTCATTGAAATCTGTCCATAACTTCTTGACTTTCATTTGTTTATTTGATTCTCTTTTGGCACAGAGTCAAAAAGTTATGGACAGATTTCAATGAAATTTTCAGAAAATTTCCGGTTTTGGACAAGGAACAGTATTTAGATTTTGGGAGTGATCCGGATCACCGCCTGGATTCGCCATGACAAAAAATGCGATTTCTGTGACTTACTACTGAGCTGAAAAAGATGTCATTATGAATCCAGTTGCTAATGGTATGTTTTCTTGGTATTTGGATAAAATAGAGGTAGGACTAATATTTATGGTGAAAATCACAATATAGGTGAGGACTGTGGCGCTGGTGGAGGTCTGGGCTCTCTGAGGGCTTTTCTAGTTTCTTGCTGCCATGATGGAGGGATTCCTGATTGGCCATACGGATTCATGTTGGTTGTTGGATGTACCGTATTTTCCGGACTATAAGTCACACCAGACTATAAGTCGCATTTATTTAGTGCTTTGATAGAGAGGTGGTTGCCTTGTATGAAGCGGTAACACCAAGAAGGTCCATTTGCCGTATTTACTGTTATCTCCTTGGCAGCTAGCAGGGCATGAATACGTACCTGCACCGTAAACAAGCCTCTCCCGGCAGCCCGTTGTTCAAGCACCCATCTGTGGACTCAGTCCTTCAGCTCTGGCCGTCTTGCTTTCGCCCCACGAGTAGCTTTCTTCATTTGAACCATTGCTGTAAGAGTAACCTCTGCTTTTCGCCAGTCCATCACGAGTTACTCACTCATGGCAAACTTTATTTCTGCTGAATATTTTACTACCATCAGTTTATCTGCAGAATGGGATTTCCATTTGGGGGCATTTTGTTTATGGCTAGCCTAGAGCGCCCTCTCACGGCTGTAGGCGGTAATGATTACCTCCACCAAGGAGGTTATGTTTTCAGGAGAGTTTGTCTGTCTGTCTGTCCGTCCTTCTGTCTGTGAACAAATTAACTCAAAAAGTTATGGATGGATTTGGATGAAATTTTCAGGAAATGTTCAGCATGGGAAAAGGACGAACTGATTCAATTTTGGTGTTGCGTCTGGCCGCCATGACGAAAAATGTGATTTTCGTGAATAACTACTGAACTAAAATAGATATAATTATGAATCCAATTGCTTATGATATGTTTTCATGGTCAAGGAATCTAAATATTTAGAGGAAATAAAAAGGTAGGACTAATATTTATGGTAAAAATCACAATATGGGTGACGACTGTGGCGCTGGCGGAGGTCTGCGCTCTCCGAGTGCTTTTCTAGTTATTCCTTGTTCATGTCAGTCAGTATGAAATGTTTTAAAAAATGTTAAATTATGCATATTTTGATATATAAGTCATACCTGACTATAAGACACATTACCAGCCAATCTATGGAAAAAGTGCGACTTATAGTCCAGAAAATACAGTATGAATTTGTATATATTTGCATACATTCATTTATTCATTTTCTATACTGGACATCCCTTTTGGGGTTGTTGGGAGGCTAGGGCCTATCCCAGCTGTCACTGGGCTAGAGGCGGGGTACACCCTGAACTGGTCGCCAGCCGATCACAGGGCCACATAGAGAGACAGACAACCATTCACACTCACACCTAAGGGCAATTTAGAGTCACCAATTAACCTAATGAGCATGTTTTTGGTCTGTGGGGTACGCCAAAAAGAGAACCCACACATGCACGAGAAGAACATGCAAACTTCACACCGAAAGGCCCTGCCTGACCCGGGGATCAAACTGGCGACCTTCTTGCTGTGAGGTACGCAACCATGCCGCCCCTTACATGCATATATGTGGATCCATAAAATGAAAATTTTGTCTTCAGCCTGCTCCATTGTAAAGTGTCTTGCGATCACACTTGTTATGAATTGGCACTTCACAAAGACTGATGGACTGACCCACTGAGGAGAGTTTCCTGACCCACTTTTGGGTCCCCACCACCATTTGAGAACCGCTGATTTAGATTATTTCTGAAATAACAATAAAAAAATGAAAATACATATATTTTTTTCCCCAAAAAGAACTTCAACCTTCATCCTATTATTTTCTATGCGTGTGAAACAACAGCTTCATAACTTAGGATCACGGAACACAGAGAAACATTCATACGTCTGTTCACGTGCGCACACACGCACGCACGCAGAGGTCTTACTTGAACTTTGCAAGAGTGCAAAACTGAGTGTAGGTCTTCAGGGAACAGGAAACGACTTCCCTCCTCCCCCTGCAATTCTGCCCCCCTCCTCCCCTCCCCTCGCCTCCCCTCCCACCCTCCCTCCGCTGTTTCTCCCCCTCCTCTCCTCCTCCTCCTCCTCCTCCTCCAGCAGCTCCTCCACGCTATAGCAGAGAACTCGTCAGGCCAACTCACAGAGAGCAGCTCAGCCTCGCTCGGCAGCGGCTGCTTCCCACCAGGCGGGGGTACTACCGGAGAGCACCGCGCTCCCATGTGCGCCGCTGAGCCCGTTGGATGTTGAAACCTGAGCCACCATGTCCAACCCGACCCACGACCCTTTCTACTCGTCTCCTTTCGGACCCTTCTACAGGAGACACTCGCCCTACATGGTCCAGCCCGAGTACCGGATCTACGAGATGAACAAGCGGCTGCAGGCGCGCACAGAGGTGAGGAGAGCCGGGGGAGAGGAGAGGAGAGGAGAGGGGGAGAGAGCCAGCTCGCACGGTCCCGGGCAGGGCTGCGGGACCACCGGGAGGGGAGAGGGGCTGAGGATGGAGAGGGGAAGAGGAGGGGGTGTGGATGTCTGTCAGTTAGGAGATGAGGATGAGATGCCAAAGTGCCAAACATTCCTGAGCTCGAAGTAAACAGACAAATATCATCCTGTGAAGAAGTGATGGCGTGCTCTTCTGCTCCAAAAACTCTGACATGATTCGACCAAATATCAGAGCGACTTCATGTTTTTGAGTAGTTTTGCAACTTTAATAATAAATAAATGTTATTTAAATAAAGTTATCAAACCCATTGGCATGACAGCAGCAGGTAAATCGTGTAAGGATTAATAAGGAAATGCTAAATTATGATCATAATGCTCTCAAGCATGTTGACTAATTTAATCATAATGCAAACTTTAGTGACAACAGCTGGATGGTTCATCATGATCTACACCATGTTTGGAAAAGTCACCCTAAAGCATTAATTCAGGCTACCTTTGTTTTCATGTCCCAGTTTGTTGGTCAGTGGCTGCAAACAAAATTAAGTTCTTTGCCAAAGTTTGAGCTGTGCTGATCCAGACGTAAATGTTTTTAACCAAGAGTATGACGTATTATATTAAGATGGTAAATATCTTTAAATAACATCCATGTGTATTCAAGTTATCCAATAACAACGATATGACTAAAGCTGTTCTCAAAGTTTATTACATGACTCTATATTGAAGACAAGGCCACATCGAAGGGCCAAGCTGCTCAAAATTAAAGGAAACTTTTGCGTAAATATAATTATTCAGTGCTGAAAAAATAAAGGCACGACTAGGGCTTCCATTAAAAGTTAATTGACCAACCATTATGTTTTCTTAACTAAAAATAATCTTAATTTAATGTCCTAAATGTCATATTTACTCCAATTCAATCCACGTATTTAACAAACAGAACACACCTATTTAACTTAACAGATTATGCACATTTTTCAAATTAAAACAGACAAGAAATCGCAGTTATTAGTGCAAAAAAAGTTCAATATTTGTGTCTTTTAATGCCCAGTCAGGCCACAGTTTCTCATGCTATGATATGTGTGATGTATGAAACTGATGAAACAGATGGTCTGTTACCTTACCCTGCTATACTGTATATATTTTTTGTGGTTATATTATAAAAGTATTAACAATAAGTTATTGTGCTGTAGGCAAGCTCCATATATGTGCCTTTACACTTGATTTTGATTGGCTGATGGTGATTTCAGGTGAAATTACTGCTGCAGAAATGAGAAATACTTATTGTCATAGAGATTTACAGTTACCATGTGTAAGTCTTACAGAAAAAACATATATACATAGATAGATGTGTAGATAGATTTATCCTCAGACTATGAAACACTTCATTAATTGTGAAGTTTGACTCTACAAATATCAGTTTTGATATTTTATGTGGATGTGAACATAATAAAACGTACCTTTTTGTTCACATATACCAACACAATGCTATTTTTTAGTACCACCACGATGACTACTTATAGTAATAATAATATTATAAAGGCTGTCATTTGCACAGCACATTTCGCACTTCTTTAATCATCACCTCCATGTTTGAATTCATTATTTCGTGATCTTCTCTGTCATGTAAAGTGTAAATTGAATCCCTGTATCTCGTACTGGGATGTGAGTGCTTCTTTGGCCTGCAGCTGCTTTATTTATTTAAAGTTTTGTGTTTTATTTTGTACTTTATTAAGTAGCGTCTTGATAAAAAGGGCAGATCGTGTCATTCTTTCTGCTCCGTTTCATGCAAGATTTGACTTTTTATATGTTTTAATTGCTTTCTTTGACAAAATAATAAAATAAACATAACAAACAAACAAAATACAGGCTGCAAAATTATTTGGAAAGTGCTTCACACAATAACAGAATAAGGAAACATCAGTTGAGATGAAACTACAGCAACTACTAATAATAATGACAGTATTCATAACAAAACAGCAAAAGGATCAACTGTATATACATAGTATTTTTAAAAACAAAACCAACAGACACACTGAGTGAGAAATTATAATCTCGCATGAACAGTGAACTTATTTTTCAGATGTTTAAGCTCTTTTGTGTTTTTTAGGGACATTTTTCTGATTTGGGAATCGTAAAGCAAGTTAGAAATACTGAAAATTTTCTTTTAAATATTAGGAGATTATGAAATGTTGCACAAATGTTTGATTTGGTCAGTTTTTCTTGATATGTGCCACATGTCAAGTACACCTGAACGTCTAAGAGATGAAAATATTTACTGTCTTAAACGGGCGAAACAGCACAAATGAAAACCACAGATAAATTATGATCTTCATGCTGAATTTATCACATTCATGTTCATAAGAGAGAATGGTTACAAATGGGAGATATTTTTCTTATGGTAGTAAGTTTACAGGTACAGAATATTTTCTAAATAATTATAAGGACCAAAAAATCAGAAAAATTGAATATTGCTAAGCCTGCTGTCGGAGAGGAGAGGATGAAGAACTGCCCCATTACTCAATGAAAATAAATCATCTGAAGGAAACAACAGGTTTGACGGTGGTTCTCTGAAACAGTCCTGGCTTAATATTCTTTACTAACACAAAAATATATTCTTCTTCTAAAGCAGCCTTATTTTATACCTAAAAGTGTAGTCGTTAAAACACGTTTAAGCATGAAAACAATGACGATTAACATACCCAAACTTAGTTGAGAAAACATTTTCATGTTTGATAACGTGCATTTCATTAGTCGGTCATTGTATTTCCTCCACTACCAGCCAATAAGTCTCTTAGCTGCATCTATGAATGATGATGATGATGATGATGATGATGATGATGATGATGATGAAGTCAAAGTTTTGGTTCATTTGTGCAAAAGAGGAAGTATGATTCTCAGCAAGCCCAAAAATCAGTTTCATGTGTCTCACTGATCAGTTATTATTATTGATCCTCATTGAAATTATTGATCTGTTTCACTGTTTGAATGGTCTATTCAGTTTATCAAAATCAGTCAGACATACAGAGTGTGTATTTGTTGTTAATATCAACGGCACAGAGTGTTTGTGAGGACTTTTCAGGTTAGAGTAATGGCAGAGGAATCACAATTAAACAATCAAAATCACAATTCTTTTTAAAAAATCAGCCACAGAGATGAAAACTCTGTGTAGTGTCATTAGGGCTTCATTTTAAAGTTGAAGCTGCCACAGGATCTTCATTATTTTATTTATATTTATTTAAATGTTTTAAAGCTTTTTCACATGGATGTTATTATGCCTGTGGATATCATTATGAATAAGCATTTAGACCAGTAAGACTCAAAGACTGAGAAAACCACCGTCTGTGCTGTTAGATGTTTTAAGGAGCATAGAGCGAGGCAGAAGAAAAAAATATTGACCAGAGACAGGTTTTGTAATCTTCATTTTTGAGCCATGAAAAGTGGAAGTTGAGAGAATGTTGAGAAAAAAAGTAAAATAAGGAAAAAATAAAATATATATTTATTTTGGTAAACTCTGCTCTTCTCTTAAATTTTTACTCATGCAACGTTTCTCCTCAAAATATATATATATATTTAAGCTTTTCACTGTATTTGTTTTTTTTCCTTAAAGTGCATCATGAATTCAACAGTAAAAAACTAAAGATAGGGAGTTTATCCTGGACTCAAAAGAGAATATTTCTGATGTATTCTTGTATTCCAAGGATTCTTGGAGTCATTAAGTTAACAAGAAAAACTCTTTGAATACTTCAAATGAATTTATTTTTATTGTATGATCACATTGACCACTGCTTAAGGATCCCTTTTTTCTGAGAGCTCATTGAGTTTTTCCCAAAAAGAGTTGAGCCCCACGGGACCTGCACAAAGTCTGATAGATTGATTTGCCTTATAATAATCAAATGTAAGTGTTTTCGTCCATAAAACAAGCTGACACACATGCTCTAAAGCAAAAACCAATAAAAGAGTTTGTGCTAAGGGTTTAGTTGATACATGTAAACTAAATTCTGACCACCTCAAAGCTGAGAGAGCTTCTCACCTGCCCTCCTGGGGTGCCTGTACTCCAGGTTTGAAACCAAGGATACAGAACAGTGATTTTCAAACTTACTTTACTCGAAACACCAAAACTGAGCTAAACTCTGAAAAGGAAACCTGATTTTTATCCATGAGAAATACTCCCTTCAATGCACAAACTTTTATATCTTAACAGTTTGTTCTGCAAACGTACTTTGATCCACAAATGCCTAATAAAAGAATATTTAATTTTTTTTACCAATTTAATACCGTCACCAGTGTGCCATCTCACCATTTCAGAACAACCGATAGATCTTAAAAACAATAAGGGTGTGTTTTGAAGGTCTATATGACAATGTGGTGAAAATAAAGGCATTTTTGGTTAAATATATAATTTTTTTGGTCAATTTGATAATTACAAAAGTCTACTTTTGTACTTATAACCATTTGTAAACATGCAAGAGATTTTGAAAGGAAACTGTTGTTATAGTTACACTTTAAATTTTGGCAAAACTATCCAAGAATGAGCTATTACATCTAAGAATTTTTTTTTTGTTTTTAATTCAACTGAAGAAAATTGTAAGATGTCTTAAGTATGTTTTTACGTGGCCATCCTCTGAAACAGAATGAGTGTAAAATTGTCTTTTTGTAGTGCAGGTGTCCACACGAGGCACAGAAACAGCTAAACGTTCCCTAGAAAAACATGCATGTACTGATTTTTTCATGGATTTAAATTTATATCTCAACCAAAGGCAAGAATAAAATGTAAGTATTCTAAACAGGGCAGTACAAGTTCAAAACCTTTTACCTAAATGTGACATAGTCCCTGGGGTGCTGCCAGTAGCTGTGCCTCATGAAAACATGTCCCATGGGCCCTGTCCCAAATAAATAAATGACTGATCATATAAGAACAACGCTTGATTATTACACTCAAGTTGTTCTGTTCAAAGACATGCTTCATACAGTAACTAATACTTTCAATGAAAATAAGACAATATATGTCAAATTAAACCATGTACCAAAACATTTGGACCTTTTCATGCCTTTATCAAAGATTACACGTTTGTTTTACTCCACAATCCAAATGTTTGAACATGCCATTCCAATGTTTGGGCAAATATAACGTAAAAAAATAAAGTTGTCATCCTCTTAAACTGCAGACCTCCTGTGATCAAACAGACAGCATAAAACAGTTCATTTGACCCTTTAAGCAGGTGATATGTAAACTTAATAATACAAACAATAATAATAATAAAAAAAGAATCTTTTCCCAATTGTGTTGCTCATCTTTTAGACCCCTCCAAGATTCTGGGCCACAGAAATCTTTCCCCTTTATCCCCCCTTGTGGGCGCACTTGGGACAGGTGCATGATTTTTGACCCATTTATTTAAGCTACTGTAGATCTGCTCACCAGAGCTCACTAAGAAACCTCAACTAAGAATTACGATTTATTGATCATCATTTCATTTAAACCCAAATTTAAGAGTAGATCTGCAATCCAATCAAGGTGATAAAGGGCAGAAATAAAAATACAGAATCAGAGACTTTCAAGCCGTAGTTGATTTTACCACTTATACACCCTGGTAGAAAACAAACTTGTGGCTCTTAGGACTTGAAGACGGGAGCAAGAAAAGCATCAAACACATTCAGCATCGGTGGCTCAGTCTGATAGTGCACTTGGTCGGTAATCAGAGGGTTGTAGGTTTGATGTCAGCTCTGGCTGTCACGTGGTGATGTGTCCTTGGGCAAAACACTAACCCCAAGTTGCTCTCACTGTTGTGTCAGTGGTGTATAAATGGGCATGAAAGGGTGTGAATATGTCAGCTGATACTGATGGAAAACTGATATAGAAACTGTGAGTGAATGGATGTGAATGGGCAGATGTGACCTGCGGTTTAAAGCTGCTTTAAGTCTTCAAAGAGACTAGAAAAGAGCTATATAAATCTCAAATCAATTTATTATTTATGTTTAAAGCTGTCTGAATGTCTTGGTTACACTAAGAACTGATACGATGAAGGAAAGCAAGTTAGACACTGAGTGTGTATATGCCAGTGAAACAGTCCAAGTCTTAAAGACCTACTAGAAATATCATTTTATGGGGATGTAATGATGCAAAAGATGCCTCAATATTGTTTTCATGAAAAAACATGAATACATTTTAAGTTAATGATGGGTAAGACCTCAAATATACTTATGGCAAAATGTTACCTATTGTGTAATATATTTAAAGGGATACGTCATCATTTTCTTGTTTTTATGTCTTGCCTCACTATCGAATCCACGAGAAGCAGTTAGACACCATTCTTTCAGCTGTTCATCCAATCAATAAAGAGAAGAAAAGGAAGTGATAGGCAGAGTTTGCCCACTGCTTATTAGCTTAGCTGAAACACTGGGAGTCAATGGGTATAGCTAGCCTGGCTGTGTGTACAGTCATCAGATAAACTCTTCAGCAACTCCAAACGTCATTGTGTGCTTGTTGTGACTCATTTTTTCACCACTTTATTGTCTTCTACTTACAAACAGGCTTTTTTTTATTAATTCTCTTCCATGGTGGTTTGCACTAGAGACGTGAAATTTGTAAATGAGTCATGTCTTTTGAACATTTATTTTTAGTGAACGATAAGAACGGATTCATAGTTGTGAGTGTGCCATACGTTTATGAGACACAGTTATATTTGCAGGCAATTCACATTAAGGAATGGCTTTTAAACATACGGCTTGGACACAACCGCAAATCATCGTTCACCTAAAAGAGCTGTTCGTTTACCAATGTCATTTCTCTAGTGTTAACCGAAAAAGTATATCAACAAAACAAAGCCTCTCAGAAGCAGATAAGATAATACAATGAAAGTAGAAGATAATGTAACATAATGCAGTAAAAAAAGGAGCCACAACAAGCACACAGTACTGTTTGGAGTTGCTGAAGAGTTAATCTGATTACTGTAGGCAGGGGCAGGCTAGCTATACCCATTGACTCCCAGTGTTTGAGCTAAGCTAACTAGCGATGGGCAAGCTTTGGCCGTCTCTTCCTTGTTACTGCTCGCAGAGTCGAAAGAATGGCGTCTATCTGCATGTCATGGACTCAGAAGATATGAAAACAAAAAAAATGTTGGCATATTCCTTTAAGCTCCTATTAGTCACTAGTCCCAACTTTTGTTCCTTCATGGCTCCCCTTAACAGTCTTTTCTTACATGAAGTATCACTCATCTTATTCAATGGTCAGAATCGACTCAAACAGCATCACAAGCACTACGCTGTGAAAAAATCTTAAATCATCATCACATCACATTAAGATGAATACATTCTGATACAGAGGGTTCAATCATTATAGAGAGAATCAGGAGAAACATGCAGCCTAAAGAGGTCAGTTTGAAGTCTGAACGTGCTGCAGACTGAAGCACCTCTTTCACCAGCTTTTAACCCGTTTGCATACATTTGCATATCACCTGCTTTTTGTACATTTGCATTCTGTTTGGTTGGCTCAGGCTGAGGCAAAGTGAGCTTAACAAAGACTTTATGGTGTTTGTGGACAACTATTATATTTCCCATGATTCACTGCTGCGTTCAGCTGTTGATCTTCCCTCCATAACACTGACCCTGATCGCAAAGTGAAGATGATTGTGATTTAATTGCAGGAGGTTGAGTTAATTTCTGTCAGTGTCTGATGCGTCACGGAGTGTGTGTGCAGTTACTGTGTCATTCAGACTAAACCTTTGGTGATCCCACTGAGAGTTTTACAGCCCACATCTGTCCCGCACATCTGTTCTCTGATCACTAATGTGTAAATCTGCAGAGAAAAAAGTCCATTCAGCATGTCACCGTCTCCTCAGACAGCAGGGAAATCAGGAAAAAGACACATTTGTTTGACTTTTATGTTGACTTTTTAGACCTTAAGTGAATTTATTTGTTTTTACTTGACAGGGATGTTTCAGTTCAACATGGTTTCAGTATTTAGCATGATGCTGATGTGCTGCCTGCAGGGTTAAAGGTGTTCCTAATTTATGGCTCTGGTCTCCAGTCAAGGGTTTAGGTAGACTGAGTAAAATAAAAAACAAAAAACAAACCAAAAAAACATATCCTATGAATATTTATTAATTTAAAATTGTGAATAAGTTTTAAGGGACATGTCAGAATTTGAAGTGCGTATGCCGGAACAAGGAAGAAACAGGTAGAGCTTGCCCACCGCTAATTAGCTTAGCTCAAACACTGGGAGTCCATAGTTATAGCGAGCCTGCCTCTGCCTACAGTCATTAGATCAACTCTTAGCAACTCTCTGTGCTTGTTGTGATCTTTTTTTCAAACTTTGTTATGTTATTGCACACACTAACCACCATGAACATACTTGTAGGTCAGAATACAATACAAAGCACGTCCACAGTGGTTTGTGCATGCGTCCCAGTGTTTAGTTTTGTATGTACTTCCTTAGAATATTACATAAGAGCTAATTTTTGTCAAATACAGATGATTTAAAATAACACAATCAAAACAACAAGCCACAACAAGCACACAGGAATGTGTAGAGTTGCTGAAGAGTTAAGATGATGACTGTAGGCAGAGGCAGGCTAGCGCTACCCTTCGACTTCCAGTGTTGACCTATCTGTATGTGGTGGATGAGCTCTGCCTGTCTCTTCCTTGTTACTGCACGCACAGTTGACAGAATGTTGTCTATCTGCTTGTCATAGACTCAGGAGTCAGGCAAGACACAAAACGGAAAAAAAGGTTGGTGTATCCCTTTAAGATATTCACATAATGTGTGTACTTTTTGTTGTTTTTTTTTCCATTTAAAGCCCCTATGTCATGGTGCGTTTGACTGTTAATGCCATATCTATGTTGTCTATCAAGTAAGCAGTTGAAACAATTTGACCAAAAACATTTTTTGTAAAGGATCAGCTGTTGCTCTAATTTCCTCCCCTTTGGAAATGCTCAGATCTGAAAGAGCAGGGAGGCTTTGATAATGAGCTCTGTAATGATTGGCTGCCCGAATGATGCCTGATGGGGGGTAAAGGGAATTAAGAGGGGTTTTAGCCAGTGACATGGATGTCATCTGCCTGTGACATGCAGAAAACACTCATGTAGGTGGAGGGTGCACTGCTATTACATCATAAACCCACATCATAAACAAAACAGAGCATTTAAGGGACATTTTCTAGAAAGGGGCAAAGTGCATTTCTCCATGAACTGGGACATAAATAACAGTTTTTTTCAGCTTCCAAAGCCTCTCTAACAACATGAAAATTAGATTAAAAAGTTGCAGGACATGAGACTTTTAATCACGATTGAGGACTTTACCTGGTATTGATTTATTGAGTATTTATCATTGTTTTATTTAAGTAGGATTTATATTGTAATCTTGAGGTGATGTGTATAAAGAGTTGCAGTCAGGCTCACCCACAGTTAAAGCTGGGCCCCTTAAAGGCCTCATAAATGGGCCCCGATGGAAATTTAATAATATTAAAGCCCAAACAAAGACCATTAGCCGGGCCCATTTTACCACCCTGGGCCTGACTTCTCTGAGGTCTCAGCACAGCTACACACATGATATCACAAACCTGAAAGCTAACTTCAATAAATCCTTCAACTGAGATAATACAGTAAAAATAAAGGCTTGGACTAGTTTAGTAAGAAGAGGCCTCTGTTATCAAACAGACAGAATAAAACAATTTATTTGATGCTTAAGCAGATGGTGATATTAAAGGTTAGAATCCAAACAATAAAAGATAAACCTTTTTATTAATGTGTTGCTCAGCTTTGACACCCCTCCAAGATTCTGGGCGGCCTTGGGACGGTAAATAGAGTTATTAACACGCTGGGAAGGGGATTTTTGCCCCATCTATTTATAGCACGATATTGATATCTGATTAGGTGACAGTTATGGAAATTTGGGACATTTGTTTTGTTAAGTAGTTATGCCTCTGGCCATGAGTTGGCAGCAGGCATTCAGCCATCTGACTCTCTGCCTTATTTATTATGATCATTTCTGCCACTGAGACAAACGATAGTTTATGTTATTTGTCACAAGGACCATGCTGTATCTAAATAAACTGATTAGAAATTGTATTTTCATGTTTATTAAATTGTGTGCTCTTAATGTAAATTTAATTATATATTATAACATATATCACATTTTCACCCTTGTATTGTGAAATTTACTGTATCATAACTTTGTTAAGCCCCTCCTTGGTTTATGTCGCTAGGTTAGACAGATTGTCTAATCATCAGGCCTCCTTCCATTTAATCCAATTAAAAACACTCCTCGTTTTGACAAAGTTTAATTCACTTTTTTTATAAATAAATATTTTACTAATTTGTCCTCAATAAAAAAATAAAGTCAAAGGTATGGTAAAGTCTTGAGAATATAAAACTTGCTTACACCTTAAAAAAAAACATACGGGAGACTGATGCTGGAGATGTTTGCTATTGTTAGCTGTACTCAAGCAAAAGTTTAACAAAGTGTTTGTTTAGCGAAAAGAAGATAACATTACCAGAACATCACATTTCTTTTGTGTCTTGCCTCACTCTGGAGTCCATGACAAGCAAATAGATGTCATTCTGTCCACTTTGCGTGCAGTAACAAGAAAAAGACAGGCAGAGCTCGCCTACAGCTAATTAGCTTAGCTCAAACACAGGGAGTCAATGGGAAGTGTTAGCCTGCCTCTGCCAACAGTCATCAGATAAACTCTTCAACAACTCCAAACGGTCCTGTGCTTGTTGTGACTCGTTTTTTACTGTGTTATGTAACTTAACCTTCTACTATGTTTTAAAATGAATAATTGTGTAAATATGTTTGTTTATATAAATACAGACTAGGGCTGAAAGATATATTGTTATTGTGTCGATATCTGGATATGAACATTCAAGATATTATTATCGAAAAAGCAACAATATAAATGATATGGATTTCCCCCTGTGCTTGCCCTGCATGCACAGCTCCGAGTCACAACAAATTTCATTTTTACGATTGCCCTTGAATGCACCGCTTGGTTTTCACCAACCCGTAGTCATATCATATTACATCTATATCTAGATATCTGGCATGAATATCGAGATACGAAATTTTCTCCACATTGTTCAACGCTGATACAGACATACAAAGATGTATCCATCCATGCAGAGCCATAAGGACTAAAAATAAGAATTTATTATGGGGACAAACCCTTGGACGCCCAGATCTTATATCTGTCCCCATCACATTTAGCTCTGCTGAATATAGTTTCAATAAATTAATCTTTCATTGTATAGCACCATATGTGTTGGAATATATAAGGTAAGCCCTTTCAGTTGTAGTATCTTATTTCAAGAGGAACCTCATGTCTATATAGTGTTAAAATAGTTACTAAGAATGCATTGTAAATACAACTATGGATAGTGAGATCAATCTAATAAAAACATAAATATCTACTGTGTAATGCTTGTGCTTTTATTGATATGATAGCCCGATACTCTGTGGTGTTTTATCATGTCCTGTGACTTAATGACTTTAATTTGTTGCACTATTTGTACTCTGAAGCTGGTTAAAGGAACATGTTACAGTCAAATAGTTGTTGTTTTGTTTTCTAAAAGGTTTTAAAAGGCTCTGTTGAGAAAACTCAACCAGTTCTATCTTAATACATAATATACATAATAAGATCTATTTGGTCCAATCCCACTAATAAGTGATCAGTGATCAGCCCAGGCAGCCAAAGCCTGATCAGGCCGCCCTTACTCCTATGCTAAAATTAGATTTCACTCAGGCCCCAAAGCTGATGAAGTTTCAGGACAGATTTGTCTTTATGTGAATTTTTTGGCAGTCCTTTTGAAAGCCTGTATTTTAAACCCAGACCTCTGCTGAGTCTCTGCAGCAGCTCACAGAACCACGCCGCTGACTTTTCTGAAGAGAAAAACTTGCAACTTTAAGCCGACCGAGGCAATGTTGCTGAGATGCATCGGCCCGGTCTGATGCATTATTCATACGGAGTGGTCCAAACCCCGGCGGACCTCAACTCCCCGTACCACACATGCCCAGACACCGAGTGCAATCACGGAGCGCGCACGCACACTCACTCAGTCGCACACATGCTCGTATGCACACGCACCGATGGCAGGACTTGTGTACATGCAGCAGACTGAACATACAGTTGATGATATTTCCTGATGTGAGACAACAAACACACTTGAAGCATCATCTCCTCATACTCAGTATGAATGATATGATTGCATAATAATATAATTACTTTTTGGAGCATCTTTCTCCTTTCTGTTTTTATTCTCTCACCAGAGTGGATAAAACATCTTTTCTAGTGATGACTGGGAGAAATGCAGGTGTTGACTATAATGGGGACAGAGGGGGTCTTAAAGAGGGGAGTAGATGTAATTTGTTTACGTCCAGATGCAGCAAACAGCTTGGTTTAAGCTTTTTAAGGAAATTATACTGTAATTATCCAAATGAAGGCAAAACTGAAGCCGTCAATTAAGACCATGTGACGTAAATATAAGGTAAATATAGATAAAGGACTGGGAAATCAGTACATTGTGAAGAAGATTAAAGCCAACACAAGATTATTATTGTTGTAAATATAGTCTATTATTTCATATGATTATTTTATATTGTCTATGTGAAATATTTAGTCAAATATCTGATAACACGAACTAGAGCTGGGCGATTTCCCCCCTCCAAAAAAATCTTCGATAACTTGATTTACGATTTGATTCAATGCCCCCGCCCCATTTAAAATGATATAACTATTCTCTGTAAATTTATTTCCAAAGTAGACATTTATTTATACTTAAAATGTACATTTAAAGTGCATCCAGGTCAAAAAATCAACACAGAAATGGACATAAAGTGCCTGTGCACTGTAGTTTTATGCACTTGTTTGAATTAACTATGAAGATAACAAAATGCCTGAGGTAACGCTTGTTGTAAAAAAAATAAAAATCTAAATAGAAAACTCAACTCCTGTTTTAAAAAATGTAAAAGTGTACAAGGTAATGAGAAAAGTGCCTCAAAGTGCAAATGTGAAATGAACGGGTTGAATTTTTAAAAAAATCGTGTTTCAGGAAAAACAAATCGATTTGACTTGCCAACTCGATTTTTAAATCTTGTCGATTTTTTGCCCAGGTCTACCACTTACTAAAAAATGAAATATTTGAACTCTCAATTTTGGCTAATTTCATGTTGCTAAGCATTAAAACTGTGGATGAGCTCCTGCACACTGTGTGAATTTTGCCAAAAATCTTGAAAAGTAGCTGCCGAGGAACAAAGTTTTTTTTTTTTTGCTAGTTTAGAACTACGCCTCTCCAAATCCACTTTTCCAAATGTCCTCATATTCCTGCGGTTTATGCAAAGTCGCCTCTCCTTTCATGAAAATTATAACTGAAGGTCATTAACTGTCCTCTTGGCATCACAGATTCACAAAATAATGAAGACTGAACATGTGCAGTGTTCTCTCTTTAAGGTTGGGGGATGTGGGTGGTGGTCTGGTTGGAGTGGAGGCTTGACGTGCACTGTTATCAAAAGTTGTAATTCATACCTGGATTTTGGACAGTTGATAGACTTGTGAAGGGGGTGAGACAGAATAAGGAAGACACTCTGCAGACTGGTCGCAGACTGGATTCAAACTCGGACCAACAGAAGGATGTAAATCAGGGGTGTCCAAACTTTTTACAACAATGGCCGCTTAAAGAGGATACATGGAGGACTGAGCCACTTGCTGCACCGCACTTTTAGTGTACTTAAGTTAAAGATATAGGTTTGGAGGTGGATTATCACCTGTCAAGGGGCCCTTAAAAAGCCCAGGCTATCAATGGATTCACTTCTAGGAAGGTCCGAGCTGCATTCATTAGCATCACAACAAACGCACGCTTTGGCTTGGGTCACGTCTTTACGACAGTCGGCGTGCGTGCTCATGGGTAGCAGAGTCTTTTGTGTCGCCGGAAATAGATTCTCCTCATAGCACCTTTAACTTCAAATCTTTGCGTTTCCTGTTTTATTTTGTCGCTTTGCTCTCTGTGGGTCATCTCTGATTTCACTTCCTGCCTTGTTTACTCATACTGCGTTCACACGTGCCTCTTTACCTGTGTAATCATCTCACCTGTGTCCAGTTGCTCCAGAGCGCATGTGCAGCAGTCTGTGTGTGTCTGCTTGTCTTTGTCAGTTTGTCTGCATTCCTTCCTGACACCCATGTCCCTGTGTTGGATTTTTGTGCGTGCGTTTCCTTTTTTTTTTTGGTTTGGACATACCTGAAAAAGTAAGTTTTTGGTTTTGATTCATCGTTAGAACTACGGTTTTCTTGTTGTTGAGCTATTTTGCAGATGTTGCTTTTTTTAGATTTCAATCAGAGACATTCTGATGAGCTGCATTAGATGCTGTGATTAAAAAGCATTCATGAGTGCTCTTGGAGGTATCTGTTGTAGCTACGGCAACCAAAGGCACAAGCAAGCATTGGTCACCAGTTGACACGGCAGCTCCTTAAACTGTAACACCAGGTCTCACTCATGAAGTTTTTATTGTACTGTATAAATGTTGCATGAAGTGTTGCAACTCTCAATGTGTCAGCATTAAAAAGTTAGCAACAGTGAAAATGATAAAAGCAGCATTACATTCACATAAACAGAAACTCTAGTGTTGAAGAAAACCCAACACAGTTTGAAGTTTTTAGTCCAAAACGTCCTCCCTTTTGACACGGGAACCCCCTGAATGAAGCTTGAATGAAGCTTCTGGTAGCCTTTTTGTCCCAAATATGATGGAGCAAAAGACCAAAATGCACAGAAAAGCTCCATAGTTGGAATAAACCACTTGTTGACATGGCCTATGTCTTTTGCCTTAATGCTTAACAGTATCCTTATTATTACTTTCTACTAAGTTGAAAGTTTACTATAAGGGCAATTAGCATGAATATCAGTAATTCGTGGGCATGGGAACAAATTATTTTGTCTTGAACTAGGGCTGTCCAATTATTTGTGAATTTTTTTGTATCAGTGTACATCAGAAATTGTGGCCATAAATGACTTTTGGCTGTTGTAAATGTGATTAAGCAAAGTTTTTGTTTTATGACAGCGTTGCAGTTAGCTGAGGCTAAAGTTGGCTAAAAGATTTATTAAGTTTATTTTGTGGAAGATTAGTGGGCAGAAAGTTTTGTGACTTATTTTGGATGCAGAAAAATCTGCAGCAGCTGCAAGTGTTGAAGAAAACAAGAATAGAAGCATTAGATATGTACATCTGCGTATCTTAACTGTAGATTGAACCATTTTGTTTTTATTTCTTACATATTATACCATCACTTTCACTGTGGTTCCTGTCCAGGGGTGGGAGGGACTGATCGCAAGGGATTGTATAATTTAATATTCTTCGTTATTTATTTATTTTTAAATTCCTTTTTCGCGTTGTTCCCTTTTTGTTGGTTTGTTTGTTATTCAGCTAGGTAGTTAGTTTGTGTTGTCTGTCTTTGATTCTATTTAACCATTATTTTTTTATTATTTTGTATTTTATTTTATTTTTTTCTGTACACTCTTCTATAGACCGTTTATGAAAAATACAATAAAGTGATTGTTTGAATAAAAATAAGGAGAACAGTAAAGGCTAGGATACTAAGTTATAGCATAGGTGCACCCTGTATACTCTGTTTGATTATGTCAGATTATATTGTCATCATATCCTTACCTTAGAGAAGTTTGTAGTGTTGATATTTGTTTTTTCGTTTAATAAAAAAATGCTGTCAAGATCGGATAAAATGGCTACTGAGGCTGTTAGCATCTGCTAATCTGTACGTGCAGTCACTCCCTGCTGCTATCTTGCTCATAGCTCCAACCTCTTCCAGCTCTAAAGACATTGAATCGGCTTGATCCAGCTGCACTGCAAGGTTATACTTACAAAGTACCGTGTTCAAAATCAAGGTAGACATGTATTTGGCAATGTTGACACAGAAAACCTTTTATCCACACAGAAAATCCACAGAAATTGATGGGACGCTTGATTAGCTATTGGATCAATAATAGCATTAGCATCACTTTCTATGTCTGGAACAGCGGAGGTAAATGGTGCAGAACTGTGGAGCATGCAGTCAAAGTTTTACTTTATTATGACTTAATTGTTGTAAATGTTGGCTTTTCAATAGTCCCCATAAGTGATGATTCAAACCTTGAGTTTGTTTTTCACTGCAGAGCTGCTGCTCACTCCATCTTCTCACTTTAAAAGTCAGCACATGTTCAGAATAGGAGGCTGTCAGCGATGAGTGCAGGGTCAGTCCGATGTTGATACAAACAGGAAGTTTGGGGTGTTTCTTGCTCAACTAAAAAAAGGAAAAAATCTGGATTCCATTAGAAGAAAATAGCTGAATTGTCCTGCTGGATAGTTTCTTGAATATTTCATCAAGGTTTTTGCTGCGAGCAGCTGTTGCAGATCCATATCCGTCTGTGTTTGAGAGGATGTGCTGGCAGTGAGCTGATGCTGCTGGAAGTATCAGTTTGACTCTCTCTTTGAAAATATAACGTTTTAAGTTGTCTTGGTTCCAGTTGTTTTTAACATCAGTGTCTTCATGGGATCCCACTGCTGTCAATCTGAGTTTTACAGACTTGATGAATCTTCAGATGTGAATGACTTATCAAACCATGTAGGGCGAATTTTCAGTCCGGAGTTTTTTTTTTTTGGGTATAGTTTTTCTTAACTACATAAAATAATCCAGTTTCCTTGCCACTTTCAAGTTTTTGACTGTATGACTCTATTAGAGTGTCATTTGTTTTTTCAAAACAAGTACAAATACCACATTTGTGCCTCAGAAGTACAGTTTTACAAATAAAGGAGGGCCTTGTTTTTTGTACATACCAATTTTATTAGGGGCAAATCTATTCAAGATGAAAGTAGTACTAAAGGAATATGCCAACATTTTTTCTTTACCTGTCTTGCCTCACTCTCGAGTCCATGACAAGCAGATAAACACCATTCTTCCCACTGTGCCAGCAGTAACAAAGGAGAGATGGGCAGAGATCCCCCACTGCTAATTAGCTTAGCTCAAACACTGGGAGTAGACTGGGTAGCATGAGCCTTCCTCTGCCTACAGTCATCAGATAAGCTCTTCAGAAACTCTAAACGGTCCTGTGTGCTTGTTGTGAGATATTTTTTTACTACGTTATGTAATATTTTGTATTTTCAGACCGAGATTAGCACTTGATACACAATTTTTTGTGTCTTGCTAATTTGAGTTTAAACTAACATCAGAAAAGTGTTGATATAATGAGCTTGACTTACCTCACACATCCTTCAGAGAGACTAATCTATGAATGCACTGATTAAGGTCACATTTTCGTTTTATATCTCCACCTGCGTGAAGCTGGCCCCCTGACCCCCACAGAAACATGTCGGGAAAACAATCTGTTTTGTTTTTGTGCCTCATTTGAGCTGTAAAAACTTTTGTTTTTGCTGCTACGGTTTTATGAATATTACACACTTTAATTTCTGGTGATGACGTCACCCAGTCCCCCATTTATTCCAAATGATTTGTGGGGGTGCTGGTTTGGCGAAGTGGTTAGCAACCATGCACGTCCCATGTATATACTTCTGCCGGTCCAGGTTCGAATCCAGCCTGTGACCAGTTTGCAGAGTGTCTTCCCCTACTGTCTTACCCAATACCACAAGCCTATCCACTGTCTCTCTCCTATCAATAAAGACACAAAGTGCCCAAAACTTACATTTAAAAATGATTTGTGTGGCTACGGTTTTATAGATATTACACTCTTTAATTTTCAGAGATGACATCATCCAGCCCCCCATTTGCTCCAAATGAACCCTAAATAGTACAGTTGGTTTGTGTTTCGTTTGTGTTGTTAAAACTTTAGTTTGTGCTGCTAGCTATGAAATAACTTAAAAACCGTAGCAGCACAAACGGAAATTTTTACGGCACAAACCACCACAAATGAAGCACGAACAAAACAGACTATTTTCCTGACATTTGGGTGGGGGGACAACTTCACGCGGGTTGTGTCTCTTTGTTCTTAATGCTTACAGCATTATTGGAAGTGGTTGAAGATCTCTGGATCTCCAAATGAAGGCTTTAAAATATATTATGTGACCCTTTGTCTTTTTGTGGTTGTCCTCACAGAATCAACCTTCGAGTAATTTAGACTTATACCGAGATATAATAATAATATCAATGTCTCCTGCAGAATCTTCACTTAAGGTGTCATATGAAAGCTGTTTGTTTGAGTGCATTCGCTTCTTTATGTTGTTGATCCAGTCAAAATGATTTCAAGCTCACAAGACGCAGCCTTGTCAGAATTATCAGCAGCGTAAAGATGCTTAATATGTTGAAAGGACGGCCATTGTTGAATATAAGAATAGCTCGGAGCGCTCTTAATACGGGGCTGCTTGGCAGGCCATCATATTAAAATGACTCACTGTAATTCTGCTCGCTCGTCGTTCAGAGCGGTTTCCTGACTAAGCCTCGTGGTGACACCACCTTTAAAAAGTGTGGATGGAGTCGACTGGAGTCACTCCTCTCTCAGAAATCCCCCCATTTGTCTTATTCATGAGTGTGCTTTTGAATTTGCTTGGCTGGTGGTGCGACTGCCGCTCGCACTGGCAGGCACAGGACTCAAGGACTGGAGGAGACTTTAGAGGAGGCTGTAGTCTGTTAGAGTCTAAGTGACACATACAGCTGCAGCTTTATGCTCTTAATCCTCCGAGAAGGAAAGAAGATGTTCAATACAGAGCGAGACATGTTAATCTGATTTTAGTGTTTAGTCATTTTTGTGTTGTGGCATGTGTGCCGTTGAACTTTAACTGTGCTGCTGAATCATTTTAGAAGCAAAGGAATGAACTTCACGCTGTTTCTTGATCCTGTGACTTATGGGACAGTCTTGGCGATCTTCAGGGACTAAATGTTGTAGTTTGCTTTCTGCTGTCTTAGGTGTGCAGGTAGAAAGAGACCCTGCAAATTCAAAATAAGGATGATTTATGAAGATTATAGCAGTGATTTATCAGGAATTCAAAAATTGATGCAACTGTTTTCTCATTTTAAAAATATTTTCCTATTGTTTTTACAAGCACCTTTTTGTGATGCAGCCTTTAGCTGCCAGACTGTGGCTGCATTGCATCTGAAGGCTGTTTGCTAACCGCTATGTAACAGGAAAAAAGAGAGCAGCCATTTGTGTTTGTGTTGCAGAGCAAAATCTGCACAAGCAGATGAACACTATCAGAATCAGTGTCTACACCACAAAGTGTGTTCACTGTTTTTGGAGAGCTGGTCATTTAACTCTCATCAAGTCTAATCGTTGACTCTTTGTGGAATGAAATGTAAAACAAAGTGTAAATGTTGCTGTATTTATTTCTGTACATGGAAGGGGTTTTAATAGCAGATTGAGCATGCCATGTTAAGTTTGTGCACGTGGATGTAAAAGACACTTTTGCTCTGTAGTTCTCTCTACAGACATTTTGACATGGGCTTGCGGCATCTGTTGGTACTTGTCCAGTGATGGACAATGCCAGAATGATTGAATACAAGTGTCACCCATGGGCTCAGAGTCAAAGTTCCTACAGTGACATTTATGGGTTAGATTTATTGTAACATCATTTTTACACTTTTTGGCACCAATTATTTTCAGGGAATTGACTCCATCTAAATCTACACTCCATGAAAAATTGGCAACACCCAAGTTTTGACTCTTGCATTCAGAAGTGGTACAGAGAAAGTAAGGCTTCTCTTAACTAAGTCCAGATGCAGCCTCTTTAATTTCCCCTCCCAGCCAAATGCCAGCCGAGTTCCAGCTACTGGAAGTCAAAAGTAGGGTTATTTTTTGTCTGTATTTGTTCTAAATGTTTTCACAGTGGCAATTTCCATGCTAAGCAACATTCTCATTTTACCATCCATCCATTCATCCATCTTCTTTGCTTATCCATAGTCGGGTTGTGGAGGTAGCAGCCTATGCAGGGAAGTCCAGACTTCCCTCTCCCAGACCACTTTGTCCAAATCTTCCCAGGGGATCCTGAGACGTCCCCAAGCTAGCTGCAAGACATAGTCCCTTCAGCGGGTGCTGGGTCTTCCCCAGGGCTTCCTACCGGTAGGACATGCCCGGAACACCTCACCAGGGAGGTGTTCAGGAGGCATCTTATGCCCCTAAGATGTTTTTCATTAAAACTGTGAAATCCGATAAGTTTTCATTGCATTTCGGCCTCCTGTTTACATGGGAACACCTTGCGGATTGCCCAATTCTGTAAACTTTTGAAACCAGAGTGGAGAGTTTTCAGTACTGCCTCCCTACAGCTCTGTGTAAATCCATGTCAGAGCGCTTTAGGGTAAAATGCTGCCGTCACTGCATGCGCAGTACACTTTCACATGAAGGCTGCGTGCGCATACCAGGAACAACAACAGTTTCGGCCGTCTACTGAGTAATGCGTGTGCCGCTTACCGTGCTCAGTTAGTTATCCGACAAAACTATCCAGTCAGATTTGTTGTCAGAACTGATTTGTTGTCCAAAAAAGAAACTCCATCCACTCAGCATTGTTGTTTGTGAAAAGTTTCTCTTCCTCGTACGTGTATTGTAGCAGCGCTGCCTCTCTGCAAACCTACACCGCCATCTACTGAACCGGCATGCACACTACAGCGGTTTCATTTGTCTCCAGCGTCCCTGTCTGATCCCTCCCTGTCAATCAATTTTGAATACGCAAAGGAAAAATCTTTGTGTTTTTAGTCTTACCCTTAAGTAGATGTCTGCAGCAGCTCTACTCCGAGTCCCTCCCGAATTACCAAGCTTTTGACCCGGTCTGTAAGGGAGAGCCCGGACACCCTGCGAAGGAAACTCATTTCTAAGAATCTGCAATGTTGTTTTTTTCGGTCACTGCTCATTTACATGTCCTATAAAATATTGTGGGTAAGGGTTACACCTTCATCACATGATTTTGTGGATCAAATTATAACAGTTAGGGTAAGCAAGTCCAAATTTCTGATGTTCTCTATTAGCTTGAATTTACAAGCAATGAACGTTGTGCAGTTAGGTATGTTCCTTGCAAAATTATGCCCAGTTTGCCCACTTCATCTCCAGCTGCTACATTGATATCTTGGATTGCTTTGTGTTTGTTTGTTTTGACTTTGGATGATAGCATGGCATTTTTAATTTGCTTGGCAAAACAGTGGAAGCAACTGATTGGGAAATTGTTAAGCATAAATCCAAATGCTGTTGATTATTTGAGCCAGTTGTTACAGATTATCAACGGGAATGCTTTTCGATTTACATCCCTGCTCAGTAATTGACAGGTTAGGCCCCATCTACATGAAGACAAACCAAGGTCTAAACGCATACATTTTTTATCATCCATATGAAGACGCCATTTTGGGGGTCTGTAAACGATCATTTTTGAAACCAGGTTCCAGAGTGGAAAGATTTTGAAATGCCGTATACGCAGCTCCGTGATTACTGGCTCGAGTGCATTCATGTAGACGCATACATTTTCTGAGACGCCTTCGTCTTTATGACAATCGTTTTTGAAACTGTTAAGCGTTTTGTCTTCGTGTGGATGGGGCCGTAGACTTCCATTGCTTTAGCCTTGGTTATGAAAAAAGGCATTAAAATTGTCCAATGTTAACAATTTTTCAGGATTGTGACAACCATTTCTCAATCCTTTACACATAGGACATTAAAATATGCTGTTACATTTATTATTTTTGATTTAGCTGGAACATATCTACACATGTTTTTGGTCCATATCACCCATCCTTACCATCTCACCTTGCATGCACTCAGAAAACTTCAACGTCACAGTGAAGCGATCGTGTCTGGGATCAGCGCTCACCTTTACACCGATAACTTGTGCTTGCGCTTAAACCGTGGTGCTCCTGCGATGACACGGGGTCTGTTTCTATCCCAACCTTATTACCTGCTCCATTCATACTTATTACCTGCCCGCCTGTGTTTCTGCACGGCGCCGCCTGCTATCCCATTACCTTCATTTTACACAGTGTGAACCGGCGGTGACCTGGCAATCTAAACAGGCTTTGATGTGGATTTGATGCTCTGCATACGCCGCCGCCACATTGTTTCTGTGCTGTCGCTGAGGGCTTGTGGGGAGGGGCGGGGGGGGAACTGGCCTCGTCGTTGTACCACAGAGGCGGCTGCAATGATTTGTGGGGGAATTTGACACTTACGCATATGCAAATGAGGGAGCGGATTAACATTCAGAGGAGGAGCCTGGTCAACCTCAGCCGCTGTAAGGCCATTAGCATAGGAGGCATTAATATTCAAGGGGAGAGAGCGGGGACGCAGAATAACAGTGTAAGTAAAACTACAACACTGAGGGTGAAACAAGAAGGAAAACAAAAGCATTTTAATGGAGGACTCATAATAATACCCACAGGGCTGCGTTAGGGAACCTCGCTGCTACCGCCGGGTCTAATGGTCACACTTCCCCTCCGTGAAAAAAAGACATACAATCAGTACGAGTGATTGGCAGGCCATTCATTGGATTCTTGTGTCTATTGCACATAGTTAGTCTCATTCTCATTATTCAAACGGGCCCACAGACACACACAGAAGACGTATCGGAGCGGCTGTGCGACTGGAAGGACTGGAGTGTTCATTACGGCGAAAATCCCTTGTTCCTGTCAGGGGCAAAGTGGATCTGTTCCCATCAGCACGACGTGTCAGATTGACATGAATAGGCTTATGATGTGGAGGTCAAGTTGGCTCTGAGCTGTGAGGTTCGCACACAGGGATTAAAGATGAGACACCCAGAACCCACACGCAGATTTCCTATACTGATAGTCTGCTGTTAAAGGAAGCCTTTAATTCACAGGAGCTCCAAATACAGGCAGTGTGAGTGTGTTGAATTATTATTTTCGACATAGGCAGCAACTAATAAAACAAAGCGCACATGGACAAAAACTAAAAGTAAATTGACATTTTCATCAACAAATAAAAACTAGACTAAAATGTATGATGGAGCCTCAATCCAATTAGACCTAATTCTGCTTTTCATCAACAAATAAAAACTAGACTAAAATGTATGATGGAGCCTCAATCCAATTAGACCTAATTCTGCCGTATAGAAAGTACAAGTTAGCAATATAGCCAATCACAGCTACTTTGGTTGTGTGGAAAGGTTGGATGAATTAAAAGGGACATCCAATCACAGCTGCCTTAGCTTGGTGGTGGTGGGATAAGTTAGGGAGTGATCCAATCAGAGCTGCTCTCTTAATGAATTCATGTAGAGCAGGTTCACTGTTTGTTGTAACTTCTGGTATTGTAACTGAGATGATTTGCTAGGTAGCCTAAATAAAGGTGACTACATTTCACATAAAAGTGCACTTAAGTATTATTTAATAAACGGTTATTAGATGTTTCATTTTATCCAAGTGTAAAACCTGACTTCAAAAATTCAAAGAAACATGATAAATGTTGTACCTTTTACACTTCATATTTTAGTCGACTAAATTTACAGTAGATTTTGTCGACTAAAACTAGAGTAAAATAAAAACAATTTAAATGACTAAATCATGACTAAACTAAAACGTTTTAGGCAAAAGTCTATAACTAAAACTAAATTGTAAAGACTGGAAACAGTTTCTTTAAATGTGAATGATCAGGGGAATGTGTAGGGATGGAAATAGAAAACCAATTCCAGTTGAGAATCGTTAACAGCTTCATCAAAGTTTCAATATCATGAGTCTTTTTGCGCATCAATTCTCTTCTCAATTCCTTCCACTGATAGGAAGTGGTCAGAGTTGTGGCTTAATTTTTTACAAAAGGCTCGTACTGCACAACCTTAAATGAGTGGAAAAACCAGCAACTTGTGAAAGCAGTTTTCTATGCTGTGACGTGTTTGACATTGTTGCCACTGAATATCTACAGGCCAACATTTGCCCACATGGAAAAGCTGCAGGAATCAATTAGGGAATTGTGAAAGAATTAGATTGATTAGCAGGATGGTTAATAGTATTTATTTATTAGTATTTATTTTAAGAGCATTTATTTTGTTCTGATGCAGGAATATTTTTTGTATGTCTGCATCAGGAAGAAAATAAAGAAAATGAGACTTTTGCACAACTTCCTACTGTTGCAGATTTTCCATAATCTTTTTTTCGTATCGTGAGTATTTCGTATCGTGAGCCCTGTTTTGTATTTCGTATTGTTTCGCGAGTTGACCATTTCGTTACACCCCTAGTAGGTACTATATTTTATATAATAAAGGAAATTTTGGATGGTGGTTGTTAGGCCTGTCACAATAATCAATAAATCAATTAACTGCACGATAAATAAAGACTTTCTTTGGTAAGTTTGCCGGCCTTGATAAACTGACAGGTGCATGCATGTTTGTTTTCCTCCTTTCTTTCTACCAAAGAGGCTGAATGAGAAGAAGGCTCATTCTGTCCATATTTCCTAACACCGAGGTGCATCAGTTCAATAGCAGATTTAGCGGATTAATAGCGGAGTGAGTATCTGTCGCTCATGCAATCTTTTTTGGGGGGGGGCTCGCACGTATACACAGAGAGAGCTGAAGTGAGCATTGTGAGGAGTTACAAGGAAATAAACACTAATATGATTGATGGCACGAAAGCTTCAGTTCTTAAGCTGGCTGCCACAGCCCAGTGTGGAAATATTTTGGTTATAAACAGAATGAACAAGGTTTGAGCCCATGAAAACCGACGAGCTGACATGTCGCATTTGTTTGAAAGTAGTGGCGAAGAAGAAGGGGAGGTGCAGCAGAGCCTTCGTCCTGACAGTCAACGCTTACTGAGGCGTTTGGCCAGCAAAGTAAAAACAAATAAAACAGCTGTGCTGTGATTCGCCAAAGACATCGGCATGTTGATTGATAATCTCTGGTCGGTACATGATGATTGAGCATACTTGGGCAGAAATCAAGTAACTGCGTATGTGTGAATCAAAAGGTGTTTCTGCATGTGGTTGAGAAAGGAAATTGTGTACAATATTTGTTTTAAAAATGCTGCAATTTCATTTATTAAAACTTTGAATAAAGTTATTTTTTGTTGTCTGAGGAAGGAAGGTCTCAGTATAGGATCTCAATATAAATCAATGTAATGACAATTAGAATCTCTGTTATAATCAATCATCCTTACCTTGAATTGATACATTTCAGAGAAAGTAGACTGATCAGGTTTTTCTGTGCCATGGCTGTTGTGTTACTGCCTTTTTCCTGTCATGTCCTTTTCTTTAGCTGAAGGCAGTAACAAACAGCTCACTGAGATCTAAAAGATGGTTCAGCATCTTTGGCATGTGGCCCTCAAAAGCTCAGTGGCCCAGCCCTCTTATATGTAAAACACACAGTGTATGCATGGTTGAATTTTAATGTTATTTTTTGGCTAAAATGGCGTCCATCACATGGGGAGCGTTCGCAGGTAATTCCTCATTTAGCAAAGAGGAAAAAGTATTAATGAGGTTTTTCATTAAATTATCAAATATATTCAAATGAATGAATATCAGACACTTTTATCCTCTCAATCAGCCAAAAAAACCTCAGCAAAAACAAAATCTTTGTCTAAAAGTCCTTAATAAGTCCAAGCATCTGTTCTCCATGTGAATGCCTGAACAGCATTATTATTAATATTTATCTCTCTATTAAGCGCGTCTCGATTATGCGTTGCTATAATGAGTCACAGTCTTACTGACAATAAGCAGACATCTGCTTTTGTGGACCTGTAAAACGTCGCTCGGAGCTCGTGCATTAAAAAAACAAAACATTTTCCTGTCAGTCAGTGAAAAGACCGAATCACATTAGCTTCTGCTTCCCTCGGTTAACTCGCTGCCTGCATCCTCCCTCGCCAAATTAAAGAATAATACGGCTAAAAGGTGAGCGGGCGGGCTGAGAGTTGTGAAAGGAAGGTAAAGAGCAGCCGTGTTCTTTGAAAACACTGCTCTTTACTGTTGACTGGGCTGAATGGATGTTGGATGTTTATCATTTTATTTCTTATAATCCTGCTCTCTAATGTGAACGATGTGAATAGAAACAGAGAATCTTTCATTTAATGAAGTTTGCATGTATTTAATTAATGGATTTTCTTAAATGAATCTGGATTTACCTGACAAAACACTGCTTGGGCTCACTTATTTAAGACATGGTGTTCATTAATTCATGTTCGCAGTGATGAATAGAGAACTTGGTTTTCCTGCCTCTACACCAGGCTCCGTCAGGGCAGATTAGAGGTTGTCCAATATCTGACAAGGTCGTCCTTGTCCGTGAATTCCTCAATAACACTTTTAAGGCAGTTTCTCCGAATCCTGCACAGATTTTCACTCTGTTTAAGGAAAGTATTTTCGATTTCTGATATTTTAGGTTAAGGTCATTTGACCTCTTGTGTTGAGGAATTCTCTGCAAAATTTTCTCCGATATTCACCAGGGCTGGGTGTTTAAAAAAACTATTTAAGTCACAATTACCATAATTTCTCATTCATAACACACATTTTTTCCCTCCGAAATAAGGTCTAATTTTCAGGGGCGTAATATACACAAGCACAAGCAAATTATATAAAGTATTTCGTCTGCCAAAATCGTGATTACAACACATCTGATACAAAAATTCTGCGAAACTTCACTGCCAAACTTGCACAGCTCTTAACAAACTGACTGTTAACTGTTCTAATCCAATGTTTGGGTCTTTATTTGTTTACCTTTGTGTAATTATCATGTAATGCTGCGGTACCACTTGCGACGCTGCCATCTTGTGAGCATGGGGACGCAGAACAGCTGTGCTGTGATTGGCCAAAGACATCGGCATGTTGATTGATAATCTCTGGTCGGTACACTACGATTGAGCATGCTCGGGCAGAAATCAAGTAACTCAAACCGGTGAATCAAAAGGTGTTTCTGCATGTGGTTGAGAGACAAAATCTTGTACAATATTTGTTTTAAAAATGCTGCAGTTTCATTTATTAAAAAGTTATTTTTTGTTGTCTGAGGAAGGAAGTTTGGGGAAAAGTGTGGGTGTGTATTATAATTGACTACAGTGTTTTCAAAAGTCTACAAAAGTATGAAAAATTGGGGTGTATTTTATAAATGAGGATGTGTTATAACTTAGAGATGATGGTAATATTTCTTTTAGCTATATTTTTTTGATTTCTTTAAACCTCAACAAAAAACAATAACAAACAAACAAGAATAATTAAACATACACAACAAACGAAACAAATCAAGCAGCAAAAAAAAAAGAGTGACGTCACCCCATGTGGAGGTCGCATTAGAGTTTGACATTCAGTTTGACTTCAGTTTTTAAAAATACCTAGCCCAACTTGAACCTCCGTGTTGTAGTCCCACATAGATCGCTGACAGTTTTTTACTTCATGTTTATGCTCTATAAATTGTCAAAGCCAGGGCTGTCCATGAGAAGTATTGAGATTAACTAAACCTGTACGTTTCATGAGCGTTTGCTCACTTTATTCACATACACTGCACTGTTTAATCAGCAGTGATCCAAGAACCCCATTAAAGGATAAGTTCAGTTCCTGCAGCTTTCACATTGTTTATAGAACAAAGTAGTACAATATACTCACCCAGAAGGCTTTCCTGATCCAAACAGTGCTTCGGGAGATATTTAGATCCAAAATCGAGCGGCGGACATCCGTATAATGGTAGCACATAGGGCATACAGCGCCGCTCCTAAAACTGCATTAATCGTCCAAAAACTCATTAGTTTCACCAATATTCCATCATGGTCCGTTTGGGCTACTCCTCCACGACAGTCTGTGTCACTCCAGACATGTTGTGTGACTGTGCCGACCTCTGAACTGAAGAAGAAGAGCGCTTGCTCCGCGCCTGCGCAGTACTCTCTGGAGCGCTGCTTCCGCGTCCTCCTTTCTATGAGCTTCTCATCTGCATACTCTGGCTTGAAACTGTAAGGACACCCACCATATTCAAAGTTCTCCTCCACAACATCTTCATCCGATAGATATTCGTCCATTTTGCACAAAACTGGAAGAAGAAAGTCGTGTACCCGGCGGTCGCCGCTGAAACAATAAGCCGCACTGCGCAGGCGCGGAGCAAGCGCTCTTCTTCTTCAGTTCAGAGATCAGTAAAGTTACAAAGAATGTTTGGAGCGACACAGACTGTAATGGAGAATTAGCGCGAGCGGACCATGATGAAATATTGGTGAAACTAATACGTTTTTGGATTAATGCATCCAAAAAATTATTAGTTTATATTGTATATTGTATATTGTTTGACTTCATTCTATAAACAATGTGAAAGCTGCAGGAACTGAACTTATCCTTTAAAAATCCATAGGCTTTAGCAAAAAGAACTAGTGCGAAGCTAACCTCTGGGTTATCCTGCAAAAACAGGTCATCCCTGCACCACTTCATATGTTATCTCTGACTTGAGATTAAAATGTATATTTTTGAGGCTCTTGGTCAATGGTCAAGACCATTTAGTCTCATTTTTGTCTTCAGAAGGTGGAATCTGAAGAATGCTTTTGGGGACTTTTTCCTGACTTTACTCAAATGTCCACACCAACTCACGTTTAAACTGATTCCAAGATGGAGGATTAAAAATTAGGATTAAAAATTCAAGAATACATTGTTGGTTGTTTTCTAATTTTGGTACACTTTGGTACACACAGGTTGACTTATGGTGACAAAAATTAGCCGTGAGGGCCTAGAATGTATGGGCAATCTGCCAAAGCAGAGAGATCATAGCATTGTTTATGGGGCTCATTCTATCTGCCGTAGTGCTATGCTCCACATCTACCCTCATGAAGGAGAAGGGTTGATGCTGGAGAATGAACCTTAGATGAAATCTGCTAAAAGTAGAACTTTAGTTTTGGGAAAACCACTAAAATAGATTTAAACACATAACTAAATCAGAATCTTACAATGAACAAAAGTGGCTAAGTTTGTTCGGTATAATTGTAGGAAATTGTAGGAAAATAAATTGTAGTGTTCATGTATTTTTTGCATGCCCCACACCACAGTTATCCAATGCTTTAACTGTAAAACTGCAGTTCTTGCAATCGACCCGGATGATGCAGTCGAAAACAAGCAGAAGTTTGAACCAATAACGTTTAAAATGTATTATAAGTTCAGTATTTATGCATTTAAGATATTTATGGATTCAGGTTTGGTTCTGGTTGATAATTTGCAATTGTTGATGACCATGGGTATGGAAAGAATCACGATAAACTCAGGGCAGTGATACAGCCCCATATTATCTTCCCCATATTGTCCACCCACCGTGAGCTCACACTACCACAAATATCATCCTGGTCCTTCTTCTGTCAGCACTTGTAAGCACGTTAGAGAGGTGAGATTGCCAGGCTGTTGTCTTTTTGAATTATTTTATTGAGTAAAAAAGACAGTAAAATAAGTCTAAAACAGTAAAAACAAGGTCAGATAAATATGTCCTATCACAGGAACAATGAAAAAAGTGTGAAAACATTGGAGAAGTTTCAGGCTGTGGACACAGACATCATTATGAATGACTCTAGTGGAGGGCGTCCTTGAGTCTTTAACACTCTCTTTTCAGTTTTTAAAGGTTTTTTATACACCAGAGAGGATGACCTTTAATCTGAAGTACACTTTGAACAATGCTTTGGGTTCTTCCTTTAAAAGTAAAGTGACTCATGAATCAAAAGACACCTCTAAATTCAGATCCTTTCACAATAAATCTAACACTGAAATCAAATATGACCTTTACTAAAGTCATGAGCTCTGTATTTTATTGTTGTGTTAAAATAATAAAAAATACTTCCTAAATGGGATGTATGAAGAGAAAGGTTTGTCGGCAAACTAAAAAACAGAAATGGAAGAGAAAGGGCTTTTACTTCTAAAGCCTGTTTTATGCTTTGGGATTTTTATGGCCCATTTTATTTCTTTGAGGTTCAGAGTGGAGACAAAGCATCACAGGGTTACGCAAACACGTTAAGACTTGAAACAGCAGTGTGAATGGGGCTGTTATGAATACTTGAGCTCTGAATAGTTGCTCACTCGGATAAGGGTTTAGGACTTTACCGGCAGTGGCTTGCCAACTTGAACTCTAAAAATGGGTCTTCAGTTTCATTGAAAAATATAAATCAGCGCATAGCAGTGTAGTGGCATTTTGCCTTTTTGCTTCTTGGGCCTGGCTCCATCAGCTTTGACAATCCGTCAGTAAAACTCTATGAATAAAGCCCATTTGATACAAATCCAATTGTTGTTCACAGTGCTTTACAGGGAGGCAGAATATTGATTTACAAAAGATTAAAAAGTAACAATAACAGTCATGGATCTTTTACAACTACTCAGCAAATAAACTGTCAGATATCCATTGACTTTCTGGTATTTAACTATGAATAAAACAATAAATCACTGATTAAAATATAAAAGAAGAAAAAGCAAAACAGTGTAACCGAAAAGCAGCAGACAATTTAGAAATTAAAATGCACAAAAGTTGTTCAAAATTAATTAATAGAAAATCTAAAATGACTAAGTGTAACTGAGATAAAAGAAAAATATGACCTGAATGAGAATTACAAATAAATTCATAAATATCGTCAAACTAAGTAGTATTTAACTGTAATGGTTAGAATGAAAATGTTATTAAGGATGATGAGAAGGATTTGGAAAACTCACCAAAATAGCCCTATGAAAGAAAAGATAAAATCAAGATGACTGATGAAAATATAAAAGAAAGGAGATGGTCCAAGAAGCAACAGACAAGAATTAATTAATAAAAAAGCATGACATTGTCAGACCAACATCGGTATCCGCAGATATTTGCCTATATTTGCCTGATTATTGGCAGATATGATTTCTTTTTCTGGATATTTACAGCTAATGTTTTGACTATAAAAAACACCCATAAATATCCTATATTTTTGCTGTAATACTAAAATATATAGTTGTACAATGATGGTTGGTCTTAACATCACTCTGTGTCCATTTTTATAAATCAAAGTATAATTTTTAAGGATGCACCGAATATTCGATGGCCGAATATATTCGGAAGAATATCGCAAAAAAAAGCCATATTTGGCCTTTGGTGGAGTGAGGTCAGAGCAAGGCTGAATAGTACCGTGTGACGCAATGACGAAATCAAATACGTCATTGCGTGCGACTGTGGCTAAGCTGACTTGTTCCAAAAGGACAGTAATTCATTTGTTGCGGGTTTATCCACTTCAATGCACTTTAGTTTTTTTTTACCCATGTTTTGTTTTGTTTGAAGGCCTGATATGAATGAAAAACTGTCAGGCTTTTTTTGAAAAGCAAAGACTACTGGAATGTTAAAAAATGTCATGACATTCAGAAACAATTACTTTCTTTTAAAAACATGTCTAAAAATTTATTCTAAGCTATTTATGCACTATTAAAAAATATAGTGAACTACTAAGCCTCCGCATTTGATATATTCGGTATTTGGCCAAGTGTTTATATTTTATTCGGCTTTGGCCACAAATTTTCATTTTGGTGCATCCCTAATAATTTTTTAAATTATTTAATGTTGTTTTTCATGTTTTACACAGATTGTTACACAAATGAACAGCAAACAAAGGAAGAGGTCAGTTTTAGTTTTGTCACAAGATATCTGTATAAAAATGTAACGGAAGTAATTACTTTGGGAATATGAATTATCAATAAAAAAAGCAAAATTATGCATCCATTATAGAAAGATAAAATACTTTCATAATTAACTTGTAAAATAGTTTAATCTAAAGAAAATCCAAGATTAAGTGTAAAACGATACAAATTTATGACAAGGTTGTTGAAGATAATTAAATACTAAAAAATGTCATTAAAAATCAAACAGTAAAATCTATGATGTAAATTTAGCAATGATATATGGTTAAAAAAACACTAGTTATGATAAACAGTCATAAAAATTGTAAAGTTTTACATGACAGTAAGACTGGATAAATGAGTTTTTAGCTTTTGCTATGGGATCTGGACATTTTTAGCTCATCTCAGATCCCCTGGAAGTTTGTTCCACTGTTTGGATCATAAAATCTAAAAACAGTACCACCAAATGTTTTGGTTCTGCTCCATGGAACAGCCAAAAGACGTCTGGAAAGAGTTTGTTACAGTCTACGGAAACGTCCATTTCTAACTATAAAGTTAAGTTGAGTGTTGTCATTAAAAAGACATAGGCTCATTTTCCCCGTCTGTGTATAATTCATGTAACACATATTCACATGATCGTCTCTGTTTCCCCTGAAATGTCACACAGTACATGAGATGCACTCAGAGGATGTTCCCAGAAGAAAACAGTCGTCCTCCAGTCAAACAATGAGCGTCAGTCACATGCAGCAGGATGCCGGGACAATAGACCCACCTTTTTCCTGGCTCTTTCCCATGGTTCCTTCCAGGCCGCTCTGTGGCTCAGATAACGGCGGAGACAGACGGGCTGCAGTCCGTCCATGTCCTGTTGTTCTCTTCATGATGTGGTCAGATAGAAAGTCCTGAAGGGAAGAGGTCACACGCTGCAGAGAAGCTGAACCCTGTGAGAGGATTACATTCACTTTTAAAGCTAGTCGTGTATCCTCCACTGTTAACACTTTACTTTGCTTGAACTGTAGTTAAAGGTCCCATATGAAGGTCCTTTTCTTCAGCACCATGATTCTACATGTCTGTTGAATCTATTTTTGAAGTCATTGCCCCACAAGTCCTCTAACATATTTAATTTTGGCACGCTTCGAAACCCCTCTGCTTCAGCCCTGTACAGAACAGGCTGTTTTTAGTGTAAACCAGGGCAGAAAGATTTGTTGTTTCTGGATTGAAATCACAACTTCAGACAACACAATCATGCAATCCCCAAAGCTGCCATTCTTTTTACAGTGCTCCTGACTAACCCAGGACCTGTTGTGTCAACTATTTTACACATACTGTTTCACAAATTTGCCTTCACAAAAGTGCTGATTAGCAGGTCAACAATACAAAGTTTATGTTTAGGAGTAGAAGTTGGAGTGGCCCTTAATAACAAATTGGAGATCAATATTAGATGACGAATAGTGTGTTATGTGCTTTTGATAAATGACTTCCTTACTGTTGTCTATACTGTAAACATAGTGAACATTGCACTGAAGCTTGATTTAAAAAAAAATTGTGTATCGAATTGAAATCGCAACATCTGCCAGAAAAATCGCAATTACATCTTTTCCTGAAACTGTTCAGTCTGAGTGTAAACCTTCATATTCTGTTTCTGGTTGGCCCCTCTCAGGAGGTGGATGTGGCTTCAGCTTTCCAGATCTGTGCTTTAGTGTTTACTGTGTATGCACAGATGTGGCTAACAGCAGAGTTGTTCAGCTTATTGCATTCTGGGATGCACAACAGTGTTCACATTTTTTTGGTAAAAGATGAAGATTAAATTAATGCACTTTTTGAAATTTAGAGACTGGATTTTAAAGTAAAAAATGGTGTCTCTTTTGTGATCATGATCTAACAGTATTTATTATTATGTTTAATTGGCCCAACTAGGGATGGCTATTGCAAATCAGCTCAGGCTTTAAATGTTGTGTGGCAACATTTTCTTGCTTCATTCTGTATAAAAAATAAAAATAAAAAATTATAAATCTTCAAATGTCGCCTAGAATGGCCAAACAGGTAGCAAATCAAGTTTGAGCATGATAAATCTTTTTTACATTAGCAACATAAGGAACAGTGTGTTAAATACAAATTCAGCTGCTTCTGTTTTCCCCTCCCAGGCAGCTGCCTGCCAACTTCCATCCAGCTTCCAGCCACTAGAACACATAACCTCAGACTTTTCCGTAGTTATTAGAGTAGCTGCCGAATCAAAAGAAAGTAAACTTGAATCCACAAATTCTCACAAGTAAAGCATTAAGTCGATAGTTTATGTCGGGAGCTGCAGGCCCCATCACGGACCTGCCATGGATCAGCCAAGACCCTATCGGGGAAAATGGGGAACTGCAGCCCTAAAACTCAAGCTTTTGAAGCCCTCTGCACTGAAACAATCCTTGATTTGAGTTTCATTGTTCTATTTTTTTATTTATCCAGAAAAGATATTTTGGTATATATATTAAATATCAACATTCAGCAAAAAAATATTGAGAGATGAACTTTGACTGACCCAGCCTATAGTCTGACACACCGGACTGACCGTTCAAAATGTTTAACTACATCTGAGAGAGAGGCCATAGAAAGTGGGGAGGACTGAACATTTCAGAAGTATAGGTGATTGGACGATCATTCTGTCAATCAGTATTCATTACAGGCAAATCAGATATTGTACTAAGCGGGAGCGACAGCGTTGCAGAACATGTTTGTAAAACAAATGAATCAAAACATATCAGAAGTGGAGCAAAAATATCCTTTCTTTAGAGAAGTTTGTAGTGTTGATATTTGCATTTCATTTAATAAAGAAATGTGTTTAAGTTATGATAAAACTGCTACCGAAACTGTTAGCATCTATACTAATGCCTGTAAGAGCAGGATGGATCTGCCTGAGTATCTCCACCAAGGAGGTTATGTTTTCGGGAGAGTTTGTGAACAAAATAACTCAAAAAGTTATGGATGGATTTTGATGAAATTTTCAGGAAATGTTCAGCATGGGAAAAGGAGGAACTGATTAAATTTTGGTGTTGATCCGGATCACCATCTGGATCCGCCATGATGAAAAATGTGATTTTTGTGAATAACTACAGAACTAAAATATAAATAAATCATTATGAAACCAATTGCTAATGGTATGTTTTCATGGACAAGAAATCTAAATATTTAGATGAAATAAAGGTAGGACTAATATTTATGGTAAAAATCACAATATGGGAGAGGACAGTGGTGCTGGTGGAGGTCTGCGCTCTCGAAGTGCTTTTCTAGTTTCAGACATTGAATCAGGCTGATCCAGCTGCTGCACAATGTTACCAGCCTTACTTTGCATACATAAAAACATGGAGCCCAAAGTGCTTCACAAGGAAACAAAGTAAAACAAAGCCAGAAACTACATGAATAACATTTTCTCACAAAAATGTTGACAATGTGTTTCTGCAGTTAAGACACTTGACTTCACAAAATGACTGAACATCTCTACTTTCATGCTTTTGTGTTTGCATATCAAAGGTGAACTACTGATAAGAGGAAATGTTTGGTTTTACTCTTGATTTTTGAAAGATTTGCCATTTTATTGCTATCAGCCACTGAATTTAGAGGTTGTTAGTGTCAGTGAAGTTCTTTAAGCCTCTTGGGGCATGTTAGGTAAACCTGCCATGTGTTGGTGAGCCGTTGCTCATTAGCTCAGCGGTTGGATCTGCCAGGTCATCCTGACTCTCTTTTGACTCTAATTTCTCATTGGCTGTATAAATAAATCCTGTAGCAGTGCTTTTTTTTTGTTTATAGTTTATAGTACTTTTCCACTTTATTGACGTTGGCTGTCACTTAACATGTCACCCTAATGCTCTGTGTCTGCTGGAGGTATTGACGTATCTTTGTTTGTTTCTCAGAGGTGAGACCTTTTAGAGCTGCTTTGGTGTTTACTGAACCTGTGGACATTTCAGTTTTTATTGGATAGAGCATGTGTAGAGCTGGGACTGATGATTTTTATTGGATTATTTGTTCGAAACATTGGAGTTCTCAGAATTCATTTTAAAACCTTAGACTGTAGCTGTAAACTTAACAATATTTTACCATAAAATCTGCAGATATGTACTGTAAAAAATCAATAAATTAAATTACTGTAAATGTAGATGTATTGTGAGAAAACACACGTATTTGTAAACTTTACCATAAAATATTTAGCTACTGAAAAGGGCAATGGATCAAGAGAAAACTCCATTTTGCCCAGGAAAACTGACCAATAGCCAGCCAGATTTCTTGTTGTAGATTTGCACATTTTGGGGGAAACAAATGTTTGATTAATGCTTTTTTTTTTTTTTTTTTTGCAAAATGGTTTGTTGCTTATATATGACCAGTAAAATAGTTAGATGTAATAATATTAACCAAAATATCACAAGTTCACCATAGTTTAAGATGCTTTTGAAAAAAGTTTAAACATAAACACAAAAAATTGTCTTCATTTTTACTTGGGCCAGTTTATTTCTTGGTATATGCTTTGGGGCCTGATTCAAGAAACCAGTAATAATAAACACAATCATACACAAACAATTATGATGAAATATTTGGTCCAGTTGAAATATAATTCACTATAAGTCACCATTCCTCAGTCCTGAAGCAGCCACATGGGGTTTACTCTGCACATTTTTCATTTTGCAAACACTGAAGACCACAAAGGCTAAAAAAAGACCAAAAGAAAAGAAGAGAAAGTCTGTGGGAAAAGCAAAAATGCAGAGAAAAAATTTAGAATTGTGAGAAATAAAAGTCAGAACTCTAAATAAAAGTATGAAGCATGTGGAGAAAAGCTAGAAGTCGGGGAATTAAATCATTTATTTGAAATTTCTTTCTTTAATTGTAGAATGTAATTTTTCTTAATATATATATTTTTTTGTCTTAAAGATGCTATGAGGAGTTTCTAAGTAATTACAAAAAAGTCTCGCTTTTAGATATATCCCTGATCGAAATACACACTTTAAGATGAGTTTTACAGAATCAAAATGGGTTATCTATAAATGCTATTCCTTAGCTTCACGGTCGGGTCGGACAGGGCTGGACTGGTCTGGATACTCAACTTCGGGAATAAGACAAAACTAGTGCAAATTTATATTATTCTGACACGTCTTCGAGCCCCGGGCTGTAAGTAGCGATATATAGCCGGCTACAAAACTACGATACTAAGTTTTCCAAAAATTGCTTGTTGTCACACATCAAAAACTACCGCTATGTAACTAGAAAGAGATACTTTACCTCGTCGCTTTGCATCCTGTAAGTTGTTGAAAAAAGAAGTTGTAAAACAATGTAGAGTTCTGAGGAAGGTCCGAGCTGCATTCATTAGCATCACAACAAACGCACGCTTTGGCTTGGGTCACGTCTTTACGACAGTCGCCGCGCATGCTTATGAGTAGCAGAGTCTTGATGTCGGAAATAGATTCTCCTCATAGCACCTTTAAAAAGTTTAATCTTAATATAAACATATGTTTATTTTCCCTGATCTTTTTCTGTATAATGGTTATCAGGGGCCCAGATGGAAAGCTTTGGGGGGCCTTATGTGGCCCCCTGGGCCGCCAGTTGGTGATCCCTGAAATATATGAATGATACTGTTTTCAAAATACACTAAATCTGCAGTTAATTAAAATACCACAATAATATCTTGCAGAAAATTACTGTTATGCTGTTGTGATTGAAACTGTAGTAATTTTGGTGTAAATTAAAAGAGAAATGCTACTGTGACTAAAATGCTACTGTAAAGTAATTACAGTAATATAAATTACTGTAATATTTACAGCAGCCTTTTAACAGTGTATCTGGAATGGCAGGTTTGATCAACTATATCTGCTCAACTGAACTCCGTGAATTAAGAAAGTCATAAATATAATCCAGATTTTCTAAAACTTTTTGCTCAAAAGTGAAGATTCTTCCATCTCTCAACGAATAAATCAAATTCAGCCTAACAGAATCAGTTGTAACAGCACATAAGGAAATACTGTGTGTCACCTTGACCCTGAATCCATGTTGCATCGTGCAGTGATCTCTGGCTGCTTTGTGTAGCTTCAAATAAAGAGAGGTAATGCTGATGTTAAAGAAAGTAAATGAGCAGGTGTAAACTGAACTTCCACTTATTTCATCTCTAAGTAGAAAGTCCATTCCTGGTGATCGTGAATGCTGCTGTTCAAGGGCAATGACTTTTTCCCCGCTGCATTCATTTACTCTTCATTTGCATAATGCTTGGCTGGTGGCTGTAAGGTGGCCAAACACAGCAACATGTTAACTTTGCATTATATAAAAACACTTAAGGTTCAAAGAGGACAAACTGCACTGATGCCAACATTAGTGTGCACCGAGTCCAGTGTGATTAAAGCGGTGGTGTTTATCAAGTCTAAAGGAGGCGTTCTTCTACTTTGTCATGCATAATCGAAACAAAACCTGTGTGGCTGAGTTTGGTTGCTAAAACTGGCCTGGACAAGGATTTATATTGTAAACAATTTCACCTGTAGTGAGAAGACAACCAAGACCTGTTTCAGTTTATAAAGTAATTTTGCTGCTATTCAGTAATTATGTTGCCATTTCAGTATTTTGTTTACTTTTTTCTCAATTTCTCTTGGTATAAATGATTACAAAAAAATGATATATTGATGGAGCCTCTTAAAATTTCCCCACTTTCCTTGACTTTTTCTTGGCTGGTCCATGACTGAAACATGTAGATCCTTTCTGATGACCAGCATAATGTAGTTTAATAGTAGCTTGATAAAAGCTTTTTACCCTTGGTGATTAAATTAAAAAATCTTGAAAGTAAATGTTTTTGTCAAGCTTATCAGAGAGAATAAGGCATATAAGTTTGATCATTTTTTGCTTTCTACAGACCAGGAATGTAACGGTTACCGGTAAAATGGTAAACCGCGGTAATTTTTTCCGCGGTAATCATTACCGTGTCCTATAACAGTTACCATTAAACCGTGTTTGATTACCACACTGTGTCTCACAGACAGAGGCGCGCGTGCCTCTCGAAACGGACTAATCTTAAGTCTGGTCGAAGTTTGGATTTAACAAGGATCAGACACCCTGTCTAAGTTGGGTGTAAGACAAAAATGTGCCTGATTAAAACTGCTGTAACTCCTCGAGTAAACAAGCAGACTTAGAGAGAGAGAGGATTCAGTGAGCTATACCTGAGTGAATTAAAGGCGGTTTATCAGTGTTTTCTGTGTAAATAATGCATAAAGGTTGTAAATAACAGCATTAGTATCAATCTGGAGTGTGTTCTTGCCGTTCTTGCGCTGTTTATTTACCATATTTCATAATAGATTGTCTTTTCCCGTCATAGTATTTGTTTTATGGATTTAGTCAATCGGAATTTGGAAATATTAAAGAAAGAGATGTCGAGGAGATCTGCCATGGAAAGGGGAGACCAGAGGAGAGTCATGAAGGGGGCTAACTGCTTCAGGGACTATTGTTAGTAAAACAAAAAGTAAATTAAAAAAGGCGGTCATGGTCTAATATAACAAGCTGTAACATGGACACTAATGCTTCAGGCAAACTAAAATGTATGAGTGTATGTAAAATAGGATACATTTATTTTTGGTCATCTCAAAACTTTGAACATTTTCATTTACATTTGTTTATGAAGAGAGTCCTGTTTAAAGTTCAAATCTGTTATTTTCTTCGCTTGTAATTACACACTGTTTAAGCACTTAAACATAATAATGACAAATACGTGACAGAATTGTTTACTTTTATTTCCCATGAAAAAAAGTTCAAACAAATTTACTTATAGGACATTTCCTGACAGTCATTGACGAAAAAAGACAAAAGAACTGTTAAAATTATAATAAAGGGGTTAAATGATTTCAAGACTGTGTTAAAGCACTTTTTGAACATTTTGAGCACACTGCAACAAAACCGCACTAATAATGATAACTGTGATAATTTTGGTCACAATAACAGGGATATGAAATTTTCTTACTGTTACATCCCTACTACAGACCTCATCATCAGTAACAACCAAAACACAGTGAAAACTTGTATGAATTTCTTCGTTGAGGGAACGAGCGCAATGCTAACGTCCACACTGCCTACTAAAATGTATCTTCCCTGCACCACTCTGTAGTTTCTGCAAAGGGTAGGTCTTGGTTAAGAACCACTTCCTGTACATGGCAGGTCTTAAATGGTTAACTGTGCAACAGTACACATAGACCGTCAGAGGGTAAAACCATATTCCTACTTACTGATGGTTTTCAAACTAAGTATCCTAAAGTGAATGGACTTTGTAAAACCCCTTGTTTCTGAATGTCATTTTTGATTAGGTTTGAAGATTTGCCTCCTCAATTATGCTCCTGCAATCTGTTGCCACTTCACAAAACCTTAAAACTACATCTTTTTTGTTTGTTTAACCCTTTAACTCCTTGCTTAACTGTTTGGCAGAGGTCAATAAATCCAGGAATATTTAATTTGTAAAAAAAAAAAAAAAATGTCTTTGTTTTTTTCTGTCAATGTTTTAGGATACAGAAAAACTTCAAACAAACCAAAAGAATAGATACTTTCTATATGGGAGGTTTAAAGGTTTAAATATCTCAAAGCTAGTATCATAATACTTTAAATATGTGACCATTCCTGATTTGAGCATGTATATATATGTGTATATATATGTATATATATATATTTATATCTCTCTCTCTCTTTATATATATATATATGTTATTCGTCAAGAACATTTTTCTGTGTTTTTCAAACTTTATTTTATCAATTTTTTGTCATTTTTAAAGCCATTTTATTTACAGACATTTTCTAATTGATTTTCTCCCAAATATTTTTTCATTTTTATGACATCTCATAATCACCTGTTCACTTTTTAAGCTTTTCAATTCCACACCAAGAAAATATCTGGATTTTGGTGTATTTCTGGTTTACGCTGTTCCCTGAAGTGTTTAGGGAATCAAACAATGTTTTGATTTGTTCTGTTTTTTAACACATTAAATATCCCTGAATTTATTGATGCCCTCCGCCAAACAGTTGAGCTGGTAGTTAAAGTGTTAAAATTAAAACCATAATGTCAGAAAATTTGTTGCATTCACACACAGGATTTTAAATAAGATCCATCATCCTTTTTAAGATATGTCTTGTGTTATAATTACTTCAATTGAGGTAATGACAAAAAAATAAAACAAAATAAGAACAGTTAAAAAAAAACAAGCTGGCATAGGCAAAAGAAGAAATACTGTCGCATTTAAACCTTTAAACGTCAACACAGTCAAATAACAGCATTGGTGTCATTGTCAGCATCGATTAAGTTTTATTAATGAACTGAATACTGAGACTTCTCATCTTTCTGTTTGTGATAAAACTTGAATTCCCCTTTTCAAGATGCACTTTGGAAATGTTAATAACTTTACCATTACATCAACACTAAACTCGAAATATTCTGTTTTGAAAAAAAGTGTCCTCCAGTCAAGTAGCTGCAGTTGAATGTAAAGCTAGTTTGAAGTGTGACATTCACAGGGAATACATATATTCACATCTTTTAAAATGTCTCATCATTTACAGGCTCTCATCATCCAATCAAACAAAAGCTTCACCATTAAGGATCCTCAGGAAGCATCCAGACACTGTGCTTTGCTTCTGTTTGGTTGTTTTGTTCTTTAATAACCTGGGGCTGTTTGATTTTTACACAACAGTAAAACTTCCTTGGACCACCAGGCTGCCGGGCTCCGTGCTATTCAGGAGCTGAATGGGGTTTCAGACGTTGGTGATTCTCCAAGGTCGGGCCCCAGACACGCCTACACTCTTGGAGGCTTTTCTGCCACAAGAGGCTGGAAGCAAAACTATGGACTAACAAAAGCTTGTCGGGAAAGTGGTTCATGTTAAACATAGAAATATTGGAGGTTTATATACAGTCGGAGAGAAAGAGCGAGGGACAGAGCTGAACTCTTCCTACATGAGGCTGTGAGAATGCAGGCAATATACAAACGGACTATGCAATTGATGAAATAGTGTGATATTTCCCTCTCGCTTTCTTTGGAGTGGACTGAAAGGAGTGTTATATGTGTGGTAGTTTCTCTTCAGCACAGTCTACAACTTAAAGTACAGCCAGTAAATGTGTTCATTAGTTTGGTTGCTTGTTGTTACTAGAATCCACTTAATTAGAAACCATACATGTTTTAGGTATGAGTTTTGTTAGTTTTTCTTCTGTAGTAATAAACAGGCATACATGTCCAAACACTGTCTGCAAAGCATGATTCCAATGCAGGGACGTTGAGACAGAAACAGAAAATACCCACCCATTATCTCTTACCATTCAAATAAACACTGGAGAACATGCAAACCACACAGAAAGGTTCTAACCAAGGATCAAACCAGCCACCTTTTTGCTGTGAGGCACGTACGCTACCTGCTGCGCCACCGTGCCGCCACATTTTAGTCACACTGAAGAAAAAAAAGTCAGTTTCACCAGGTCAGTGTTAATTTTGACAGCACTTTTTGAATTTACTTTTGCCTAAAATACCTTTTTAATTTAATTCTATATTAAGTCATCTAATTTTTTTTCATTTCAGTCTCGTTTTATATATTTAGTTGACTAAAATATGTGGTGTTAATGGTAAGGCATTTTTTATGTTTCCTTGAATTTCTGAAGTCATGTTTACACTTGGATAAAATAAAACATCTAATAACTCTTGATTGAATGCTTGTAAAGTTTGAATGTATAAATGAACAGAAGCAAATTGAACTTTTGTGTAAAATGCAGTCACCTTTATTCATGCTTCCTGGCAGAACAACTCAGTTACAATACCAGAATTTACATCAAACAGTGAACCTGCTCTACATGAATATATCAGTTCGTAAAGAGAGCAGCTCTGATTGGATCGCTCCCCAACTTACAAGATAAAAACAGCAATAGAATATGCAGTAGAATCAACAATTTTGTTGATTTGACAGTTTTGAACCTGATTTGAAAAGGGGCAGCGAGTTCAAATTTCGGAGGTCCGGTGGGAGAGAGTTCCAGAGCTGGTATCCCACCACCATGAAGCTAAAGCAGTTGTGATTGGATGTCCCTCTAAAGTTGTCCAAACTCAAAGCTGTGATTGGATATATTTCTAACTTGTCCCTACTTTCTACATTAATAAATTTGATTTGATTTGATTAAATCTCTGTAAAACATTTTCCTCTAGTTTTTATTTGTAGATGAAAATATCACTTAATTTAATTTTAGTTTTTGCTCATATGCACTTGTTTTTATTAGCTACTGTCAAAGGTTGTTGAGAAACAATGATGAAATAATTAGTCAACAAAATGAACACTGCACTACGACACATTGAAAAGACTTGGCTTGGTGGAAAGTTTGTCCAAACAGAATTAGCCTGCAGTCCAAGCAGAGAGCTGACAAAGGGGTCTGTTGTTGAAATATTTGAATACAATCATTACTTGAAGTTGAAGCTTTGACATTTTGTAGATGTGGATCTGAGTTGGTTTGTATTTCAGGTGGAGATGAAGAGTGAGGCAGCACCTCATCGTACACCGTGAAGCTTCTTTTGTGTTTGTTGCTTCCTCGTTGTGCCATCTGCCCCTCCAGTACGGACATTTCTATATATGCGTGGACTTAACCCTCAGCTCTGTTGCTATTTACTGAGGATCCTCCCTCCCCTGTCCCTCCAATCCTCTGGCTTTCCTGTAAATCCCCAGGGCCTGGCCATTGCCGGTGATTTGTGGTTGGCTGGTGGGCAATTGACACATTGATAAATCCCCCCCAGATGAAGTGCGATCCGTTTGAATCAATAGGGCCTTATCGGCCGACGGCCGTCACGGCTGCAACCATGTCGGTTCACCCCGGGTCCCCCTGAGTCGGCCTGATTTGTAGCATTTGACAACAAACATCGTCACGCCACGTGGTTCGTCAGAGAGTCCGCGGGCGTAGATGAAGGCAGGACGTTGTCTGTCAGAGAGCAGCTGCACTGAGGATGGGAGACAGACGGAGAGAGGGAGAGGGATAAAGAGGGATAGACAAACAAAAGAAAGTGGGATTGGACCGAAGAGGCATGCAGGCTGGTTTTTCAGCCCAAATGTATGGACAGATAAAAATATGGAGCTTGTGAGATTATATATTTTCAAACAAGATGAAGAGTGAGTGAGTCCTTAGTTCAGTTCCTCTGTTTCTGGTTCAGTTCTTTGGTTGGACATGCAGAAAGAAGTTGAAATGCATATTTAAGTTTCCCTCATTTATTTATTACATTGAAAAGGCAGCAGTCTGCACATGCTTGTAAGGATGCCCGGAAACACTTCCTAAGAAGCTCCTCTTTATTGAAATACTCTAAGCATGTGTATAATACATTGTCATGTTTTTTACTACACTTATAATCCAGTACAAACATAGTGCTTAAAAAAACATTAGACCATCACCTGATGTCGGGTTTATGCCACAGCTGCCCTGAATAAACAGCACTGATCATTAACAAAGTCATTTTAGAAGCTCTTTGGCTGGAATAATGTTTTTAAAGCTAAAATATAATTATTATTGTGACCCATGAATTTAAAATTTACTGTGCTACCAAAAAACAAAACTAATCAGAAAAACAGTGAAGCACATTATTATTTCTTGATTAAGATGTCAAATTAAAGTTATTTACTTGCATTGCTGAGCAGAAAAATTAGTTTTGAATGTTTGATTAATTTCTGACTTCCCAGAGAAGCTCACATTTCGGTATAAATATTCAGTTAGAAAGTCCTGATTCCTGTTCATAATGTGTGTCCAATAACAGTGACACTGCAAGAACTTTGAAAATATTTATGTTGTTTTTTTATTACAGCTGGTCTAATACGTTTGCTGAGCACTGTGGTGAAATTAACTTGTGAAAATTCATGTTTCTTATGATTACCATAAGTCATTATGACAGTCTCAGTGATGAGTCATAAACACACTCTTGGGGTGTTACATTTGGCTTACAACTATAAGAAACTATAAATATTCATAATTCCTCTTAACAATGAATCCGTCACACTGTAAATAATTCCATAAAGATCAAGTGCTGTGTCATCAAATATGCTTGATTGATTTATTTAATGAAAACTAAAGCTTGTTAAGGCTTTCACTATTGTAATACTTTGCTATCAATTCAAAACATATAAAAAACATAAAAGTTCACTTAGATATGATTACTAAAAGTTTATTAGTTTTTTATTTAAGTGGCCAGCATTTGTACCAGTGTATGATTATAACGATGTATTATCTTTATTTAAAGTTTTTCTTGACAACAGGCGTGTTAGCAAAGACAAGAATAAAAGCACAAAGTAAACCAACTATATTAAAAATCTCAAACTACAACATGAAGAGGCCAAACAAAATAAATATTACTATGCTTTAAGTGAAGTGGGAAAAAAGATGTGTGAGATTTTGTGTTTTTTTTTAAACATAAAACTCAAAGATTTAGTTCACATTTAAAACTCTATGGCTTAAGACAGTATTTTTCTGTAACAATCTTGAAAATATTTAAAGGTGAAAAAACATCCAACTTTAAAAAATACAATAAAAGATATATACCATATGATAAAACTGAATATTGAAAAAAAATTGATATGTGTATATATATATAATTACTGGACAAAATCTGGGTTCATACCCAACAGGAGGCAAAGGAAACGCAACACATCACGATACAAAATAAAGATTATAGAAAATCCCCAACAGTTAAGTTGTGCAAAAATCTCATTTTCTTTTTCTTCCTAATGCAGACAAACAACAAAAATATTGCTGCATCAGTACAAAATAAATGCTCTTTGAAAAAACAAAATTGTAGTTTTTTCCCTTATTTTGACTACAGTGGAAATACAAACATAAAATCTCAATAAAAAGTGCTTTGTTGTTGTAACAATCAGGATAAGTACATTCTTGAATGAAAATGAAAACAAACAGCAGTCCTCATAGCTGCAGTTTAGACCTATAAATGTCTGAACTGTGAACTATAATATTTAGCCTATGAACTGTGAACCATAATATTTAGCCTATAACAGTGCATATACTTCTGATCTTCAAGTATACGGCAAACTGTAGCGGCATATTTTGCACATGGTTGTTATTTTGTCCGCCATCTTCTCACCGTTCTCTCGTCTTTTACATGGGAAGCAAAAATAGGTCCACACAACCGATTTATTTGACGAAGGAGCGTCAGCTAATTCCTCGACCTCGTCTTCCTCCATTCTGAAGCGAGTGTTTTGCTACGGGAGGCAAGGAGGGTAAAAAATCACCAGCGCCTCTTCACATTTTTTATTTAGTGCTTTTATTTTGTATGCTGTTTTGCTACGGAGGATAAAAATCGCCAAGCGCCTCAGCGTATTTTATTATCTTCTTGCTTTTATTTTGTGCGTCTTTCTGTTAAGTAATCAGTAGGGGTGACTATTAACTAACAGGAGTGCTTATAAATATGATTATACAGCATTGCTGTTGTATGATAATACTTAATATACATAAATATTTATACATATTTAGCATGTGTTTACAATTAATTATACAGAGGAGGTCCAGAGAGTCTCTCTCTACTACATTTAATTAAAAGAACAGTTTTAGATTGATACTTGTCTAATTTAATGGAGAGTATTTTCTCACTAGGGTCAGACCTTAGAATAACTGATTTTAGGCAAGGCTCAAAAATAGTGGGCCCTTTTTTTGGCAGCAACAATAAAACCTTTAATTTTACTATTAAAATTGGTTAAAATAGTTATTTTCTATTATATATCAGCACACATGTTTATGTTTCTTTATTAGATGGTAAAAGGTTTGCTTCAAAATAGGCCCCCTTCTCTCCTATCACAGAACCTGATGATTGGTACTCATGCAGCTTGTTGTGTTTTTGTTCTTGAACAGAAATAGAGAGAAAGAAAAACAAAATGTGACTACTGATTCTGGATAGAAGCTCAAGTTCATAAACCATTGACAGAACAATAGAGGTAAAATAAAAGAGGATTTTTGCTCCATAGTTCCGACCTTAACAACCACGTCGTTTTCAAGTTGATGCCCAGCGAGTAAAGACCGAGGGATGGCGTCCAATGCTTCTTGCAGTATTCAGAATTCAACATCCTCATCCCGGGAGCCTGAAGTGTGGCTTGTTTGCTTTAAGCCAGAGGATTCGTGGCTCGTGTCCACCGGCCAGGCTTTAGCTGTTCTCCGGCCCGCCTGGCTCCCGTCCAGCTTCTCCTCTGTCTTTAGATCCGGGCCAAAACTTGCCGGTCCAGGGCTCAGCCAGCCACGTTTTACAACTTGGCGAGACACTGGCCAAAAGCTGCCCAAAAAGCTCCATTTCCAAGGATTAATGGTTACTGATTCTAAATAAACTGCTCCCTGTGTGTAATGGAAAGGTTTGGAGTAATATTTAGCTTTTCAGAGAATGCATATTTAATTTTGAAACTTAATGATTTGAGGAGCACAGATGCTGCCAAGTGCACTGGTTTTATTGCAGGGGATATTCCACCTAAGCATCGCTCACGTGGCGTGAAATGTGCTTGTGACTTTCTGATTTTATTTCTGGGCTCTTCCACACCAACACGGGCTAAACGGTGTCAACAACGGTTAGAGCTCGCTGACATTGCTGTCAACTCGCTCTTTGTAAAATACTTGTTCATACTTGGGTGATGTTTGTAGACTCGAGCCCAAATATGACGAGGCTGCCAAGAGGAATTGTTGTGAGTTTTAGTAGAACATAATTCTGCTAAGAGAAGTTCAGTTTCAGGAAGATTATTGTTTTGGAAAAGCACCAAGAAGACAAAATAGAGATATTTCTGATCCACGGTATAAATTAAAAAGGAGCTGCAGGTTAACTTCCCCTCTTCTACTGTAAAACTAAATAAAAGAGATTTTGAAGGAGGCTGTATTCTGTTAAACAGAGACGAGGGGGCTCAGCTAAAACATGTTTCATTAAAACAGCAAGAGGAAGCTTAATGAATACCAAAGTCTATCTAACACAGAGATGGGAGCCCTCAGGATGACAGCACTTGAAAAATTAATCTCAAACTCTAAATCCTGGCAGTTTGTGTCAAATAGGGGTTCAAGCTTTTTTATGAAATCCTCTAACCAGTTTTGGCAGATGGTAGAGTTCAGCAGAGTCAGTCAGACGAAACACTGACGAGATGTCAATGCTGAGCTTACCACTCTCCCTTTGTAAAGTTTAATTTGAGCATATAACAGGAATAAATACATTTAATGGGCATGATCGGTCCACGTTTAAGGCCTGAAATAGCTTGATGTACATGAGCATACAATATAAATGTTCAAAATTTACATAATAATTTCAAAATGTACAAGCCTGAGCAAAAATATATCATGAAAATGCACTAAAAAAGATTAAACCGCTCGGACACTTAAATGGTTTCATCTTTAGAGTAATGTCTTAACTCTGCATCATAAATGTGAATATGAAGTAGATGGTTAAATTAGAGCTAGTTTAAATAAAGCAGATCCATTATTAAAACAGGAAATAACACATTTGGATTCAAACTCTTTATCTAAGGCTCTCTAACCTGTTCATTATATTTCACTAGTCCATATTGGAGAGGGAGAAACCATAGAAAGTGTTGGAAAAGAAAAGAGAGCCTTTCAGAAGCATATCAGACAGCTAAGTTAATTTTAACAGCACTTTTAAATTTAGTTTTAGTTGTAGTCTTTTGCTTAAAATCTCTTTTCAAAACCTACAATAAATTACTCAACTAAAATATGAAGTGTAAAGTGTATGGCATTTTTTGTTTCCCAGAATTTCTGAAGTCATGTTTCACACTTGGATAAAATGACACATCTAATAACCCTTTATTGAATGTCAGTAAAGTTTGAATGTATAAATGAATAGAAACAAATTGAACTTTTATGTGAAATGCAGTCACCTTTGTTTTGGCTACCTGGCAGAGCATCTCAGTCCCAATACTGGAATTGACAGCAACCAGTGAACCTTCTCAACATGAATACATCAACTAATAAAGAGAGCAACTCCCCATAGCTCCCCAGCTTATAATAATAATAATACATTTTATTTAAAAGCATCTTTCATGACACTGTCCAAGATAAAAGCAACAATAGAATCTTCAGTAAAATCAACAAGTTTGTTGATTTGCCAGTTTTGAGCATGATTTGAAAAGGGGCAGGGTGTCCAAATGTCAGAGGTCTGGTGGGAGGGAGTTCCAGAGCTGGTTTTCTACATGATGAACCATCATGGACTGATGTTCTACTTATAAACAAAACTGTTGGAATGTAATATTTAACCCCTAATTTCCAGTTAACCCACAGTAATTCCCATAATTCCTCTTGCCTCTCACTTTTTTGGTTTGACGATTTTTAAATTGATTTCTTCGTTCAAAAAAAAAAAGATTTTTTTTTCAAAATTTAAATGCTTCATTTAGTCTGTGTTAATAAACCACTTTTAAATGCAATCCAGGCTTTTGAAGAGAGAGTATGAACAGCTGGTTAAATATATTGCTGAATAAATCCTAAAAATTGACTCACATGTGATGTGTATTTTTCCGGGTGTAGTCTGTAGGAATCATCATTGATCAAATTTTCCATTGTTGAAAAGCTAACTAAAGATTGCAAAAATAATTAATAATATTGTAGAATCGCAATTTAAAACGAATCGGTACCTAAAAAAATAGTTAAAGAAAAGTATACCGCTCCAGCCCTACCTCCCACACAGAGTCAGGTGGGAGGAAAGGAATAATTGATATAGAGGATGGATGGATGGAGATTTTAAAGAGGACTCAGCTTGTCTACACGTCTGCATTTATGATCATGTGCTCCCTCTTTTGCTTATTTGATTTGTTGAATGTGTTTGTTACCTCTGCAAAGGAGGTTCTGTTTTTGCCAGGGTATGTTTGTCTATTTGTCTACTTGCTTTTTTGTTTGTATGTTAGCAAAATTAAGCTGAAACCACTGGACAGATTTTGCTGAAATTTTCAGGAGATGTTGATAATGGCCCAACTTAAAAATGGTTCAATTTTGGTGGTGATACTGGTAACCGCCATTAGTGAACATTCGTTTTTGCTTAATATTCGTTTTTGCTCAATAACTGTCTAACTAATAATGATATCAGCATGAGTTTGGGTTCTAGTTGTGGGTTCATAGGAATGATATTATGATGGTAACTCTATAATGGAACTTTTGCTTATGGATGTAGCAGCAATATGTGAGCTACCTTTGGGGATGTTTGCGCTTTAGCTCTAGCTCTGTAGTTTTGCATTGTTCTGTCTTTAACTTTTTATACAGTTTTTATTGTTGTGTTTCATGTTGTTAGAGGCCCATCTAGGAACGTGCATTACAAATTAGCTCTGGCCATGAATGCTTTATTGTTCATTGTGCTTCATTCTGTCCCTCTACTAATAAACTTCAATCACATAAATAGAGAAACTTGTGATGTTGCACCTCTATCGGTGCTTTTACAGGTGGAGCGAACTAGTAGAAGTGTGTAGGTGGTGATTGCACATGCTTAAAGTGAGATGAATTCAGATATACTGGGTGTCTGTGAGAAACCTCCTCGTCTTGTTTGATGGTGTTTTTATCTGAATTGAGAGTCTAAAGAAAGAGAGTGTACACCGTGCTGATTACTGAGACTCTCAAGGAAGATTTGACTTGTTTAATGGGTCTGTACTAGGGCCGAACAATTAATTGCCAATTAGATTAAATTGCAGTATGGCTTGTTGCAATTTTCAAATCACAAAAGGTTCAATATTTTTAGCCCAAAGTGTGTGTTTTTGCAATTTCATGCCTGTTTTTTTTTTTTTACCTCTATTCATACACTTTTTTCCCACTTTTGGACCATTTTTACCTTTTTTTAACCTGGATTTTACAACTTTATGCCTATTTTACCCCCATTCATCTTTTTTTGGCCACTGTCATAACCATTTTTGGAGTTTTTATATGGTTTTTGAAATTTAATTCAAATTTAGTTCCCAATTTTGCTGCCATCATCACCAACCAATTTTCCCCAATTTTTTTGGGCAATGTCATACCTATTTTGCACCTATTTATTAACCTTTTTCGGCTTTCATACCGTCTTTACCCAGTTTTTATAATATCATACCTATTTTGCTTCTGTTCTTCACTTCTCCACTTTTTCTCAAATCTTTTTTCCTTAGATTAATTTAATGTCATATTGGTTTTACTATAAAAGATCTACTGCTTCTGTTTGTTTAAGAAAACATAAGATGAGGAACATTAAATCAATCGCAGAGTAAATCGCAATATTGGGGAAAAAAATCGCAATTAGATTATTTTCTCAAATCGTTCAGCTCTAGTCTGTACAAATAAAACTGACTGGAGTTGATTGAGAGGTGGACTGTTCTGGGTCTCCTGAGGGGATTTGAAAAAATAGGACAATGGCAGCCTTATCCTTTAATGCTAAATACAGAAGCTGTTTGTCATTAGATTATTTAGATACCTGCACTTTGTTACTTTTATTTTGTTATTAAAACTAAATCAAGCAGGGCAAACAGAGCAGGACTACAGGAGGAGCTGCACTGTGTGTGACTGTGTTAGTGGAGGGATTCTTCATTTTGCTCGGCTGTCGGTCTGAGTGTCTGCCCTCTAATGGCCCTGGATTATAAACTGAACTCAATCTGGACGCTGAGAGGCTCCACAGTCGGCCTGTTTCTGCCCGTTTTGTCCTGGTGTGTCACTCTTCTCCGTCCGCCTCGCTCTCAAATAGATGTATTCATATCAAACAGATCCCACACACATGCTGGCTTTTCACACCTGCTGATTTTCACAATATGACAGCCAGTCAACACACAGTCTGACAGACGGACACACACACGACAGCTCGTGGACTTTATTCCCAGTGGACATCTGGTCGGTGCCACACACCCTGGCATACATTCATGAATCCATTTGTTTGTACGCTGAGGCAGGGGGATGGATTTTTAAAGACTCCTACCCAAGAACACACTGAATTATTGGCATATTATAGGCCATATCTGAAAGGGTTATTTATTATATTGGTTAGGATGTAAGTTTGTATTTACAATAGATATACTGCATGTTTATATTAACGGTAAGAACGTGGCGACATGATGCATAAAACAGGAGTGTCAAAATCAAATACATCAGGATACAACAAACTAGGGTTGGACAATAACTTGAAAAAAATCAAAATCGACATTTTAACTTTCTAATCAAAGTAATTTTACGTGACTGTGCCCCCTTCATATAGGGCTGAACAATTAGTTGCCAATTACATTAAATCGCAATGTGGCTTGTTGCAATTTTCAAATCGCAGACAGTGCAATATTTTTAACCCAAAATGTGTTGAACATTTTTGCATTGTGATGTAGTTTCTTGCAATGTCATGCCTATTTTAACCTTTTTTAACCCAATTTTTACAACTTTATGCCTATTTTGCTCTCATTCATCTTTTTTTAGGGCCACTGTCAGACCATTTTTGAAATTTAATCCCAGTTTTGCTGCTATAATCAATTTTCCTTAGTCACTTTTGAATTTTTTTGCCTTTTTTTTTTTTGCAATTTCATAGCTATTTTGCACCTATTAACTTTTTTTTAGCTTTCAGACCATTTTTTTACCCAGTTTTTACAATTTCCTACCTATTTTGCTTCTGTTTTTCACTTCTCCACTTTTTCTCAAATCTTTTATCCTTAGATTGAGTTAATGTCATATTGGTTATACTATAAAACGATTTACTGCTTATGTTTGTTTAAGAATACATAAGGTGAGGAAGATTAAAACAATCGCAGAGTAAATCCCAATTGCAATATTGGGGAAAAATATCGCAATTAGACTCAAATCGTTTAGCCCTGCCTCCGTATATTCTGCATTCACTTTTGCCAAGAGCGAAGGATGTGCTGCCAACATGGAGGAGACAAATGCCAGTCTATCTGAGAGGCTTGTAGCCAAGAAAAATGCCATCTTTGTTGTTTGAGCGCATTTTGGAATCTGTGCAGAAAGAAGTTAAGTGTAAATTTTGCAGGAAGACTGTTTCAACCACCGTCGGTAACATCACCAATTTGTTCCAACATATCATAAAATAATTGTTCATTAATCATCATCGAGGTAAGAGCTTCAATTAATCGTGATACTAAGATCAGGTAATATCGCCCAACCCAACAACAAACAGAATGGTGTACTAGAGTGTCAATCTTGGATCGATTCATTGTGATACAGACATAGTTGAAGATAAACCAATGCAGAAACAGTCAATAATCGTTTAATCTTGCCGGGGCTGCTGCTGAAAGCCAGGATCAGTTTGTTTCTGAGGAAGAAAATCGCTTTAGGAAGATGAACTCTACTTAATGCATTTATTTTAGTTTACAATGAAAATAATGTTCAGCTAAAGTTGATTCTAAAAGCCATTTCTAATTAAGAAAAAAGTTCACGTTTATCTGACAGCTTGTGATTTTTAATCGAAAAAGTAGCCTCGTGCAGTAATATGAAAATAATGCTAATAAAAATCAAAGATACCAATCACTGCGCTGCATTGTTGTGTCAAATCAAGTTGAATCCTTGATGTAATTATCGTAATTGAATCAATTCATGAGACAAGTGAAGATGCACATATTGCATTTTTTCCATAATAGTCTATACTCTGAAAATAAAACAGTGCTTCAACACCAAAGTTTTTATTAGCATGAAAACACCAAGTCATGGTCCAGGAGTGCAAACCTCTGCCACAGCATTTCCAGTATTGTTTGGCAATTATTGTTAAAAATGTGGAAAAGTGCCACATCGTATAATGTAAGCAAGTTCTCAAAAATGTTTGCATCCGTATTATGACCACTACCAATATTGAAAAAAATTCCAGGATTTTGAAGTCGGAAACAGTCCATGGAAATTAACAGGAATTTATGGAAATAAACCAGGAGTATACAAAAGTGAAGGCTGTCCCTTGGCTGTAATTTTAAATGTAGTTAGGGGGAATAATTTTTTAGGGCAAGCTTGAATTAAACAACCAGATTTCATGAGTTTACTTGAGAATATAGCTTCAATCACATGCACACAGCACACTGCAGGGATAGTGAGGCCACGTCACGTACGTTACACATACAAAAGCAAATGAAAAAAGGTTTATTCTTCATTTTTCACCTTATAATATATAGCTGTATTTCATAAGTTTGAGCACTTTCTCTGGTTTGCCTTTGGGAAATACCAAGCAGATTTTCAGTATGAAGTTCTGATTTAAATTTCGTAGTTAAAATCTCCATATATGAATGTGGCTCATTTTTACTGTGTACTTTTGGCATAATTAAACAGTGTTGTTTCCGGCTCTCACAAATACAGATGAAGCTTAGTTTGACTGTAATGTAAAAAAAAACATTTACATGCAATGTTTATATAATCTCAACACCAAGAAACTACTGATTTAATGTATTTTTGTTAAATCTAAAACTCTTTATGTTTCAAAACAAATATTATGGGGGGGGGGGGGGGGGCTGGTCAGTCATTGGATAGGACAGACTGTTTTTTTAACAACAATATAGTCATTTTGAAATATTTTGAAATATCAAATTGGCCTACTGTCAGAAAAATTCCACATGACTATGTCTAAATGGGAGTGCAGAAATAATTGTCCTGTTTTCACGCAGTTCTTCACTGTTTGACAATTTTCTGTTAAAACTCGCAGTGCAATGATGAGTTAAAGCCTTTTAAATTTGTTATGAAGCTTAAAGCTCCATGATGAACAGAATCCATTGATTTAAGGTGTTAAGAAGAAGCATGCTGATATAAAACAAGCATGCATATATAAACAATGCCAAGACCTGGCTGTCCCGGTATTGATGCTATTCCTGCAAAGAAAATTGCTGCAGTTTTTTGTTGCCATTTCCACCATTGTTTGAAATTACACATAGTTGTGTAGTTTTTCAAAATGTTTTATTTAAACATTTTCCATTTTAAAGCAAGAGGAAAGAAGGAGGAAAGGAAAAAGAGAAATAAAAGTGAAAATAACAGCAAAAATATGAAATAGATAACTAAAAGCAGCACTAACTGTCCGTAGTCTTTGATGGATGAGACAGAAATGGTTGCCACATTTGGTCTAAGATACAGAATTCAGAGATACATTATATTGTGTTACAAGTTGGTCTTTTCTTGAAACCTAGTTTCAAAAAAGAGTGTAGGACATTATGTAGTTGCCGTCATATTGTGTATGATTAAGCCACACCATTGAACTCTGTTGTCTCCTGTCATGCTGTGATGAGATCAGGACATCCTCACCATCATTGTGAGAGCCAAACACTTGTGGAAGGAATTGATAAGGGAATTGTTAAACAAAAAGGGATTAGCTGGCTATTTTTTATTGATTCTTGATAGGGCTGAACAATATAGAAAAAATGTCATATCTCGATATTCATGCCAAATATCTCGATACTATACAATATGACTACGGGTTTGATGAAAACTAGGAAGTGCATTCAAGGGCAATTTAAGAAATGAAATTTGTTGTGACTTCCACAGCTGCACATGCAGGGCAAGCTCGGGGGAAATCTATATCATTTATATTGTTGCTTTTTTGATATTAATATCTTAAATGTTCATATCTTGATATCAATACATTAACGATGTATCTTTAAGCCCTAATTCTCAATTCGGATTGTTTTCTGATTTCCAGCCCAGTAAGAGAAAAATCCTAATTTTCAGAAATGTACCATAAAACCAAATAATTCCAGTATTTGGTTCACTTTTTGTCCTGCAGTTCAGTTCAGTGACCCCCCCATTAAATCTTGATCATCTGCTGATTGACTAGCTCATCCAGGGTGCAGATTTACGTCCTCCTGGCTCCATCTCCCCCTCTTTGGATCCAACTCCCTCTCCTCGAGACTGGTTGACCTGTGGGGCGCTCCGGTCGCTGATTATTGGGCTTGACACTGCTCGATGGTGACAACGCTAATTGTCAACATCTGGGAAGTCCTGCCGTCCCTCAGCCCTGCTCTGAATGAAATGTAGGGATCTGTCATAACGTGTCATGGGAAATTAGCATCAGTCAAACATCAGGGGGTGGAGGGGGGGGAATCCCACAAACATAAAGGGTATTGAGGAGGGGGGAGGGGGTCTGTGTGGATGGAGGAGTCATTTCAGGGCAGAAAAAATGACATGCATGTGTTTCCTGATAGAGGAATTCTCCCTGCTGTGATGGGACTCTGCTTTTGAAACTTGTTGCTCTCGTATTACAAACATTACGACAGTCGTCATCACTTCAACCTCTGTGACTGGTTTAACTTTGAGGTTTAATATTAACTGATCACTTTGCCACTTCTACTACTCATAAAACCACAAAGAAAACATTTTTAACACCAACAATTGTTGCAGTAGGGTGGGTAAATATTGATTCACAAATGCATTATATTCTTCCCCCCGTAATTCAATATCTATTCAACAAGTCCTCTGAATCGATTCTTCTCTGGTCAGTGGGGGGAGCTGTTCACTTTTTCAGTGTTTACAGAGAACTGTCAAGATTTTAGCTTTTATACTCCATATGCACGAATAAGTTGTTATTGCTCAAGTTTTTATGTATGCATTATTGGCCAGAAATAAAGTAAGTGCGCGTGCGTGAAGCAAAGGTGTTTCTGCAGGAAATCATATACGCTGTGTGTTGTAAAAATACTGAAATAACATTGATTAAAACTTTGAATAAAGGTACATTTTGAGTTGTCAGATGGAGGAAAGTTTGGGACAGATGTGGGTGTGTGTTATATTCATATTTATGTTCTTGGAAAAAAGCATGAAGAAATGGGGTGCATGTTATAAACGAGGGCGTGTTGTAATCAAGAAGTTACGGTAATAAATTAAATTGAATCAATTGGAATATATATACAAAGTTAAGATATTTAAAGATGTTTGGTGACCAAATATATTCGGCCGAATATTGCAAAAAAAAGCCATATTCTGCCTTCGGTGGAGTGAGGTAATAGCAAGGCCGAATAGTACCATGAGACGCAATGACGAAATCAAATATGTCATTGCATGTGACTGTGACTAAGCAGACTTGTGTCAAAAGGACAATAATTCATTTGTTGTGGGTTTATTCACTTCAGTGCACTTTAGTTTTTTTTTATTGCAAGTTTTGTTTTGTTTAAAGGCCTAATGTGAATGAAAAACTTTGTGCTTTTTTTGAAAAGCAAAGGCTACTGGAATATAAAAAAATGTCGCAATATTCAATAAAAACTTACTTTCTTTTAAAAACATATCTTCAAATGTATTCTAAGCTGTTTATGCACTATTAAAAAATATAGTGAACTACTTAGCCTCCGCATTGTTTATTCAGTATTTAGTATTCGGCCAAGTGTTTATGTTTTATTTGGCTTCGGCCACAAATTTTCATTTCGGTGCATCCCTAATGCAAAGCAATACATATAAAACGAATTGTCACAACAACTGGGCTTTATTTGGTCTATGTTTTAGCAGCCCTTAATCCACAAAAGCACTTGACTTTTTAAGTAAAAAAAAAAACAACTTCCATTTGAATGAACAAATAAGTGAACACCTTTAGAAATGTGCAAATTCACCTCTATTCCCAACACTAAAAAGGAATATAAAACCAGTAAGAGTTCTTCTGCTTGTGCTGATGGTCAGAGTTTGAATGTAAAAGGTGAAGGTGTCCTCTCCTGCAGTGAATTATAAAGGTGCTGGACCTCAGCTTGTAATTCACGCTCGTAGGAGCCTGAGGCAGGGCTCTCCTGGAGTCCAGGCTTAGGAAAAGTAAAGGCTGTTACCAGACCCGGCTTTACATCGACCTGTATCAGAGGCTTAGACCTGCAGCTAGAGGATTGAGATCACTGTTTGAAACCTGATTTATGGACTCATGTTTATATGCTTTTTTTATTTCTCTCTGTAGCCGTCAGCCTTTTGTTCTTATCCCTCCTTTCTTATTGGGATGTTTTTAGGAGCCTGTCATAACTTGTTTTACTGCTCTCATGTATGTGAGTGTCTCATGTTGATGGTTGAGGCTCTCACTGAAGTGAGTGTGATGGCAGAGATTTAAATAAAGCTCATAAAATTCATTTTAATGAAAGGGCACAAACAAACCAATCTACAATAAAGGGAATACTTGGCCTGCTCTGCTGACTTCATATATAAAAAACAATGTTCTTTTCTCATCTTGTCTCATAGTGAAGCCTGCACGGTCACAATATCTTTGTCTTATCAGAATGAATCAATATTGAGTTTATGTAAACAAATGCAAGAGAGCAGGAGTACAAACCTGGGTGAAGGAAATTCACTGAGTTATTAAAGAAAGAGAAGAAAATGTGGCGTGTCAGTCCGAGCTGGAATCAGCCATGGTGATTTTAAAGGACTAAATAGACCTGCAGTGATCTGTTCCCACATATTGGTTCGGTGGCGCAGTTGGATAGTGCGCTTGGTCAGTGATCGGGAGGTTGCAGGTTCAAGCCCAGCTCCGGGCGACACATGGCGATGTGTCCTTGGGCAAGACACTTAACCCCAAGTTGCTCCCACTGCTGTGTCAGTGGTGTGTAAATGGGCATGAAAGGGCGTGAATGTGTTAGAAATACTGATGGATGACTAACATAGAAACTCAGAACCATCAGTGAGTGAATGTGAGTGTGAATGGGTGCAAATGGGTATGAATGGGTAGGTGTGACCTGCGGTGTAAAGCAGCTTTGAGTAGTCAAAAGACTAGAAAAGCGCTATATAAGCTCAAGTCCATTTACCATTTACCATTGCTGATTTATTGATCTGTTGATAATACGTCTTACAGACAGGAGTGTTGATTTCACTGAAAAGTTGTCTAATCGCTTTATTTTGTGTTCTTTTACAGGAAAGTGACAGTTTGTGGTGGGACGCTTTTGCTACAGAGTTTTTCGAGGAGGATGCCACTCTCACGCTCTCCTTCTGCCTGGAAGATGGACCAAAGAGATACAGTAAGACTGCTTTCTTTCTTAACGCCGCACGGATTGTGTACCCGGAACGTTTCCTGAAAACAAGTGACTTTTATTTATTGGTTACAAGGATCCTCATTAGCTTTGGCACATGGCTGCTGCTGCTCTTCTTGGGGTCCAAACACAGTTAAAACTAATTACATACAAATGATCCTTTCGAAAATTTAAGAAGAATTCTACGAAGAAAGGTCCATCACTTCAATTCTCATAAACTCCATTAGGGACAGGGTCTTGGCTGGTCCCTGACAGTTTGCTCTCTGTTGATTTGGCAGCTGCTCCAACAACCAAGGAAAAGATTTTGTTTTTTTAAGGAGGGAAATGCCTTTCAAGAAGGTGCCCTACTAATGTGTAAAGGGGTGTGTTTTCAGTAAGACTGGACCACAAACCCAGAGACGTGTGGGGGACGTCCTGTAGCTGGTAATTGGCAGGTAACTGATCCTCTAAAAAGATGATATTTTTCATTTTTTCATTGGACTTAAGTTATATTCTTGCCTAATAGACACTCTAGGCATGTTGTAAACGGTCCAACGAATGAGAACATGGGACCTTAAATGGCTTCTTTGTTCTGGCAGTCGATGGGAGCTTACCTTTAAGATTTTAGATCAAAATACAGTCCAACCACAGTTTCTAAAAATGCTGTTTGCTTGTTTCACATCTGCCTTTGTTTACCTACAGTATGTGGTCATTGACATTTTGGCCGTGACACTTCAGAGCTTAAAGGTGTATTCACACTGAACCCAACTTGAGCGACCTGGGTGGCCATGCAAGCAACATTGCATGTGGTTGTGCCACAACAGCCAATCAGCAGTGTGTGCATGTGTGATGACACCCCAAGACAGACTGTTTTTATGATGGATCTCGGAATGAAAATCATGTCCGTGTGGGAACATTAGTCAAATGAGAACATGGGACCTTAAATGGCTTCTTTGTGCTGGCAGTTCAGGGGAATTTAATTTAAAGATTTTAGATCAAAATACAGTCAAATTGCAGTTTCTTAAAATGATGTTTGCTTGTTTCACAGCTTTAATTTAGCTGCCTTATTTAAATCTGTGGTCAACGACATTTTTGCTGTGACGCATCAGAGCTTCAGAAGCGTGACCAGGTTGAATCGTTGGTCACCAAAGTTGAAAAATGTGACTTTTCAAGCGATGTTGTGTGGGACAACAGCCTATCAGACTTCTGTTGTTGTAAAAAAAACACCTGTGACGAACTGTTTTATTCAGGTTCTTAGTGCGACAATCTATGTCTGTGTGGCAATATTAGTTAGTGAGTACTTTAGTTCCACCTAGACGAGACCACACAGAACTTACATAAGATGCTGCTGCACGACCATCAGCTGCAGTGTTTTGTGGTTGGTAGGTGACTGATAAGGATACAGCTGGAATAATGTCAGCTTATACATCCTATTTTCTATCTGATATGATATGATCATGGTGACACTTGAGCAGGCGTGACGTCACTAAGCGATGTGATGGTGACCAAATGAGCCATTTATGGACAGGTGATGTGACTTGGGTGGACGATGTGATCTCGGTCGACAAGTTGGTGTGAACATTTAGAAGTAAGAAATGTAGTTCTTGGGTTAAAGTTGGGTTAAAATAAGACAAAACACTTAACCAGGATTTGTGCCTTTGTTGATATTAAATAAATATTGTAGCTGATTTGCAGATCTTTTTATCTGACCTGTACATGTACCACCCACCATTCCCACCTGCCAGAAAGGGGCACTTTGTTTGGTCCTATCTCATGAGACTGTGAACTCAACTTTGAGAGCACCGGTTGACTTATTTAGAAAGTTTCCGTCAACAAAAACAAACTTTATTTTTTCCACTTTTGAAAAGTCCAGTTCTCTTCTACACGTTAAACATTCTGATGGGCTGTATAACAACTAAATATTTATGAGTCCCTGCATTTTTATTGGCGTCACTGTGGCGCAGCAAGTTGTGCACATGCATGCCTCACAGCAAGAAGATCCTCCCATAGACCAAAAACATCCCAGTTACCCTTAGGTATGAATGTAAGCATGAATAGTTTTCAGTCTCACTTTGCGGCCCTGTGATTGTGGGGGCCTGGTGACCAGTTCAGGTGTTACTGGTTCCGCTTCTCACCCAATGTCAGCTGGGAAAGACTCCAGCCCCTTTGCGACCCCAAAAAGGATGAGCAAAATAGATAATGGATGGATGGAGGCATCTGTTCCATTGTTTTTTGAAAAGTTCTTGAGCCTCCAACTTTCTGGCGCTACAGTCAAGTCTGTCCGGATGAAGTTGCTGGTTTTCCAATAAAAAGTAAAGTGCATTAAAAACTGCATGGGAGTTCTCTGAAACCCCCAACAGAAAGCTCAAACTGCACTCATCTTTATTTCATTGAATCACTTTGTGATTTTCTGTTTTATTTGGTATTTTCAATTCACCTCCATCTGCTTTGTCAACTTTCTTTTCAGCTACTGATTTCTCACATTTCTCCAAACACCTTTATCATCTCTAAGATACAGATGTGTTAACTTGAAAAGAAATAAAGATCCCGTTTCCATGAGTCAAACATTTCTGCATTGCACTCAGGTGCTTTTCTGTCAGTACAAAACTGTTATCCTCCAACAATACTTTTCTCACTTTACAAGATCACTGAACAAAAACTACTGTTGAGGTCTTTCTGAGAATTTCATCACAGCCCTTTATTGTGTGCAGAACTTTCAGAGAAAGATGTAAATGTTAACCGTCTTGGAAATAGGTAAATGATTGTGCAGCCCTGTATCGAGGTGCTTTGTCTGCTTTTGTACTTTTTTATTATGCTGTTTTATTGAGATGGCATCTTGGCACCTTTTCATAGAGAAGTGTGAGTTGCCTGATACCACATTTGTGTGTGTGAAAGGTTTATTTCAATAGAAATGAGAAGTTGAAGGAATTTCGTGTGGGTCGCAGGTTTCAGATCTGACATCTGTGTTCATGTGACAGGGGTAAGGTTTATGGTTTGAGCACTTTAGAGGTCAGATGGACAAATCTGTTTGGGTTTTAAGACACGTGTAGCACCTTGATATTAACATCTTCAATTCATTTCTCCTTGTAACAGTCTAACATCTGATGCTCTAACTTGAATGTGGAGAAAGAGAAGTTTGGGGCTTTATATTCATGAGCAGGCTGTTGATTTTTTTCTGCCAAAGTGTAAAAACATGTTGGAGTTTAACATTTCATACATAGATATGGATCTTATTAATGCACTATTAGTGTCAATTCATATGACCTAAAAAACTCTGTCCATCCATCCAAATGGTCCAAGGAAGAAGCCATTATTTTTTGGTGGTAATACACATATTTGTCTGGATGCAATAAGATCCCAACATTTTCTTAAAATCCCATAACCTAACATTGGGCCATATTTTAAAATTCATATCCCTGACATCACTTGATGGATTTGCAGGATTATGTATATAATATAAGGACAGCACGGTGTTGGGGCAGGTAGTATAGTGCCTTAGAGCAAGAAGGTCTCCGGTTCGATCCCCGGTTCGGGCAGGGCCTTTCTGTGTGAAGTTTGCATGTTCTTCCTGTGCCTGCATGGGTTCTCTCCGGGCACTCTGGCTTCCTCCCACAGACCAAAAACATGTTTGTTAGGTTAACTGGTGACTCTTACTTTCCCTTAGGTATGAGTGTGAGCCTGAATGGTTGTCAGTCTCTCCATATTGCCCTGCAAACAGCTATCGACTGATTCAGGATGTACCCCGCCTCTCGTCCAATGACAGCTGGGATGGGCCCCAACCCTCAACGACTTTGAAAAGAATGAATGAATAAATACAATATAACTCTATCATCAAGGTAAATTTAATCTGATTCCTGATTGACGTCATATAAAACACTGAAGTTCATAACGGCAAATCCCATTCATTTCTCCTGCTGTGAGGGTTCTGCCCCCTTTACATCATTATGGGAATTGTAGTTTATTTGAAAACTGACGTCAACGTTTTTCAAGCCCATGTCACTACATTACCGAGCTTCCCTTGCAATGCCAGCAGAGGAGTTTATCCACATGGACAGACATGAGCAGAAACTCAGCTGTCCAACTGGAGCACAGAATTATATCTTTTACAGGGGTTGTGGAAAAGCCACTGCCATAACTGAGTTGCTTGGTGGAGGTCTGCGCTCTCCGAGTGCTTTTCCAGTCACTCTTGAGGTCACAGGGGTTTTGGGCAATCCTAATTGACATAAGGCAAAAGCTGGCTAGCCAATCACAGGGCCACATAGGGAGATAGCCAAAGGTTGCACCTTCCCAATTGCTGGATCAGAGCTACTCTCTTTCCAACAAGCAAGACAGAAATGAAAGCATGAACTGCTTTAGGCCTTTTGTTGTAAGCTTAATTACCTCCACCAAGGAGGTTATGTTATTGCTGGCATCTATTTGTTTGTTTTCTTGTTTGTTTGTTTCTCTGTTAGCAACATATCCCGAAAAGTTATGAACGGATTTGGATGAAATTTTAAGGAAATGTCTGGATTGGGACGAGGAACAAATGATTAGATTTTGGGAGTGATCCGGATCACCGTCTGGATCCGCCATGACGAAAAATGTGATTTTCGTGAATAACTACTGAAATAAAAAATATTTAATTATGAATCTGATTGCTAATGGTCAAAAATCTAAATATTTAGATGAAATAATGTTAGGACTAATATTTATGGTGAAAATCACAATATGGGTGAGGACTGTGGTGCTCTTTGAGTGCTTTTCTAGTTCACAATAGTTTAGCTTTTTTTTCCCATCAAAATTTGAAGAATAAAGGTCTGACAGATTCATATTTTTTCCCAGGTGCTGTGTTTAAAAAGCATGGCACGTTATGTAGTTTAGGGAAATGTTATCTGGACTTAACACCATGTCCTGGATCCCTAGGACTCTAGCTTCAGTATGTAGTCTTCAGCAGGAAAAATGACAGAGTGAGGGGCTGTTATTGAGTTTGTGGTATTGTCCCTTTCATCTCATCTGCATAGGTCCATGTTTTGATATCTGAAACATATTGAATATCACAAAGACATAGATAAGGACATGGTGCTCTGAAATGAGCAGATGTAGAGTAGAGTCGGCTGTGTTTGTGCATGTCAGCGTGTATGTGTGATTCAGCTCAGTCATCGTGGAGGAATACAGAGAGAGAGAGGAGAGAGAGAGAGAGAGAGGGGAGTGGAGGATTGTTGTGAGCCGGGCCCTGGTTTGCTTTTCAAATGTAAAAATAAAAATCCCCAGTGGTGTAGAGACGGTAACCCTGTTCCCTCGGGAACGGGCGGCTTAACACCATGGCAATGATGACTCACCGTCAGTCGCAAGCCCGACTCGATTCACATTCAGGTGTGCTAAGTTCCACACATGCAGCAGCACATGAACACACATGAACACCAACCAGAGAAAAACACGCATCCCCCTCGTGTACCTACAGATCTGCCTGAGCAGAGAGACTAAGAAGGACAGCGTGTGGCTGTGATGGTGTGGTCTGCTGTGCTTTGTTTCTGCAGCATAAAATACAGAAAACAACCCAACAGAGTGATTGTCATTGAGCTGTTTTTCCTCTCAGCTCAGAGCTCAGTAATGTCATTAATTTTGGCGACCAAACAACTCACTATAATTCTGCAGGTAGGCGGGACTCTGCGTCCTCCTCAAGGTTAGTTTGGAAGTAAAATGACTTAGTGAACTTTTCAGAAAATGATAAAGACTCGGACACAAACTCATGAGGAGTCTGCGACTACCAGAGATTTGAATTTGCATGCATGCATCATTGATTTTAACTTGTAGTTAAAGTTTAAAACTATTTGAAAGACATTTAAGACTTTGTTTTATATCAGAATCAGTGGGCACATAAGAGGATTTTTACAAACTTTTGGTTGGTTGTATGTAAAAATGGGAATATGACATGCTTCACTGAAGAAGAGAACAGTTTTGACATTGTTAACCAATACAATACTGCAATCTACGGGTCTATGAAAAAACACTAACAGGCCACTGCATTAGGCACACTTTTTCAACTTCTTGAATCATGTTCACGTATTCTGTGGTAACTGGTCAGTGAAATCCTTGTGGCAACTTCCTGGAATGTAAACGGAGGCCCATGCAGAAGTGGCAAAAGCTGTAGTACCCCGAGCGTCCACTTGAGGCTCGCTGCAGTAATCTGACACCTTAATGATTGTGTGCTGGGAAAATCTGTTTTTAACAGCCTTAATACAGCCTGGTTCAAAAACCAGCTTCAGTCTAAATATACAACACATCCATGTGCTCATACTGTGAGGAAAGTGATCTTTTATATCTCTCATGTTTTCCTGTTTTTGAGGATTTACTGAGAATTCCCAGTTTTGGAAATGCAAAGTTGCTATTGGTCAGATGGCCTAAAGTCCTGCCTCAGCACAGCCTGTCTGTCTGTGTTGAGGTTGAGCTAAAGTTCTTCACACTATATGGTGTAGGTGTCATGTTGTCAACAACTCCGCTCTCATTCTAAAGCTCTGCAATGGCTTACTTCTGTGAGTCAAGGGGCTCAAACTGATGAAACAATGACGGGACAGATAATGTTTTAGGCAGCTGCAGGTGGCACCATAAATACGGAAAGTAGAAGTTCTGGTGCCACAGCCTTTTTGTCATGCCCAAAAGAGTGCTTTAACATGTGGAGGAAACTCAAGAAAGCACAATATGGACTCTAAAAGGGATTTTGAACATGGCATGGTTATTGGTTTTTAGATTAGGGTCTTTTAGAAACTACTGATCTACTTGGATCTTCACTGCCCAAATGTTGTCCTGCACCTTTGGATTTGACAGTTTTATTTTGTTATGTTCGTTGTTATTGTCCTACAGCTGTCTGTCTTTGTAAAGTTTGAGACATCACTTGTGGAGCCAGTCCATTTAAGCACTTGAAAACAACTTTCAGAAAGGATAATTTTATAAAGTTGGAAAAGATCAACAAATTATATTTCTTAATAATTTGCAGTGGTGCCATTTTTGTGGCTTCTGGTCTAAAATTTTCAAAGCTTGTTAAAGTAAGCATGTCAAGTAGTATTCTCTAAAAAATCTTTTCTAGATAGTAGGAATACTCTTAATGCTGATGGTGGGTTTAAGAATGACGAATTAATGAAGTAATAGAGGGCTAACCTGATGCTGGCAAAGTGTATCTAATGAAGTGGCCAGTTAGTTTGCTGCAATGTTTATTTTCTATCCGTCAGTGAACACAAAGGAAAAAGGCACATGAGGAACTTATGCAAATGCACCAACATGTTCGTCAGCATGTAACACAGTGTTTGACACATGCAGGAGTGTATTTGAATACCTTATTTCTATGTCAGAGAAAAACAAAGCTGCTTCAACTTTCTCTGTCTCATTTTTTTTTTCTCATCTTTTCCATTAAACAGAATCATTCTTGTGGCACAGGAATATCTGTCTGTCTGTTATCAGGGGGCTTTGGACTCCTGCTTCCTTTGTTTTTGATTTTACTGTTTACAGTCCGAGACTGAAGACTCACATTGCTGCAGTACTCTCTGTGAGTCAAGACCACCAACTCACTGCTGCACATATTAAATGTAAATCTAACTGCCTGTGGCCTTACTCTAAAGAAACCTTTGTGTGTAGCTGCGTCGAAAAAGAAAGTGCGGCTATGGTTCTGCAGGTCAAAGCAAGGCTGACCAGCAAAAATGGAAGGGTGTAGGTGTGGAAAGATCAGTGTGGGTTAAAGGGCCGTCTTTACACTGTAGATGAGTTTAACAAAAACAAAAGGTCGCTACAGTTTGTAGTTTAACAAACTCTTTTCAGACAGTTCTGCTCGGGAGAAAGAATGTTAGTGTAAAATTCAAGGCTCTTAAGGATTTAAGCTCTGTTTGTGAATCACAAGACTTGCGTTTACAAGCATTAAAAGTTGTTTTGTGCTAAATCTTAGTGCTAACTATCACAGCCTGGTTTTATGTAAGATATAGTCATGGTCTAGCTGTCACAGGGGAGCCACATATGCACATGATCATAGTAATACTCATAAAAACTCAGGATCAGGCAGAGCAATGAGCTTTTTTCTACTTCATAGCAAAGAAACATTAGTGAGCACTCACTCTGTTTTCTTCAGCTGCTTACCAATGCTGGAGCATCAAACGCCTTCAGGTTTTGAAGGTAAGTTCTGTAAATATTCGTTTTCAGCTGGATTTGCCTGCCTTAGTGCTAACTATCACAGCCGCCTCAGCTTCAAATATGGTCATGCGTCCAGCTGTCACAGGGCGTTATGCACAGCGTGTCACAGGCTTCATGAGCTTTAAATTCACCATAAAGAAACATTGGTGAGGACTCCGTTGTGGTCTTAGCAACAATGAGGTTTAAGAATGGAGGTATACCAGCTGTTAACTAAGCAGAAGGGTAAGAATTGCGACTGCATCCCATGCGTCAATGCCAAGAAAAAAATGCAGCAAGAGGCAGAGCAAGCTCTACAAAGCTTTCTGCACAAAAATTGTGTGTTGCTGCTCTATAGGAGTCCAAAAAACAAATACAAAGGTCTGAAAATGAGCATAATGGCTCATCTTTCACTGACTTGTGCCAGCAATTACTGGGGCTGTATGAAATCTGTGTTATTTTTTCTCAAATTCTGTTTTAGTTGTTCCCATATTCCATTTTTTTTTTTTTTTTTTTTTTTAGTGTTTATCGCAAATTTAACCCAGAGACATAGTATAGAGGAATAAAATGTAGACACTCACTCTTCAGGTGGTATTCACACGCATCTTTACAGGTCCAGTCAACAGTATGTTGACAACATTTCCAGAACATTTGATCTCCTGACTCACAATAATCATTGACAAAATGCTCTGCCTTGTACTCTAAAGTTAGCCAGGAGTTTCGTAGCTTCATTGCCAACTTGTGCGCCGCCGCTACTTTACGGTGCAAAGTAACAAGTGTCAATAAGAGATAAGAATAAATCACATGATGCAACAAGGATAAAATATCAATATCTTAAACCCTATGTACATTATATACACAAAAGTTGCGATGTAGAAAATCATGTAGTTATCTGGTAAACATTTAACCTATAAAAATACATATGGTTACTTTTTTTCAGCCTACACTTCTTTAAACACTTTTGATAGTATAATTTCTCTACAGCTCGGTATTCTTGCATGAATGTATACGTATAAGGACTCCAATCCTCCTTAAATTATATGTTTTTGACTCATGCTGCAGCTTATGCGATAATTACAAGGAAACAAATCATTTCACTCCAGTCTGACGTGCTCTAATTTCATAATGTTCAGCCGAGGAAAAATTAGAAAAGCCAATTTACCTAATCTGTTTTTCTCATTGCACGGACCTGGGTAAAGGTGTTTTGTAACTTGTCTCCAGCTGGTGTTTATTATGGCTTCTCTGAGGAAATAGATCATATTGGAAATGCCTGTGTGTTAATTGTTGGAGGACTGACAGTAATGCATTTATGCCCCCTGTGAGCTCCCTCTCACGCTGACGCTGTTCTTTCAAACCTCCAATTTCATATTCGAATCAGTTCTGGCTATTAACTAGGGCTGATTAATGAGGCAATAGAAATAATAGAGTTTAACAATGTGAATAGTTTATTGATAATTATGATTTATTGATTTATTTATCAACTCATTAAATAAATTGTATGACATTTCTGAAAAAGAGGACATGCTGCTGTTTTCTTTGGTATGTTTTTAGCTTTATTGTGTTAGGTAGGTGACAAGAGAATCTGAAGTTTGGTGAAATAATTTAACTTTTTTACTGCTAAAATGTGTTTTTAAATATATTTGCCTGATCAAACTGAAAGGTGAAAAAAAGTCTTGAAAACTGTTCCAGTTTGAACAAAAGTACATAAAGCAACAATTGTGTGTTTTTAAACAAAAGCTCTACAAAATGATTTAGGCATAGATTTTGTCTTTGGCTTGACTTTTCTTTCTTTCTTTTTTTTTTTTTTTTTAAAAGTCCACTGAAGTGATCAGCTAGAAAAGATGACCTTATGGCACAGACCTTTTCCTGTTTCTCTTTTTTAAGCAGTGATAAATCCACTGAAGAAGGCTGCAGGCTGTATATTTTCTATCACAAAAACGTACATTTTTCAAAATACGTGATTTATTTATCAGACATTAGCACTTACTTAACTTATACCTTTCCTTTATGCATTTGTTTGCACAATAAGGAATGGATCTTTTGAATGAAAAAAATCAATATTCACTAATATAATTTTATTATTATTTATTTTGATTATATGTGCATTGGAAATGTTAAAACAGTTCATAAAACTAAGTGCTGCTCATGAATTTGTAGCAGACAGGTAATGTGCTCAGTTTTGTAAAAATGGTACATGGTTAATTCAACATGAGCTTATATGACTACTAGGTAGGGCTGGGCGATATTTGCTAATCTCAATATCACGATTAAGTGAAGCTCTTACCTCGATTACGAATAATGAACGATTTTGTACTATGCTGGAACAAATGATGTTCTCTGCAAAGAATCCAAAATGTGTCCAAACAATGGAGATGGCATTTTTTGTCTCCTTCACGTTGGCAGCACGACCTTTGCTTTTGGCGAAAGTGAACGCAGACTATATGGAGTTTGCGTGGTCACGTTACTTACACAGGAAAAACAATCAAATAATCAACATTAGTAAAATTACTTCGATTAAAGGGTCTAAATGTTAATTTCCCAGCCCTACTACTCGGGATGCACGATATTGGATTTTTGCCAATTTGCAGAAATTTTTAATTTCATTATACCAATACCAATATTTCTGGTCAAGAGCACAAGCTCTGCCCTTAACAAGAATTGACTTGTTTCTGTCAGTGTTACAGTGTATTTTTTTCAAGAAACAGAAATGGAACAAGAGAATTAACACTTATCTCTGGCAAAAATGAAACCCTTGATTTTAAATGTACCCACGCAGTTTTTTCTTGTACATTTGTGTAATTTGTAGATTTTCCAGCTGATATGTGTGGCTGTAAATATCTGCCAAAATTTCAGTATTGGCTGATACCAATAATAATTTTAAGTATTTTATTATATTATGCATCCCTACTGACTACTCAGAGCAGCATTACACTGCAGGTCACACCTACCCATTCACACCCATTCACTCACTGATGGTTGGAGTTTCTATGCCAGTCGATCAGTATCAAGTAACACACTTACACTCTTTCATACCCATTTACTAGTCGCTGACACAGAAGTGGGAGCAACTTGGGGTTAAGTGTCCAAAAACACATCACCTTGTGACAGGCGGAGCTGGGCTTGAACCTGCGACTTTCTGATTACACTATCAGACTGCACCATTGACGATTGATTGATTCCTTAAAGAAACTCAACTTCAACTTTATTATTATCCTGAGGGAAATGTGTTTTGCAGCATGCATTAGATTAGATTAGATTAGAATATCTTTATTGTCCCCGAGGGGCAATTTGTTTTGCAGCCGTAGTACATACATCAACAGAAACAAGCATACAAACAAGAAAAAAAAAAGAAAAAGAAAAAGAAAAAACATGCATGTATAGGTTAGTCTGACTAGCTTATGGATTACATCATGGACAGTAAGTTAAAAAGTAAGAATAAATAGATTAAAAACAACACTGTCTAGTTAAGAACACTATGCAATGTATGCGAGAGGCAGCATTTGTCTATATTGTCTATATTATTTAAAAGGCCCAACAAACATAATTTATGCAATGGCATCTAAATGCATGTAACTTATTTAAAAAACTAACAGCTGATGGGACAAATGACCTCAGGTATCTATTGCATTTGGCCTTCCTAACATAAGCAAATCTCCTCCCAGTCGACAAGAGCCTAAACTCTGCATGCAGGGGGTGCCGTGGGTCCTCCAGGATAATTTTTGCCTTCTTAGCAGCTCTTACTTGAAAAACATGGTTAAGATCATTCAGGTCTATGTCAACGATCTTCCTGCAAAGTTTGACAGTATTTCCCAGCTTGTTTTTTCATCAGCATCAGCACACTACTACATGATAAAACAGAAACCATACAAGGCATTAGGATAATCTGGAAATATCCTGAGCAAAAGTGAATGCACTTGAACCACAAAATGCCAAAAGCTGAAGAACCAGACAAAGTTCCATAAAGTGCAGTTCAGTCAGTGAAGTGCTATGCAGTAGATACATTTAAACAGTAATGATGAACATTTGAGGTAAAGCAAATAAAAAGAGAATCAGTAAATAATCAATAGTCAAGAAGAAAACTGGTCAGGCCAATGAATTAAGATTGTCAATGGCTACCTAAATAAAAGAAGTTCTGGCACACCTTGTCTTGTTTCTAGGCAGTCTACAATGCCGGCCAGAAGGAGGAAGATCAAATTTACCAAACAAAGCGTGATCAGGTAGTTCAGACTTTGTTTGACCTGACTTATATAAAGTCTGCTGCATTGTTCTCGTTTCTCAACTGGAATTGGATTCTGATTTCCACCTTTATTTGTTGGTGGGTTATACAAACTTTTAACCAAATTAAAGTGCAAAAAAATATCTGTAAGCAGGAAAATATTCATTTATTCAGTTGCTGAGAGCAATTCAGGAGATTGTGGCCAACAGCAATGATATGCATCATTACACTTTCCTTTAGAAAAATAACCATCAATGTAAATATTGCATGAGCAAAATATTCCTACAGGTTAAACGTAATTAGTCTGGAGCTTTATCTTAACGCATTGATTTTCATTTGCAGCTGTGGTTATTAAATCCAAAGTAATTTTAGCTTAACATCTGACTAGAGACTGAGATGGAAAACCCTGAAATGACAGAGCTGAGAATTGTCAGTCTGAAGAGTCGGAGCGTGATGCGGCTGTCTGAACAGTTTCCAACCCTGTGTCATCGATGAGAAACGACTCCAGCACATCGTCTTTTGTGTCTAATTGTAATCTACATGTATCAGTAACAATAACCACGACAGAAGACAACATAAGCAGCTTATCCGGACAGATTGCATTATTTCTTTCCTCGCCTTGTTCTTTCGCTGATCTGAGGAGCTCTAAATATGAGCAGAGAGAATTTGGAGTCTCCAATATGTCATAATGTTTAATAGCGTCTTCGGAAATGAGACTTATTAAAGCCTTGTGCTGCTATGGCACCGTGTTGCTTTGATAAGAGTTTATATTTTTAATGTGCACGTCATCTTTGGAGGGAGAGTGTTTTGTTGTGTTGCCCTGTGAGGGTGTAAAAATAATTCTCCATCGTTGCAGGCCAATTATTGTTTTCTGCACCGAATATTCAGGAACTCTGTCTAATTATACCCCCAATTGCCGTGGCCTTAACATTCGCCCCAGTGCCTTGTCTGGCTCCGCAATCTTTGAGGCATCTGATGAAAGCTGCTCTCCATGATGCAATCAAAGAGCAAGGCTCGTTTTAGAAGTAGTTCAAACAAGAGAGGGAAAACTCTGCATGTTTAGTGGGCTGATTCAGGGCAAACTGTGAAAGTGATTCACAACACATTTACAATTCATCTAGTTATTCTTGCATTGCAGCACGCAATAATTGCAGCAATAAAATGACCGCAGCTAATAATCTTTAAGCAAGCGTGAGGACATAATGAGGAGGATGAAAACAGAGGGAAACAGTTTTAATGTGAGCGAGCGGATGAAACAAAGTACCTCTGCCATGATCTCAATCTGCACTTTAAAGTCAACCTGCAAACTTTTAATCAATGCACCCAATTTTTCCTGCTGGAATAAGACTGGGTCTTAGCCAGGCTGGAAAATACCAACACTGTAGTACCAGCCAGAAATAGAAAACATCATAAATCTTAGTTACTAGAGGTATTCATCTTGTATTTACACTGAAGTACAACAGCAACTTCCTAAAAAGTGTTCCCTTGACCAAGCTTGTATCCATTTACGCAGCATTTATCCAAATATCAATCAACCAACCAATGTTTATTTGTTGAGTGCTAGTTCATTACAAGTGTCATCTCAAGACACTTTACTATAGGGCTGAACAATTAATTGCAAATTAGATTAAATCGCAATATGGCTTGTTGCAATTTTTTAAATTGCAGAAGGCATTTTGGCATTGTGATTCATTTTTTTGCAATTTCATGCCTATTTTTTACCTCTATTCATACACTTTTTTTCCCACTTTTGGACCATTTTTACTTTTATTTAACCCCATTTTTACAACTTTATGCCTATTTCACCCCCATTAATCTTTTTGGCCACTGTCAGACCCATTTTTGGAATTTTTACTTGGTTTTTGAAATTTTTTGCTGTCATAATCAATTTTTTGGTTTTTTTTTGCCAATTTTTCCCCATTTTTTTGCAATTAAATACTTATTTATTAACCTTTTTCCGCTTTCATAAACCATTTTTACCCAGTTTTTACAATTTCATACCTATTTTGTTTCTGTTCTTACCTTCTCCACTTTTTCTCAAATCTTTTATCCTTGGATTAATTTAATGTTATATTGGTTTTACTATAAAAGATCTACTGCTTATGTTTGTTTGAGAATACATAAGATGAGGAACATTAGAACAATTGCAGAGTAAATCGCAATATTGGGGGAAAAATATCGCAATTATATTATTTTCTCAAATCGTTCAGCCCGACTTTACAATGGAGCAGGCTGAAGATATATTCTTCAATTTATAGATACAAATGTATGCTTATATACAAAAATAAATGCTGTATATATTATACACACATACATACATCCAGAGATGTGTCCATCCAGGCAGAGACAAAGAAATCACATTTATCTCTGTTGAATATGGCTCAATCAGTCAATCTTTATTTGTATAACACCTTATTTGTTCAATTTAAATTAATTGAAAGATAAGCCCCTTAAGATGTGGCATCTCATTTTCAAGAGGGACCTCGTGTCTATATGGTTGTAAAGATAGTAACTGTGGATGTACAGTCAATACAACCATGGATAGAGGGATCAACCTAATGTTAAAATTCATATCTTTAATGAATATAATTGGAAAAGGAAGCTGCCATTAAATGGGTTTAATTGGTCTAAAGGTATGAATTTATGTTAATTTATGTCATTTCAGTTGATGGTTTATGCAGGATAATGCACATGCTGCAGATCATCATAACCGTGGATTTCACTGCATACAATTCAGAATTTAAAGCTGCATCAATGAAACTTTATCTCAAATCAAACCTGTAAAAATGAAACTAAATCATGTAAGTAAAATCTGAACATTGAAAATGTTCTGCAATATTTAGTCCAGAAAAGCCAACCTGTTCACTTCAAGACAATTAATATATTTCGCACCTCTGAAATCTTTGTTGAGCTATGCCAAGCCTGTAGTGATAGTTGTGAAGTACAGATTCATAGATGATGTTATACCTCAGCTCACCTCTGCTGCACACTTGTTCTTTTTTTGGCGTTTGGTTAGGCCTTGGCCAGAAATCGATAAGATTTAAAAATTGAGTTGGCAAGCCAAATCGATTTGTTTTTCCTGAGATTCGAGTTTAACTGTTTTTTTTTTATTAAACCCGTTCATTTCACATTCGCACTTTGAGGCACTTTTCTGAGTACTTTGTACACTTTTACATTTTTTACAACAAGCGTTACCTCAGGCGTTTTGTTATCCTCATAGTTAATCAAACAAGTGTAAAAACTACAGGGCACATGCACTTTGTGTTGATTTCTGTGTTGATCTTTTGACCTGGAGGCACTTTAAACATATATTTTAAGTATACATAAATGTATATTTTGGAAATAAATTTACTTAAGGGGTTCAGCCTTACCATTAGTCCATCACTGCCCTTCTACAAGACTCATTCACTCAAGTTCAGCACACTTTTCTGTCATTACATACAGTATATGACCTCATGAGGGGAAAAGATGATAATGAATTGTGCTCCCAGCTTGGCCTCTGTTGCAGTTTTGCTGTTTTTTCTGCACATCAAGAGCAGAGAAGTGAAGTAAAACACACAGAGAGGCCGAACTTTCAATAATGCCAAGTTTCATGGAACAGGTGATGATTGCACGTTTCTGCATTTCCTACCAGGACTCAACCAAATAATATGAATTGAAAGTATCTGTCTGATACACACTCGATTTACAACAAAAGAACTGATTTAAAATGATTTTTTTCTACATGGTCATTTACTGAAACATGACACCTTACAATGCATCATCGCTGCTGTAAAGACATATCTATATCAGACTATGACCTGTTTCCACATCCAGACACAGACTGAGAATTTAATTTGTCAAACCTGTTATTATCTTCCCCCTGCAGCTCTCTTTAGGTCTCCTTGTGCACTTTTCCGTGCTCTTTAACGTTCAATATTTACCTCAGCCAACGAGGTTATGTTTTTGCTGGCATGTGCTTGTTTGTTCGGCCATCCATCCGTGAGCAGGAGAACTTTTTCTTTTTTGCACGTTTCCATGAAATTTTTAGTGGAGGTTGCTCATGGCACAAGGGAGAGGTGATTAGATTTGGTGATCTGAATCTGGATGTAGATCAAGGACTGATTAAATTATTTAAAATTGCAAGATAAGAGCGGTTTTGCATTTTTGCTAATGACTCAGAAAACTCTCAGCAGATCCTGATGAAATTTTCAGGGTGTGTTGGTCATGGCACAAGGGGGAGGTGGTTAGACTTTGGTGATTTGGATATAATGCAGACCAGGAATGTTTTTAAGTGTGTCTGATTGCTAGATAGGGGAGTTTTCCATATTTTTGCTAATAACTTCATGAAGGTTTAATTATTCAGGTAAATATTACTCATGGCATAAGGGAGAGGTGGTTTGATTTTAGTGGTGACTGAATCTGGAGTTTGGACGGTTTTCCAAATTTAAGTGTTACATGATATTATTATATCAGTATTGCAGATATTGACCTTAAAATGTATCGGCCAATATTGAAGTTGTGCTGATATTTCTGTGGTAATATTGGTCGTACATACTGTATAACTTGGCAAATATGTTGTCAAATTACACAAATTTACCATGTTGCTTTGCCTTAATATCAGTACTTGGGTATATATTTAAACATCAAGAGTTTCAATTTTTTGTGCTTTCACGTCTTTCCTTACACTAACAGAAGGCAACAAGTCAGTTTTCATAAAGTTAAGACTTTCTACTCTTGGCAAAAAATACCGGTAGAGTTGATAATGAGTTCAGAAATATTAGCATTTAGGATATTGGTTCATGGATCTGTCACTAGCTTTAGTTCTTACTTTAATCCATTTGTCTCCTTCCTTTGCCCTCACACCCAACACAGCATCGTGTGGATTTGCTGTTCATCATGAGACTGGGATCCACATTCAAGATTTCCTGCTGCTTGACAGAAGGTTTTTTCTTGCCGCCATAATGGAGGGATTCATGATTGGCTATAGGGGTTCATGTTGGGTGTTGGATGTATATATTTGTGTGTATATGTATATGTGTAATTTTTATATGTATATATGTCAATGCATATATGTGTATCCGTAAAATGAAGTTTTATACTCTATTGCAGGGATCATCAACTACATTTATGCAAGGGCCAGTTTTTCCTTGGGATATGCTCTGGGGGCCAGATTTAAGAAAACACTAATAATAATTAAAAACTATTATAATGAAGTGTTTTGGTCCACCAGTCCTAAAGCAGCCGCATGGGGTTTCGTTAATAGTTTAGGGTATCAAATGACAAAAAGCTGTCCTTAAAACAAAACCATTTTTTACTCTGCACATTTCCTCATGTTTAGTGATACGAAAGACCAAAAGGGCAAACAAAAACTTAAAAAGAAAAGAATGTTTAAGGTTAAAGTTGTTTTAAGGTCTGTAAAAAGTCAGAATTCTGGAAGGATTTTTTTAAAATTCTGAGATCAGTTTTAGTATAGTGGGGGGAAAACTCAGAATTCTAAGATAAAATTTAGAATTATGCAGAAATTTTCTGAAATTTGAGCAGAAATTATGAGTAGAAAAGCAAGAATTTTGATAATTAATCCATACTTAATAGGGATGCAAACGATTAATCGATTATCGATTAATCGTTCATAAGAAATTACTCGATTAAAGTAAATTAATCGCAATTAATTGAAGAAGAAGAAGACAACAACAACAACAAGACAAACGAGAAGTGGTAAGCTGGCAGGATGAAGAGTACAAGATGGAGTTCGGTATGGAACCACTTTAAGTTGGTTAATGACGACAAAGACGCCAAATGCACCATCTGTGGAAGTGTTTTAAAGTACAACTCCTCCACAACTTTGCTAAATTATCACCTCAATACGTCACATTCTGTTAGGAATAAATCTTTTATTAATGAATATGATTTGCATTTTCTCTTTCATAAGAAAGGAACCTTTTGATTCAGAGGGGAATTCAGCTTCTCAGAAAAATTGCCGCTTATCAATTAATCGATCATCGATCGATAAGATAAAACAACTATCGATTAATGAATTACTCGATAATTTGCATCCCTAATACTTAACATTGCAAAGAAAAGCTATATCTCCTCAAAAACTTCCTTTGCAGTGGCCCAAGTCCTCTTCTGTAAAATAATAATAATGGGGCCAGATGCAAAGCTCTGAGGGGCCTGATGTGGCCCCCGAGCCACCACTTGGTGATCACTGCTCTATTGTAAAGTGTCTTGAGATAACACCTGGTATGAATTAGCACGGTACATAATAAAGATTGATTGACTGACGGAGGATATTGTCAAAAATTTAATGTCATGCATCCCTACAAACATTTGTTTTGACTTGGCTAACAGTGTCAGAAATGCTTGGAAGAGCAAATTGTTTCTTTTTGTTTTGTTCATGAAAACTGATCAGAATTTGTCCAATAGGTCCATTTTTTTTTACGCATTTCATATTTTCCTGAATCACCTGTAAGTAGTGCTTGATGCTGGCATTAAATTGGTCTAAGGCAACAGATAAACACCTGATACTGATATCTGTTCATGGAATATTACTTTGCAGGTTTCTATGATAGTATAAGGGCTGATATTGGCTAAAAGTGCATTATTTCTAATTAGTGCAATAAAGTCAAACTTTTTGTCGAAATGCTTTTTGCAAAATTGTAAATAGAGAGATGGATAATAGGGCTGGGTATTTCCAGCAACCCCACGATACGATACGTATCCCGATACTGAGGCCACGATACGATACATATCCCAATACACATAAAATGTGAACATTGACTACACTTTTAACAGAATTCCCAGCAACTTTTGTTTTTATTACGAGAAGAAAAAGAACAAGCCTGACTTTTAAATAATTCTTCAACTTAAGAACTTTAATTCAGGTTCCCAAAGATCGTAGACCTAAGTTTAAATTTGGAACATGTGTTTTATCATGTAGCTTGGCTTCTACTTTAATGTATGCCACTGTTAATATTACCCAAAGTGTATTTACAACAACTGTCCAAACATATCGATTCTGTTGAATTCGTATCGATACACGTATCCCCAAGAAGTGCAGGACGTTATTTTGCCGTATCGATATTTTGAGCACAGGCCTAATGGTTAGTTTATTTATCTCATTGGGCGAATTGTAACAGTAAGATAAATAATAATTGTGCAGCCATAAGCTGATGTGTCTTATGTGTTATATATCAGAATAAGAGATGAACAGACTCTGTTAGGCCTGCATTTCCATTTTTCTATCATGTAAACCACTGGCTTCAGTCAAACACATGAAGCTACACCTTTCCACATAATCTCAGATGTTTACAGACAGACTGGATCCAGTTTGTGTGTGAAAGGAGCTGAATGGAGGTCTGAGATAGAAGGATAAAAGTCGAGCGCTGTGATCTGACTCCTTTCTGTTGAATAAAAGATTGACAGCGGAGAGCTGGGACGGGCTTGTTGTAGGGGGGCTGTATTATTGAATCGGGTGGTGGGATGAAGAGAAGCAGAGGTGGAGTCCCAAATGAAGGTGTGGGAGTGGTGCAGTGTCGGTCTGCGCTGCTCGTGTTCGTGCGTTATATCTTCTTCCCCGTATCTGTATCTCTTTGTGAGTGTGTTTTCTCTGTTTGAGCGATTGCCAGTGTTTGTGTGTGGATGTGTAAGTGAATGTGTGTGCTGGTTGGAGAGGTAAAGGGGGATCGCAGTGCTTCTGTGGAGGAGGAGGGGTGTTTTGAAAGAAGAAGGAGGAGGAGGAGGAGGGGGCTGGAGGGTGGAGGGGAGGGGGGGGTTATGGTGTGCGAAGCTGCTTTACAGAGAGATGGATAGGATGGATTGAAGGTGTGGAGCAGTGATTGGCAGGCGGGATGATGCGGCCCTGGCTCAGCTGCAGCACCGAGATGTAGGCTGCTGCTGCTGATTGACAGTCCGAGCCGAGCCTGGGAACAACCGCGCTGGATCGGCTGCAAAGACAAACCGAGAAAAAGAGATGGTGCAGGAGAAAATAAAGAATATGTAGCCCTAACACTTATATACGGGCTGTTTCTGGGTAGTTCCACACTGCCATCTATTGTAGGCTGTGCTCATAGTGCTTTTGTGATTTCTGACAGTCCGTCCTAATGAAGCTGCTGATTGTTAAAAGTGGCGAGAGCAAAGTAATGAAGTGAGAAATACAGAGTGCAAGAGAGAAGACTTAGATAGGACATAAATCTTTAAAGGAATAAACAAGTCACAATGTGTAAATCTGGAAAATAGTGAAATTGGGCCTCAGTGTCTGACAAACATGAAATATACACATTGACAGCCTACACCCACGTCTGCATCCAATTCATTAGAACATGGGTTATTACGGATGACTTTTTGACTAAAAACAGGAAGAAAAAGACATCTGAAGATCATTCACTAAAGAAGTAGTTTGGCTGATGAACATCACCACATCAAGTATATTTAATTTACAGTGATGCTGAGATAATGTATGTTTGATAGACGATGCAGTTTAATTTCGATTAATTGCAAAGTAATAACTCAAAAGCCTTGATGAAATATTCTTAAAGAGGTTTCTCATGCAACATTTCGGTTGTTCTGAAAAGCAAGCTCATGACAATTTGTGTCAAGGTCCCTACAGATCTTTAAAGGTGCTATGAGGAGAATGTATTTCCGGCGACATAAAGACTCTGCTACCCATGAGCACGCGCGAGGACTGTCGTAAAGACGTGACCCAAGTCAAAGCGTGCGTTTGTTGTGATGCTAATGAATGCAGCTCGGACCTTCCTCAGAACTCTGCATTGCTTTACAACTTCTTTTTTCAACAACTTACAGGATGCAAAGCGACGAGGTAATGTATCTCTTTCTTGTTACGTAGCGGTAGTTTTTGATGTGTGACAACAAGCAATTTTTGGAAAACTTAGTATCGTACTTTCGTAGCCGGCTATATATCGCTACTTGCAGCCCGGTGCTCTAAGACGTGTCTGAATATAAATTTGCTCTAGTTTTAATTGTCTTGTTCCCGAAGTTGAGTATCCGGGCCAGTCCAGCCCTGTCCGACCCAGCCATGAAGCTAAGGAATAGCATTCTTCGATAACCTATTGTGATGCTATAAAACTCATCTTAAAGTGTGTATTTCGATCAGGCATATAGCTAAAAGTGAGACTTTTTTGTAATTACTTAGAAACTCCTCATAGCATCTTTAAATAGTCTTAAAACGCCTTTAATGTGATATAAAAGGTCTTAATTAAACATGTGTTCTGAGAGCACAAACCTTCACCAAGGCATTCCAACATTTTCGGGCGAGTTATCGTGAAAAATGGTGGAAAACTGCCTAATATCACACTAATACATCCTGGGAAAAAAATCCTGGATCCACATCAGGATTCAGATCACCACCAAAATGGTAGGGCATGAACAACATTTTCTAAAATTCTTCAACATATGTGTAGATGTTTCAGAGTTATTTGCAACAATGTAGAAAATTGCCCTTTCTTGCAATGCTAATGAATATTTAAAATGTTCTGGATCCACATCTGGATTTGTGTCATGACCAAAATGTTATCACGTCTTCTTTGTGCCGTGACCAACATTCCCAAAAAATAGATTCTATTCCATTCATAACCATTTAAGTTAGGCCTGTGCTCAAAATATCGATACGGCAAAATATCGTCACGCACTCCTTCGGGATGCGTGTATTGATACGGATTCTACAGAATCGGTACGGCCTAAATATTTTAGGTTGTTGTCAATACACTTTGGCTAATGTTAACAGTGGCACAGTTCAAGATAGAAGACGAGCTACATAATGAAGCTTATGTTCTAAATTTGAACTTAGGTCTACCATCTTTGAGGATCTGAACTTGTGTCTATTAAGTTGTAGAACAACTTAAAACTCATCCTTGGTCTTTTTCTTCTTATAAGAAAAAACAAAACTTGTTAAGAATTTTGTTTGAAGCGTAGTCAAAGTTCACAATTTACATGTATCGGGATACGTATCGTATCGTGGCCTTAGTATCGGGATACATATCGTGAGGTTGCTGGAAATACCCAAGTCTAGTTTAAGTTATCCTGTCAACAAACTGACAAGCAAGTAACCATTGGCAAAATATAACCACCATGGTGACGGAGACTGTGTTGGAAAAATCATATTAAGGCCGTGGCATCACATGACACATGTACTGCAAGCACAAGACCCCCCATATGGGAGGTACAAAGAAGGGCCCAGAGTCAGGCAGTAGCCCACAAGGCTCAGTAAAGATGTATCGTCCTCAAGTTAGACCGTGATTTCCTGTTATTCTAAACGTTGTTGCTCACTGTTTTTTTCAAAGCGGCAAAAAAACAAGATTTTTTTATTTGTCGCCTTTTTAAAGTTGACATACCTCGCAGCAAGAAGATTAGTGGTTCAACTCTCCAGATCAGCCGGGGTCTTTCTCTGTGGAGTATGCATGGTCTCCCTGTGCCTGCCTGGGTTCTTTCTAGACACTCAGATTTCCTACTACAGACCAATAGATTGATTGATGACACTAAATAGGCCTTAGGAGTGAGTATGAATGGTTGTTGATCTCTCTATGTGTACCGTGGTCGGCATGGAGCCTGTTCAGGGCGTACCCACTCTTGGTAAATTAAAAGGGGTAACCAGCTAGAGGATAGGACCCCAACAAAAAACCTGTCGAAGGGGTTAATGCTGGCCAGTGGATGTAGGCACCAGCACTTTTGATCTGACACCATTTAATTTAATAAATCACTTCTAAAGACCCCACTGGGTCTCTCAAGGGCCCAGCCATTTTTTTCCACTACCCTGGGTACACAGTTCTCATTAAAGACTGGATGTGGCCAGCAAAAATATTCAGGTAGACTGTCCAGAAAATGTCCTTCACACTGTTGAACCCACCCCCAGCCTGGATCATTGATACAGCTCATCTGGAACCAACAACTATAGCACGTCCAAAGTCCTTTAAAAACAAACTCAAATGGACACAAATTAATTATTGCCCTTTTGACACAAGTCTGCTTGGCCACAGTCACACGCAATGATATAGTTGATTTCGTCATTGTGTCACCTGGTACTGTTTGGCCTTGCTATTACCTCACTCCACCGAAGGCTGAATATGGCTTTTTTTGCAATATTCAGCCGAATATATTCGGTCACTGAATATTCAGTGCATCCTTAGATTTTGGTCATTTTTCCCCTTAATTTTTGTGTTCTGTCTGTTTGTAAAGCACTTTATGCTACAGTTTTGTTTGAAAAGTATAAATACATTTTGATTGATTGATTTAAAGCACATTGATTGCTCAGTTCAGAATGCCTGAATGCACTGATTTGCCACCATGTGATTGGCTGATTAGCTTTATATACTAATGAGCAGTGAATGAGGTGTATCTTATGAACTGAGTGTACTATTCTGCTCCAGCTTGGCATGTTTGTTTGATTTTTGTCCACATTTTCTCTGTTAGTTTTGTAGTTTCTTTCTTTATTTCAACTTTTCTTAAGAACATTTTCTGTCTGGTGTTTGTTTGGAGCTAAACTTTAGTCCTTGGATCATTCAGTTGGTGGCAGAACACAGAATTCTTTACTATATTTCCCTTTGTCAGGCTATTTTCACCCAGCAATGAGCCTATTACTGTTGTCTCCATAACTGGCCTCCTCTCTGTGTGTGGTTTGTGCAGCCAATCAGATCCGCTGCCACCAGTCTGAGTTAGAGTCAGACCGGCGTGCGGTGAACATAGTGATGGCTACTTCAAATTATCAATCAAGAAGAAGAAAATAATGGTAATTTCATCATTGGAGCGATTGAGACTTGGGGCTGAAAATGATTAATCAATGTTTACTGTGTCCTAGCTGCTTTTGAGAGAGGCAAACCGTTTATATAGACACCAACAATTATTAGAGGCAGACGCTCGATTCTTATAACAAAGGACAGCAGCTTCGAGTCTGTAAGTCGCTGAAAACCCCCCATCACTTCCTGTTAATGTAACGGCAAGGCAAAGGAAAAGAGACATGTTCCCGCTGTATGATTTAGCCTTTGGTTTCAGTTTGTTTGCTCCCTTTTTTCTGTTGCTGACATACACCATGAACACTGCTGAATAGCCATCTTTGTAGTTATTTTTTTGTTAAATGCTCATTTTGATTTGACGTGAGGGTTGGTAGATGTTTCATTATTTGGAGATATATCAATAGTTTTTAATTGGGACACTTGGTAAGGAATTGCTGTATTTTATGTCGTTAGTTTACAGTTTGGTTCCCCAACATTGATTTAATTAATGAATGTAAGATAATCTGTTTGAAATGTCACAACTCAATGGCGATGTATCATCTGTTGGGATTGATTTTGTTTTATTAAAGCAGGTTTTATCTTAAAATAAACATGTACATTTTTAAAACCAGCTAAACAAAAAAGACAGTCTAAAGCTTTAATTACTGACTGATTAGGGCTTTATGATATTTAGAAAAATGATTTTGCAATTCTTTTTCTGCCTATATATCATTTTTGGGAGAACTTTCCAGGTTAATATGTGGATCTCCAACAATTAATAGACAAGTAAACGTTTTAAATGTTTCTTCCTTTGTTTACTTTAGTCGTTTGACAGCAACTGTCAACTTGTGGCTTGCAACTACAGTACTTAAGGTCACATTATTAACCTTTCCTGATTATGTCTTTGGTTAAACATTCATGAGAAGCAGTTTAGATGCTTATAGAAACACATATGACAAAATAACACTAAGAAAAAATGCTGATAGTTTAACAAGGAGACTGTTTGAGCTTTAACACTGCTGAATCCTATCTGTGAGGAGTGTTGTCCACAGCTTGTACAATATTGTGCAGGAAAATTTTTAACTCTTCATGCACCATGGTCTTCCAGTGAGCCTATAATAGAGTTTTAATTTAGTTTCCCAGGTGTTGCCACAGCCAAATGGATGTCCAACCTCACTATTAAAGAAACACTGGACTAATGTGATCATGGTAGCAGTGGTAATTTTGGCAGCTATTTTTTATTTAGTTTCAGTTATAGTCTTTTGCCTATAATATATTGTACTTTTAGTCATAATTGAGTCATCTAAATTGTTTCAGTTTTAGTCTAGTTTTAGTTTATCAAATTTCACACCATTTTAGTTGATGAAATCTACTTTAAATTAAGTCGACTAAATTATCAAGTTTAAAGTGTATGATTTTTTATCTTCCCTGAATTTCTGAAGTCGAAGAAACATCTAATAACCCTTTATTGAACGCTATTAGACTTGGCATGTACAAATTAACAGAAAAAAAGTTGAACTTTTTGAAACGCAGTCACCTTTATTTCGACTACCTGGCAGAGCATCTCAGTTACAACACCAGAATTGACAACAAACCGTGAACCTACTCTACATGAATATTTCAATTCATAAAGAGAGCAGCTCTGATTGGATCACCCCCCAACTTATCCCACCACCACCAAGCTAAGGCAGCCGTGATTGGTTGTCCCTCGTAACTCGTCCAACCTTTCCACCCAACCAAAGCAGCTGTGATTGGATATTTGTCCCTAACTTGTCCCTGCTTTCTACATGACCACATTAGGTCCGATTGGATTAAATCTGTCAAACATTTTAGACTAGTTTTTATTTGTTAAGTAAATGAAGTTTTAGTTTTCGCCCATGTGCACTTGTTTGATTAGTTACAGGCTAGTTTTCGTCAGGGTTGTTGAGGAAATGTATGACAAAAACAATTGGTCAACAAAATTAACACTTCATAGTAGTTATAATGTGTAGTTGAGTATAACCATCTCGCCACAATTTTGTGGCTACAGCAATCAGCCTTATCTGAATCAATAAATTATTCTTTATTTGTAAAGCACTAATTCAAAAGAAGTTTTATCTCAAGACACTTTACAAGGGAACAGACTGAAGTACAGCTTTTTATTTTATAGATGCACACACAGTATATGCATAAATACAAATATAAAAAACACATACATATACTAACCCAGCATGAAGCTTGCATGAGCACAGCACTGGGCCAACCTACAGTGCAGTGCATCTATATGAGGGTCACTGTAATAGTGGAGAGAATTAAACCTCTACCAAAGCTGTATTGGCAGTGTCGAAAGAAGGAAGGTGGGCATTGACCAAAGGACTAAATTAAGAGTTGAAGGTAGTGACAGATTCATGGACCAATCATCAATCTGTCCTCATCATATTTGTCTCCACTGAACATGAATTTGTTCAAGGTATGCCCTTTTTAGATGTGGCATCTTGTTTTCAAGGGAGCTCCTGTCTTCATTGATCATCAATCACAATGAAGGTAGAATCACTAACAACCATGGAAAGAAAGATTGTTCTAATGCTAACATACACATCTATAATGATTATAAGGTAGAGAAGGCTGATGTTAAATAATACAGCAGCATCTTGCTGAGCTGCAGTTAAATGAGGTTATATTGGTGGTCTGACCTGGACGTAAATGTCACCTGTCTTTTTATAAGCTGGTGTTGCCACACTTTAAAGGGCTTATTTTTCATTTTAATACCTCCACCTAGGAGATTATGTTTTTGTCAGCATTTGTTGGTTTAACAGGAAAACATTAGGTACAGACTTTGATTAAATTTTAAGGCAGTGTTGGTCATGGCACAAAGAAAGTCAGTTCATTTTGATGTTAATCCAAACCTGGATGTGAGTCCAGGATATTTATAAAGGATTTTTTAACAGTGCAAGACAGTTTGTCACATTTTTGACAACAACCCCCTGGATAATGCTGAAATGGCCTTGGCTTGAGTTTGTGCTCTTGGAGCACTTCTTGTTTATTTATTAATATTTTTATATGCACAGTCTTTTGATTAAAGTTAATAGACGATTATGTGAAATTTTAGCCTTTTTAAAAGTGTTGAAAAAGTCTTTAAGGCAAATTATACAATGTAAAAGTTGTTTTTTAAGACTTTCTCTGACTTTTGCATGTGTGTTTAAATCATATCAGTGAGTAAGCATGTAAATTATTTTCAATTTATTGATAAGAAGTAGGTCATTTTTTATCTTCTCCTCTAAAACAAGTGCATGAATCATGCAGGAATGACGAGGAGTGTAGCAAACAAAGACTGTTAAGTTGTGACTTATGATCAAGACATTTGCTTGTGCAGATGTGATTGTGTTGAAGCTAAAGATGCAACCAAGCCTTTAATAGAAGGCCTCAGAAAACACTGCATCCAACCTCAGACTCATGGTGTTTGCCCAAAGAGGACAAACAAGTGGTTGGCATGTTAGTCTCTGCCTTTTTCTTGTTTTTGGCAGACAATCTGCCACCCATTGTATCAGAATATGCACAAGAGGTCTTTTTTTTTTTTTTTTTTTGCAGCTCCAAAAAGAAATATCACCAACAAGTTTGGCTAAAAAACTAAATTCAACAGGGCAAGTGGCGTGCATAAGCAGATACTATCGTAGCAAATACAGACAAACAATAGGGGCAGCATTTGAAATGTATTTTTAAATGTTGATGTTTTCGATTGTAGATCTATTTGTATTATTAGAGAGAAGGAATCACTGTTCCAACATGCCAGTTTTCCCCAACATGTCTTTATTTTTTTCACCTTAAATTGTCTGTAAAACTTGTACAATGAAAAAAGTTAGAAATTACCATGAAAGTGAAATCAAAGTGAGTCTAAGACAAAGACTGAGACCGCAGTGAAACCTTATAATGTGCTATTCCCTTCAATAAATCAAGCTCATGTCAATCAATACACGAGGCTTGAGCTGACGTGAATCCAGTTTTGATTCCTGTTTCTCCTGGCGATCTTTTTCCTTAATGCAGAATGTGTGAATCCGTGGGTGTGAGCACAGCGAGCATTTTATCTAAGAGCCTGATGAAAACATACAGCAGCAGCAGCAGACGTGAGCTGTGGTTTTGTTGGACTGTTTGACCAGAGAAGAAAGAGATCGGCCTTTTAAAGACATAATGGGGTTCTTCTGAGGCTGCCGGGAATCGCAGCCTTTTTGTTCTAAAACAATATCCAATATCTAAAATAATTGACGCCTACTCTCGCACAAAAAGCCCACTGGCATGAAAGTAAAGCACATTAGGAGGCACCTACAATTCATTTTTAACAAAGCAAAAGAGAGGACTCTGTGCTTGGAAATAATATTGTGTGCCATTACTATTTTCTTCTGTGCCATTACTTCACTTGCACCCAGCAAATTTTGTTTATCGAGTGCTTTCAAATAAATAGAGACAACAAAGGACACGAGGGACAAATTAGCCAGAAAATGAACATTCAGGGTTTTTAACAGCCGTGTGAGTTTGTTTGCATGATTGGAATAAAGTGCCGGCATAAGTAGAATATTTGAATACAGTTAAGTTTCTCGAGTTCTCCAAGCGTCTCAGGGGACCTGAACTCGACCTAGTTTCTGTTGCAGTAACATCCGAGACGTCCCTTCCTTATTGGGATTATGGGCATGACAGTGAGGCAGTGAGCTATGACGTTTAGCCGCCGGCAGGAGGGCCCATAATTTACCATGAAAAATGTCCCATTAAGTGTTCGGGACTCTTTTAACAAAACATGTCTAATTGCTGAAAACTTTTTTTTTTTTTTTCTACAGGGCGCTGATAAGAATTTGGGAGAAAATAGCTCTTCATTTATCAAAAGATCTCGATAAACTTATTTTCTTTAGTGGTTTTTGTAAGTCCAGGTCCTACATGTCAGTCTCAGACCAGAAACTGTCAGTCCAAACCAGCTGGACCCTGCAGCTATTTGGTATTTGGGTTATTCTGCAAACAAATACTTGAACGCTTTTTGGGGATCTATAGGTTATCCAATGAAGTGCTAAACTTTGGACAACTTTTGCAAATATTGATTCGTACAATGCACACAAAGTATCCTCTACATTGCTTTTTCTCTACCTTTGTGTCTTTCTATCATTATTTTATTTAAGACTGCAGTGTTGAATTCACTTTTAACAGATTAGGGATTAACTAGTATAGGATATTTATTTGTGTATGTATTTTACTTTTTCCAGCTTCACTCTGTTTCCAGAAAGGTCCCATGTTTTGTATTTTACCAAAATGTTTTTAACAAAGGCTACACTGTTGTACTGTTACTGCCAGAGGAGCTTTCAAAATAAACCCATTGCAAATGTCCTTTTTTTTCATTGTTAAATCTTCATTATATCATGTCATGGACATTGTACAACACCGGTTCATGCAGTTAAATTAAGCTCAAGCTTGCTGTTTGCTACCCTTAATTATCAATGCTATTTTCATTATTATTATTAACCTCTTATTTAAGTCTTGGAATCATAGAGGTTTCCCTCAGGTACAATTAATTACCGAAAATGCACAATTAAAAGAAGAAAAGAATAGAAAGTTAAAACCTTCACATACTGCTGTAAAACAGTTTGCAATCAATGTCTGAAACTGTCCAAGAGAAACAACAGTGTCAGTCTTGAGTCTGAACCCGTGGGACTTTTAGCATTAAACAGACCATAGAGCGAGTTTGGTCAAGTCCAGTGTTCCAGTTCTTTGATTAATGAAAGCAAATTTAAAGTTGGTTTATTCTGGCTCTTAAGAGAAGCATGGCTTAAATATCTGTGGCTACAGCTCACACAGATCTTTGGCAGTGGATTACTTGGAAATATTGCTTTTTAGTTCTTTGTAAGAATATCTAAATAAATACTTTAATTAAAATAATGGCAGTATATTGTTAGTTCCCTTCTGTGAGGGCCGAAGATTAAGACAGCAATGTTGTAAACCCATGTACAAGCCTGAAGGAACTCACTTGAAATAACTATTTGAATACCTTTTTTTAAATACATCAACAGAAAAAGATATTTGTCACTGTACCATCATATCCTTCTGCCCTCTTAAACCTGTCAGGGCTGTGTACTGGTAAGAATCTAAAAGAACATTTTGTTGAGTTAATCACGGTATTTATTGACCGAGGAATTGTAATAAACTTTGACATGAATCAAACCCTGCAGAGTGCAAGTTTTATAAAAATGACTGCTGAATTTAAGACAACATAGGCCACATGGCTGTCAGGCAGAGGGTCTGTACTTCACAACTATCACAGTCAATGCTCAACTAGCTTTCCTAGGAGAGAAGGTGGTGCTTAATTAAACTTGATGCTGTAGACTTTGCTGAACATCATATACTTATCAAACAAACTATCTCTTAATTTAGCTTCCACTCCAAAATTCACTGTAGATATTAGACATCAGGCAATATTTTGAACAAAACAGCTCAGGGAACCATGATCCATGTTGGCGCATTTCACGACTGAATAACTTAACTGCTCAGAAATCAGGTATCAAGTCCCAAAAACACTTGAACTGTGGGCATTTGATGAGTTAAGTTCTTACAACAAGGTATTAACTTTAGTAATTAACACACATGTAAAACAAAAATAGAGTCTGTGTTGATGGTCAGTCAGGTTTGTTTCCAGGTGGCCTGCTTTGGGGTGGGAACCATTGTGTGTTGCTAGCAGGAAGTGGGGAACAGCTATCGGAGGGCACCAGCTGTCCGTGAGGATGGGCAGGTCCCCTGGCTTCCTGTTTCTCAACACTCTCCATGCCCTGCAGCAAAACAAAACCAGCTTCCCTTTCCAGTTTGAGAAACAATAGATTCAACAAACTGCTAACAATCTCATCTCTCTCCATCTCCCCCTCCTCACGTTACTTTATATTTTTCCCCCTTAAATTATGTCACTTGTCTCCTCTGAGGTTTCAGGAACCTACCAATCTTCTCTATGATTCATCGTCATCTTTTTAGAGAATTTATCTTGTTTTTATTGTGTATATTCAGTAAGGATGTGAATTTAAACATGCTGGTGTAGTTGGTTGGGAGTCAGTGGTGTAAATAATTATCATAGGGTGTGACTATCCACAAAGTAGTTGACAACTTGCATCGTAATTTCAACCATCAATGACCATGAGAGCGAATGGCTGCTCTGCATAAGACAAAATACTCCCCCCACATTAGACCTATCAGTGTGTTGTCCTACCACTCTATCATCAGCAGTTTAAGCCTACTGGCTTTGGGTAACAAGCCCAGAGCAAAGCATGGAGCACAACCAGAAGAGAGAGTTGCTAACAACAGTGCCAGGAAGTGACCAATCACAACAAAATAAAGGGGTTAACCAATCAGAACATCCTGGCAGGAGCTCCAACAAACCAGACGGACAGAGGTCTTAGTTGGATGAGGGGTACGCAGAAAGTGAAAACTACATAGATTTTTTTTTTCTTTTACATCAGTGATTGTGAACATACTCTAGCAGTCATCAAAATAGGTTCACCGTAGTTCAGGCAACATATGAACTCTGTAAACTCCTGTTTTGGTTAATTCATACAATATCTTGTAAAACATCCATGTAGATTCTCATTCATCCATGTCATGGTTATCTTGAATATTCAAAACAAGGCAACTGGACAGTGTTGAGTTTTTGGGAAGATGTTTCACTTCTCATTCAAGGAGCTTCTTCAGGAAACTAAGGAAACTTCTTGGATGGGAAGTGAAACATCTTCCCAAAAACTCAACTCAGTCCAGTTGCTTTTTCTAATCTTCAAAATATCTTGTAACACTGTTAAGCCAGATATAATCAGTGGAATAGGGTCTAACAATTCAGGGTCAATCAAGGTACTTTTGGGTAAACATGCTAATGTAATAAAATGAATGCATCCTCTGAAATATCATCTGGTATACATCTGGTGTATGTTTATTTTATATGAAAAAAATCAGGAAAGGTTAAAACAGATATCCTCAAGATAAGTGATTCTCCAATGGTCTGGCCCCAGGATCAGTTCCTCATTGGGAAACAGCAACCCAGGTTTCAAAAGTTTCCAAATAATATGGGGTAGGTAATGTATTTTTGTAGGTCAACCAGGAAGTTAGCATTGCGTTTGTTCACTACAAGCCTATAGGATTATTCATTGTATTTTTGGATCATTGGTGATAATGAAGTGTTCATAAAATATTTTCAATCTTAAAGAGGGAACTGAATGCTCTCATTTTTAAGCTTAATCAGTGAGAGTGAAATGCTGTTACCAAGCTTTTTACTGAATTACAATTTGGCAGTTCAAAAAAGCAGCTACCACACTTTAACATGTAACGTCATTTTAGATTTGAATAGGACAGTGTGCATTAATGCAAATTTACTTCTAAATACATTAGAGTTAAGCCAAGTGGCTACCCCAGTCCCATTGACAGACTGGTTCCAATACATTAAAAAACCCTTAATAAGGGGCGCTGGTTTGGTGGAGTGGTTAGCAACCAGGCACCCCATGATCTTGCTTCTGCTGGTCCAGGTTCGTATCCTGCCTGTGACCAGTTTGCAGAGTGTCTTCCCTACTCTCTCACCCCCTTTCACGAGCCTATCCACTGTCTCTCTCCTATCAATAAAGGCACAAAATGCCAATAAAAAAAAAAAAACCTCAATAATAGGAAAAAACCCACAGAGCAAATTAAACAGCAAACAACCCAAATGACATAAAGTCCAAAATACAATGGGCGAGGAGTTGGGGGAGCATTGGGATTATTCACAATGAATTATAAAGTGCTGCAGTGCTTATTAATGTGCCACAGTGTTAATATGCCAAGTACTAAATTTATTGCCCATGGCTGTGGTCATCATGTGTGTACTATAATTTCTTAAAAAATGATTAGAAATGATTTCATTCAAGCCCCTGGCCATTTTGAAAGTCTTAGTTAGCAGTTCATCAGCAACTGTCCATTCAGAAGCACAATGTTTCAAAACTCAAGTGGGTAATAGCGCATTTCGTGTTGCAAAATCAATTGTGAAAATCTCCTTTTTATGTTCATTATGGACCTTATAATACAAAACTTATTCTAAATTCCTGACTTTGGGAACCAGGAGTGCTTAAATGCTGACTCACATTCTTGTTTCAGGACTCATTCCTGCAACAAACTATTCAAATTTATTTGTTTAGATTGGACAAAACATGACGGAGTAGGTGTCGGAGTCCATCTGTGATACTTAAAGAATGCTTCTCTACAGTGGCATGCATTCATTTTATTTTGTTTTGCTAACTTATACTTCTTACGAACAAAAAAATAAGACTCTCAGGCTAATATATGACAATTTTTCCATTTTCAGCCAATTACACCAAGAAGTCATGTTTAGGGATATTTCTTGGGAGTCCAAAATGGAAAAAAGTCATGTATGCCATAGTGTCTTCTCAAATCCTGAACTCCACTTGCATGTTTTTTGGCCTGTTTTACACCTAAAAGTCATGCTTGAACATTTACCCTTCCATATACCCTTTTGGATGCCAGCTATTCAGGCTCATATATGTCGCTGCCTAGTAGATCCTGACCCACCAGTAGAAAACCTCTACACTAGAGAAAACCTACTGTTTTTTTGCACACCAACATTTAATCACTTTGATCCAAAAAGCTCAGAACAGAGTGTCTAATAAGTATAAAAACAAACTCTCTTATCTGTAGTAGTTTGATTTGATAATGTCCTGGAATATTTTGTGAACAGGGTGTTAGCTCTGTTACTGTTCGGAGAAGTTGTCACCGAGAACATCTGCATTTTGTTTCCCTGGCTCGTGTGAGCTCACGTTGTGTAATGAATTAAATAAACATGATATTACATATAAAGTATCCTGGGAAAGTTATCCCATGAGGTCTCTTACTCGACGCATCTGCGATTTGTTTTGCTGAAATGGGATTTGTGAATGTTTGCTACAAGTCTTGATGACAAACATGCAGTTCATAAAAAAATGAAGAGTGAAGTGCAACGCGAGCTTTTAACAGTAGAACATTTCAGAAAGGTCAACGAGAGAGAGAGGGGGAAGAGTTTTATCAATAATGAATAGCATTTTCATCCACACACCAGAGAGTAGTGGAGGAATTCCACCTGGAGAATGTGCACCATATATGTACACACACACACACACGGTGAAAGAGGGAGGCAGATCGAATACACATGAACACAGAGGCAGTGAAAAGGGCTTATTAGCACACACACATTCATCCACAAACACACAAAACACCTGATTTTAGATAAAGTGGAAGGTTCAAAAAGTGTTGGCACAGTCAACACACACACACACACAAGTGCAGTTATTGACACACAGTGAAATCCATATTTATATATAATACAGTGGAGGTCCATCAGTCTCCATGGTCTTTGAAAGGGTCTGCACTGCTTTACTTAAGGTATTAAATGTTTATGTGGCGCTTTCTTCATCCCTCAATAACTCCGTGCTCCACTATCACACACATACACACACACACGGTTGTTGTAGCAGCTCCTCAAATCAAACCAAAAAAGCAATCGAGAAACAGTTACTGTAGATTTATTTTGTCTTGTTCACTCATGTTTTCGTAACATCTCTAAAAAGCAGATCAGACAGTGAATAACTTGTTTTACTAACTGTGAATTCTTTGCCATTATAACTGTATTGTTCACATGCACGATAAGTCGCATGTAGTGCAGAGCAATTAATCCAGTGTCAGTTTTGTCACATTTGCTTGCATTTACATTGTTGTAACTGTCTCATTAAGAAAATACACGTGATGCAGATGCTGTAACATAAACACACATTTGTGCTTAATAAATATCTATCAGAATTATTATAATTAAGCTTTTTGCCACTATAATCTGCCTTATTTACATTACATTATTTGTGAATAAGGTAGATTGTAGAGCTGCAACTATCGAGTATTTTTGGAATCGAGTACTCTGTCAATTATTTCTTCGAGTACTCGAGTCCTCTAACAAAATATACTTTTTGTTTTTAATCAAATAAATCAATTGTATACAATGCAACATGTTAGGGCTTTCAAATTGAGCAACCAAATGCCGTTTATTCCTCAGAAAAGTGTTTTTATTTTAACAACTTTCAAAGTTTAAACCAGTACTGGCTTAAAACAAAGCCAATACAATACTGATTTACAAAGCAGTAATATAATTCTGCAGTTATATTTGTGAAGTGTGTTCCGGAGGGCATTGTGTAGTTTGGATTGAAATCCTTATCATGTTCTTAAATCCTGTGTCCTCCACCATGGAGAGAGGACGCATGTCTGTGATGAGCATATTGAAAATGCTGTAATAGTAATAGTTGCAGCCCTAACGACGTGCTATCATGCTAAGCTACGTGCTAGGCTCACTCCGTTTGACATCAGACACACTGCACTGTTTTCTTTTCGTCCCTTCTTGTAGTGACCACACACTTGGGACACTCTCTGCCATTTCTTCTGTGGACTCTCTCCTTTCTGTCCCTCTCTTTTCTCTTCCTTCATGATTTTACAAGCAGCGCAGCAGCAGAGGTAGCAGGCGCGTTGTGCCACAGAAATGACCGTCCGTGTCAAACACCATGCACTGTATAGTAGTCCAGATATATATTTATATGTATAATTATATATTAAACGAGGCTTCGAGGCACAAAATTTAATTCGAGGATATTTTGTAATCGAGTACTCGTGAGTATTCGAGGAATCGTTTCAGCTCTAGTAGATTGATAGTGTCAGTTTTACCTTTTGGAGGTTGGGGTGTGTTGGGCTGTGAGTATGTAAAGTGGACGATGGTAAATGATTTATAGTCTTTTTATGTATTGCTGATATATGAAGAGACCCCTGGAAGATTAGTTTCTGCCTGTTAGCAAGTAATGTGGATCCTTTCCAAATTATAAACTAAGTTTCAAAAACACAGGACAATAGCCCAAATTACACCATATCACCTATATCATGATGTTTGATAGAAATCAAAACTACTAGCATTTTTGTTTTCTTAACTTATCGCCAATGCAGCTGAATAATTGTGAAAACATTAAATTATTTTGATCTAAACTGAGATTTAAATTCAATTTGTTGTGTTAATAGCAATACCAATTCCTTTTTTTGGTTAAAAAGGAATCAATTGATAATTGAAAAACAATTAAAATTATGAATGCATGTAGTTAATTTGCTATCCCTTGTACGAAAGAGCAATGAATATTTTTTCCATATTTGTATGATGTGCAGTCCAGGCCACTTCTGAAGCAGTAGACATAAATTCAAATTTTGTGACGTTAAAGGAATCTCTCTCTTTCTGCTATTTGGAAATTGCTGTAATGAGGGGTTGTCTGTCAATATTATGACTTGGTTGAAAGTTAGATTAATTGTTCAGATCTAATCTGCAAGCCTAAAAGTCTAATTTAACCATCAGCTGTCAGACATTAGACGTGATTTGCATGCAGAGTCTGTGTGTCCCTTTAAATTGTTGCACCTGTGTTACCATTTAAAGGGGGACCATGTTTATTGGGCATTTCAACCACACTGATCTTTTTCATAGCATAATATCAAAAAAAAGTTCTTTGCAATTTATTCTTATTGAACACATTCACGCCCTTTCATGCCCATTTACACACCACTAACGCAGCAGCAGGAGCAACTTGGGGTTTAGTGTCTTGCCCAAGGACACATCGCCATGTGTCGCCCAGAGCTGGGCTTGAACCTGCAACCTTCAGATCACTGACCAAGCACACTATCCTAATGCGCCACTGACGAAGTGGTTGAAAAAGGAAAAAGGACATAAATAACAAAAATGCAAGTTACAAGTATGTTTGTGCAGAAATGTGTCCATCTGCTCTGCTCACTATGTTGCCTCCACTTCTCCATGTGAGTCGCTGTGAGGGCTGGATCCCTCATGGGAGAAAAATAGATGGGTTTGATTAAATAAAAACAGAGGAAATTCAAATTACAGAAGTTTAACTGCTCAACAACACATAAATCAACATTTATGTGGTTTGATGTCCTTTAAAAACAGCTTAATGCATGGAAGAGCTAAAAATGTTGCAGCATGTTTCCTGGTATCATTCAGTCTTCAGGTGTTTTTCTGGTTTAAAGTGATAAACAAACCTGATACACTAAAACAGTGAAGGGTCTTTGTATGCATACTGCATGCCACGCTGTGGTTCAGCAGGTAGAATAAACTGTTAACAAATGGCAGGGCCGGCGCTTCACCTCCTGTCAACATGCTTTGACTGGAGGTGAATAATAAGTACCAGTACAGGAGGGACTGATGTTTCTAAAGGTGCAGTGGAAAATAAAGTTTGTGGATGACTTTGGTATGTGAGTCCAGCATTGACTCCGCATTTTAAGAAGGGGGTTTGATCACCTTTAATTAGGCCAGATAATACTAAAAACAAAGCATGTTAGATGTAAGCAGTGTTTAATAATTATTTATCCTTATTTCAACTTATTCTTCAAGAGTTTTTGGACAAATCTTCTATCAATGAGAGGCCGATAAGAGAGCAAACCTTTGCCAAGGTAGCTCACATGCTGCTGTTATATCTATAAGCAACTATTTCATGATAAAGTTACCATCATAATGTGATTCTTTGACCAAGAAAACCCACACCGAGCACTCAGAATCATGTTGATATCATTATATTTAAGAATTTATTGAGCAAAAATGATTGTTTGCTAATGGCAGTTATCTCCTAAAAATTTAAGCACAATCTGTCCGGTTGTTTTTGCACAAACTTGCTAACAAACGAACATATGCCAGGAAAAACATAACCTCCTGGGCAGAGGTAATAAAAAATTAATTTCATGAATGCACTGCTACATAATTTGTCATTGAACCACCATTAAGTCTTATGCTGTGGTAAGACAACACTTATTTTTTTCTTTTTATTTAGTCAATACGTTGAAATGACCACAGAGCCAGAAAATCGTGCTGACTTACCCATCAAGCATCCTGGACCACAGCATTGAATTGATTGCATGTGATAGCAAACGTAATGTTGGAAGCAGAAGTGAAACCTAAAGTCTGTTTCACACTAAAATAGTTTATTACTGCCACAGCTTTCACACCAGGCGTGTTCACATACTGCAGCTTCACTGCGTCTCCCTGCTGTCACAGCTCTATCTCTCCATATACTGTATATCATCCCAATAATGAGCTTCTATTGAAAGTTTAGTAGGAACCACAATAAGTCTCCCAACCTAAATCATTGAATTACTAAACGGAGAGGCCTGGTACAGACAGGAAGCAATTGGATGTTTTTTCTTTTAAGTGACATATTCTCAAGCTATGGATACACATACCAACTGGTTTAAGGTAAACTTGGCTCTGTTTATCATATTCTGTCTGTTTTGGCTGAGAAATGCATGTGGCTTATTGGAAAATAAGTGAATTGGAACTCTTGCAGAGTAAAACAGCATCAAAACAGACTGAAAACAGCATCTTGCCAATAGTTGTGAGGCTGTTGAAATTTGGGGCTGCTCTAACAGAGAGGTGGACACTACATGTGCAATAACAAGAATGGTAATCACTAAACAAGAAGAGTTGGACAACTGTCTCAATGCTCCTTCTTGTACAGATCTGTTGAGCCACTTTACTTGTTGATCTTTTTTGTACACACCTTACTCTTCTGCTTTGAAAGCAGGAGTATACTGTGCCTTAGACAATGCTAGTTTTTTTAATAAACTTACTTTGTACTAGTTTTTACTGCCGCCAAGGTTTTTTGTTGTTTTGTTTGTAAGCAAGATTATGCAAAATCTACTGAACAGATTTCACTGAATTTTTCAGGTGATGTTGGTAATGGCCCAAATTAAGAATGATCTGATTTTGGTGTTGATCGAGATATCCACTATTAGTTAACGATTGTTTTTGCTAAATAACTTTCTAACTAATAATGATATCAACATGATTCCAAATGTTAGGTTTTATATATATATAATGATGCTAACTTATCATGAAACTATTGCTTATAGATGTAACATCAATTGAACTATTATGGCCAAGGTTTGCTCATGCTAAGTGCTTTCTAGTCACTGTCATATTTCTATTTAGCTAAAACCTAGACCTCAGTAACTAGTTTTGTTCTGTTCTCATTAAGAACAGACTGGAATCACAAATAAAACTCAGTTAAAATATTTTGAATACTTGCTCTGCCAAAAATAGTTGTATCTGTACATCTTTATGTTCGTTCATTTCCTCACAAAGATCAATAAAATAGATAGTTTCTAAATTTGACAGAGATTATTTATGAGTTTTCTATCAGTTTGTGTTACAGTGTAGTCTCCTGACTCTTCTAAGTACTTATTCTTTTCTAAATTAATGGCTGTAAGCAAATGCTTTGGACTGCCCTCTGGTGGTGGCGCTGTGTTACAACTACTATTGTAACAGTAGAAACGTCCCATCCCTTTAAACAAACAGTTTGCCATGTTGTCTCATGCAGAAGGAGTTTCAGTTTGAGTGTTTCATTCCTGAGGAAAAGTCGGCTTCAAAGACACTGAGCCACATATGGCAGCCTTTGAATTTTTTACCACTGTGGTTGCATCATGGCGAGTAGATTTGATTCCTCCCCCCCAGCCCCCTCCTACAGTAACAGGCCCCTCCCTCAGGTGAGCTGCTGAGAACGTAGCAGGTATCGCTGCGTCTTTCAGATCGGTGCTCCATTATCAGAGGCCAAACAGTGCAAAGTGGTGCTCATTACCATTGATTCAGGCTCACCAGGAGTCTGAGTCACACTCAGACGCACGAGTTTGTGCACTCATGTGTGTGTTTTTGTATTCATATGTGTTTGTTGATTCATTTTACCACAGCTTCAGAGCGGAGCCTTTGATCGCTCAGTATCATACTCTTTTTGATCATACTTCACTTTTTTCCTTATTGGAAGAATATCAGTCCAGGTAGATATCTGTTTAAAAGTTATTCTTTGTATCAGAAGCTATTAAAACCTCCAGTGTTGGTAGAACGATGTACAATAATGTCTGCCCTTATGAGATGAGGTGTCAAGTGTGTGCAGTGTTAAGGAGCTCATAGCCCTTTCCCTGTGCCTTAACCCTTCCCCTTAGCCCTATGTTTTTAGGCTAAGGGGACGAGGTGAAAACATGCCCCTAAGAAACGGGACGGCCCTCGATTTATGTTACCTCATCAGCCAGAGCTGCATGCTAGCTGTGTTGTAGGCAGATGTGACAATAGCCGTAGCTACAGCTGCGAAAGCTAGCTCGTTTAAGGAGAAAGTTTGAAATACCAACAACAATTCAAAACATGATAACTATTTACTTAATGATTTAATAACTACCGTAAAATACCACATAAAAGCCGGGGCATTTATTTGCTTCAATTAATGAGCACACCAAACGTTTATTTGGGGCTAGGCGACTATTTGGGACAGGCGTTTAATTCCTTTCGCACAAAAATCATGCATAGCAAAAAATGAAAAACTACGGTAAATATAATCAAATTATTTATTTACACCAGTATGAATTACACCTGTACATTTTCAAGGCAAGACTATTGTACCGTAGTTATACTCTTGCTTTCTTCTTTCAACTCAGCACTCTCTAAACACTCTTAATCCTGGTCAGGAATGGCTGATAGTTAAGTTAAGATCATACTTTTTTTTTCGCTACACCAGGGTCATGGCGATCAGCAGCAATGTAACACTAACTGACATGACTAGCCTCCTGACGTTAGTTAAGGGCAAAAAACAAACAATGGCAAAGTCTTCTTCTTTGAATTTTCAAAGCCCAAGTATGTAAGATTGCGGCTTTCTGCTCTCTAGTGGCCTCTGTGGACATTGAGTGTAACTGCACTGTTATGAAACAGCGCCTCAGACCAACCTGCATTTGTAGACATACAGAGGGAGGAGAAGCCTACAGGACATCCAGAGAGACAAATAAACCATGTGCACTGTAAAGGTACTACCTGATCATGTTTGTTTTCAGGTGTGAACTGTCAGTTGTGAGCTCAGCATTTGCATGTGTGTTCTGAAAACTTCTACTGTAGCTCCTAGGCTGTGCTGAATAAATTACACCAGGTTTCTATTTGGAACGGGCATCTATTTGACAAAATTTACTGCTACAACCGGGGTTTATTTGGGACAGTGCGATTAATTGAAACCAGGCATTTATTTGGTATTTTACGGTACTTATAATTATGTGCTTCTTTCCGTCTCCGCTCTGCCTTCTTGTCAGCGGGCGCAGTGTATTATGGGAAATTCACATACACCTTAATTTCAAGTGAGGTCCTGGTCTGTCTTCGTTTCAAGGGCTGTGAAGCACTTTCCTTCAGGCCTTCAGTAGACATAAACGCACAAACCTGGGGGTTTAGGGGTATGAGAAGGGCTAATGGGTAGTTGGGATGGACCCTTACTCTTGCCTGATGACGCTATCGGACCCAAAACGTGACTTCAGTGGTGCTAAACCTCACTAGACTGTAGGGCTGGGACGATACGCTTTTCTCAATTTTTTACATTTTTTTAGGTGCAGATTCAGTTTAAATTGCGATTCTACGATATTGCTGATTTTTGCAGTCTTTAGTTAGCTTTATTAAAACCAGCAAAAAAGATGAACAATGATGATGCCTACTGACTATATCAGGAAAAATACACATCACATGTGAGTCCGTTTTAGGATTTATTCAGCAATATATTTTAACCAGCTGTTTATACTCTCAATTCAAAAGCCTGGACTGCATTTTAAAGTGGCTTATTAACACAGACTAAAATGAGGCATTTAAATTTGGAAAAAAAATAAATTTAAAAATCGGCAAAAAAAAATCCTAATACTTTTATGAATTGATTTTTTTCTCCTACCTCCACTAGACTGACTTTGAAGCAGCCTGTGGTGTGCAGAACTTTTGTCTCTTTTGCTACAATTTTAGGTGTCCACCTCACATTATTTAACCATTTTTGGGATTTGTTGCTTCTTTTGATTGCATTCCTGCTAATGCAATATCAGTTTTCCCAGTGTTGTCCAGCTCTACTGTCCATATTCAAATCTTCAATAAACTTGTCAGCGTGGTAAGCTCTGGCATTTTTTCACTGTTGCACGTTCTGTGGTGATGGTGGTGTTTTTGTTTTTTTTCTTTTTTGGGAGTGGGGGGGGTCTTTGTCTCCTTCTCCTCTGCGTGCTGTGTCCTCCCTGTGGAGCCGGGCCCCGGGGGTCGGTACAGCTGGGGAGGGGACGGCCCCTGTTGAATTATGGATGGAGGTGAAGAGGGGATGAGGGCTGGCCTCGGGGGGACATACACCCCCCCACCCCCAACACTTCCGACCCCCCCTGCCCCCCCCAAACCGTCTCCCTATTCCCTCCTCTCCCTCTGCTTCCCGCTGCCCAAACAGTCGCCATCCACGCGTGGCGTGAGGTTGGACGAGGGTGACTGGAGATGTGTCTCTCTCTCTCTGCTTTGCTGTTTCTCTTTCTCTCTTGTTACACTTTCTTCCTTATCGCTCTCGTCCTCTCCCTCAGATTTCAGCGCAGAAAGTCAAAATGATAGAAGTCCGTTCAGCTGAAACTGGTCTGCGGATGTTAAGAAAATGAGACTAAGACATTCAGTATCGAGATGTTCTCCCTCTGTGAGTCACCGGGGGTGTTCGGCTGGTGATGAAAGTGCCTTTTTTATGGTTTTGTTTGAATAATTCTTCCTTTCAAACCCCAGACATGCTGTAGGAGCTGTGAATTGTGGGTAAAGCTTTGTATTGTTTATGTGTGTCATTAGCATGTTTTAGCTTCCTGTACAAAACTTAAGAGCAAACTATGAATTTGAGCCGGTTGGTCCTCACTTTAGCATCTTCTAAGGTCTGTGAAGGACCAGATCACAGCGCTGGAGTCACTGTGGTGTATGTGAAGCATTGCAGTGTGCACAGAGATGATGGTTTACTGTAGGATTTATCCAGCGGTGCCCTCAGCCCCCATCTGTTAGCTCCTATATGAGGAGACTGCAAAGGTTGGTTTTGCTTGTACAGCTGTGAGGTATAGATGTATTTTTTTAGATGATAAAGTCATGATGAAGATTTGTTGAATAACTCAATTGTTGTTGCTTTATATGGCACAAAAAGATATTTTCTTTGCCTGACATGGATGGATATTCATCTAGTTTAGTGGTTCTTAAAAAGTGGTGGAGGGAACACAGGTATGCATTGGGATATTTTCGACAAACATACAAGTAAACGTTATATTTGTTGTGCTTTTTGGACATTTAAAGATAAAACAAATATGTGTAAAGGTGCGTAAACACCGGACGCTACTTGTACCACCTGCAAAGTCAATGTACAGCTGCGATGGGGCGGGGCTAACCCTCCCGCGATGCGACAGCTGCTTTTCACACTACCACATAGCTTGTCGCGCAATGTCATAGTAAAAAAACATGGTTTGTGCACGTGTGACGGTACCCTAGACAGACAGTTACTCATCCGGACTACAGAGTAACAATCTATGTCTGTGTGGGAAACATTAGTCAGTAAGGACATTAGTTCCGCCGAGACGGACCGCGGGAAACTCACAGATGATGCTGCTGCAGGCCATCAGCTGCAGTGTTTTGTGGTTGATAAGTGAATGAAAAGGATACAGCTAGAATAATGTCCGCTTATACATCCTATTTTATGATATATAATATGCCCACGGTGAAACTCGAGCGGACGTGACGTCACTGAGCGACAGCCAACGGCAATGGTGACCAAAATGAGATATTTATGGATGCACGACGATAATTCAGTGGGCGACGCCATTTTTGCAGCTGGGTCGCTTGCGTTGTGAACGCAGCAAAACAGACTGATAAGCTACTGTAACGTGCATTAAACTTTTCATGCATGAGTTATTAAATCACAAAGGAATCGTTTTTAGAAATGTTTGTTTTTGCTTTTAAACAAGTTAAAAATCATGGTAATTTCTTAAAATGTTACATTTAAAGGGTGGTATGCATGGTAGACAGCAAGCATCAACAGTATAATAGTAATTTAGTGTAATTTTATAAAGATAAAGACGTCTTTGGCAAACATTTATTGAAGAACCACTGATTTAAATGTTTAAATTGGCAAAATAACAAGCGCTAGTCAAAATAAGTGGGTTTCTCTACTCATGATATTGAACATTAAATTGTTCTGAGATGATGGGTATACATACAGGAAAGATCATGTCTCCTAATGGTTTTGTGAAGCCAATCTCCATACAATGTCAACAAATGTGATATGCTTATACGTGGCATTATTTTGTTATTTCATTGCCTTGAAAATTATTTATTCATGTGTTTGTTTTTATTGCAAAAGTATATCATTTTAATTAAGGATTCATGTAAACAATTCTCATGTGAGGCCACATTTGTTGATCCACTTAATATGCTTTCTTCTTGAACTTCAACCATTGAACTGAAAAAGATTTTTATGTATCTTTTTATTATTCATTGAAAAGAATAGTCCCTGCTTTTAAAATCTTATTCAGCACAACTTAAATACTTGCTATTCCAGTCCTCACACTTGACCACAGAAAATAGTTTGACCTCTACAAAACTAAGTTCATGACTTTTTGGCTGGGAGCAGTTTAGTTTAAAAGTTTTCCTAAAATGAATTTGACATTACAAAATCAAGCTTGCTCTGTTATAAAGCTATGTTGTGAAAAAGGTGTTGAGGTCACTGTCAAACTTTGTTGACACAACATTGAGATTTTGACAGGTCAATTGTGCAAAGGCCTTTTGTTGGACTGACATGATAGTTGATTTTTTTTCTTTTTTTTCTTCCTGCATGTTGGCCTAAGACCTATTACCTTTTAATCTTTACAATTACTCTATGGATTTATATTGATAAGGATGTCAAAAAATACTTAACTATTACTTCTTTCCACTCCTTTTAGATAAATCATAGTTTTTTTTCATATTTTGTCAGTGTTTATGTAATTGTTACATTTTTCATCACTTGTAATATTATTGTCCCATTTATTTTCATTTTAGTTTTTACATGCCGCAAAATAAACTGCTACTACAATGAGTGATACAAAAGAAAAATAACAGAATCACATATAGTATGTTTGCAGTTGTAGCTTACAACCTGGGCAATTTAATACATTTAAAAGATGCTTTTTAAAGCAGAAATGCCCCAAAACTTTCTAAATCATGCCAAAATCATTTCTCATTTTGAGATTTTTGGTTGTCTTGAGCCAATCTTAATGAGCCAATGCTACACATGCCTGTTTTGGAATTTAAATGTCTCCTCATGTGATAAAGCACTCCTGTAAATAAGCCAACAATACACTCAGTATCTGAAAAGTAGTTTTTTTTATGTTCTGGTCAACTTTAAGTAACATGAAGCTAAGTCAGGCCATGCAGAATTAAATCCCTGTCCACACTAGAGGTGTGAAAACATATTGATACAGCAATACATCATGATATTTTGACCTCCGATATTGTATCGATAATCCAAATCTTAATATAGATTTTTCTGTAAAAATAAAAACTCATATTTTATCAGAGTTGGGAAAATATACAACTTATGAATATGTATGCACAGTTTTTTCCATGCAGTTTATTCAGTTCAGACAGTGACGAGAGAAATATGTGATTTTTTTTTACTTACTGTTGTGCTGTCAGTAACTCAAAGCACTTCAGTTACAGTTTGAGCTACACTGCAGGTTAGGATACTTTCAAAACATTGACAAAGGGAAAACAAGAATAATTTCTGTGCAACATTTGTTTAAGTGAGTTCACGCTATGTTTTCAGGTTAAATGTTTGAATGTAACACTGCGTGAGATATATTTCAAAAACAATTAAATGGTAAAGTCGTTTTTAAATCAAATAATTTTGACTTATTGTATGATTTACATACACACCATCTCTAGTTTTTTCTTGGTTAACTGTAGAGTATTTCAATATATCACGATATTGTTATATATCGTCATATTATCGGATCGTGACCCCAGTATCGTGATACGTATCGTATCGTGAGGTTCTTGCCAATACTCCCCCCAGTCCACACATAGATGAATTTTTTTTTTTTCAAAACATTCCCTCTAGAAAAGCATCTGTCCATCTGTTATTCATACTGCAGATATTTAAGCTGATTTAAGAGACAAATGCAGCGGATATGTATAATATTTAAAGAAGCGATTATCTGCATTTAACAATATCGTACTCATATTGTACTTGGGAGTGAGTGGCACAGTCTGGTAGTGTGCTTGGTCAGTAATCAGGAGGACAAGGCAATGTGTCTTTGGGCAAGACACTTAGCCCAAAGTTAGTCCCACTGCTGCGTCAGTGGCGTGTAAATGGGCGTGAAAGGGTGAAAACGTTAGTTGATACTGGGGGATAAATAACAGACACTCCAACCACCAGTGAGTGGATGTGAGAGTGAATTGTCTTGGATGGTAAATCTGCTTTAAGTAGTCAAAGACTAGAAAAGTGCTATATAAGCTCAAGTTCATTTACCATTTAACACTATCATACATCTTTAACAAATACATATCGGTCCCACTTTTTGATTGTTTTTAGTCAATGGCCTTGTTACACCAATAAAATAATTGTTGCTGTGTAGTCTTCCCTTTTTTTCTTATAGGCAATATTGAGGCAGTGGTTGGTGTGTGCTTCTCTATTCTGTTTGAGTGACAATAACTTTGATAACAGGGGACCTCTAAAACGCAGCCCCACTGTATTAAAGGCAGACCGCTCCTCTCTTTGCCACCCAGCAGCTTTTCCTCCCTTGAAATGTAATTTTGAACAGCATGAACAGCCGTTTCCTCCATCCGAAACGCACCGTCCTCTTAATGACGTGCTTTGGATTGTGGGTTTGGACAATTGCGCAAAAGGAGTTTTAATGAAATCTATTATTGTCTTTCGTTTTCAGGGGCAGTGGGGGAAGTGTTTACCTCGCAAAATAGAATACAGCAGCCCCCAAAATGACAGGAAATACAGAGCAAGCGAGAGAGAGAGAACCAGAGAGAGAGAGAGATTGAATTAAAGTTTTATGACTGATGAATATTTCATGTTCTGGGCAGTGATTCCCACATTCTGGTGTGTGTCTGAGCGAGTGTGTGCATGCATGCGTGTGTACAGTGCTGCGTGGGCTCTGGTATGTCTATGTGAATTTTTTTTTTTTACTCCAGAATATGTTCGGTCTTTTTAAACCATTTCTTTTTAGGACACTGGAATTTTGGTGTATTTTATGCTTACTCTCGTGCTCCATATCTGAAAGCTTTTAATTCTAAATGTTAAACTTCTCTCCTCCCATTTCTCCATTCAGAGACTTTGTGATATGATGCTGTGATTGTTTTCACTACATTGTCTATGAGGAGAGTTTCTCTGTCTGAATACTTCTGAAAAGATGGAGTATTTGCAGAATTTTCTTCTTTCGTTCATTCTTACCAAAGTCATTTCTTTTAATAGACCTCAAAATAGTTGCAAACATATTAGTTAATTCATTCATTCATTTTCTATACCCGGCTATCCCTTTCGGGGTTGCGGAGGGCTGGAGCCTATAATAATATTATATTATTATTAATACCTACCAATTGGTTTTGTATGTCATATTCAGAATCAGATTTAGTTGCCATTGCTAAGTACTAGGAGTGTAACGAAATTTCATGCCACGAAATTTCGTGAAATAAAAAATGACGAAATAAAATTAAAAGACGCACAAAATAAAAGCAAGAAATAAAAAACGTGAAGGGGCGCAGCACACTACTGAGATTTTTTACACTCCTCGCCTAACATAGCCAAAGACTCGCTTCAAAAAGAAGGAAGACAAGGTCGGGTATTAGCTGACACTCCTTCGTCAAATAAATTGGTTGTGTGGACCTATTTTGGCTGCCCATGTAAAAGACGAGAGGACGGTGAGAAGATTGCGGACAAAACAACAACTGTGTGCAAAATATGCCGCTACAGTTCGCCGTTTACTGCGGCAAGTACAACTACCAACTACTTTGAACTGGAGACAGGCAGCGGCTGTATGTTTGTGTAAGTCTGCATAAAAAACAATATTTGATAGCATTTTTTTTGTATGTCTGCATTAGGAAGAAAATAAAGAAAATGCGATTTTTGCACAACTTCCTACTGTTGGGGATTTTCTATAATCTTTATTTTGTATCGTGAGCCCTGTTTCGTATCTCGTATCGTTTCGTGAGTTGACCATTTCGTTACACTCCTACTAAGCACATTTGCATATGCATAGAATTTGACTTGGTAAACTGGGACAAAACCAATCAACACATAATTAGGATATAAATAAAGGTTAAAGACAAAAAATTAAGGTAGAAAAACAGATAGAAAATTGTGCAAAAATTGACTATTTATAAAATTTGCTGTAGGCACACAAAGGAATATAAACACAACCCAACAGTAAAAATAGATGGTGCAGCAAAGGAGGTGTACAGCATTAAATTTTTCAAGAGCAGAAATATGATATAGATCCAGTGTGCAGTTGATAAAATAGTCTCTTTTATTAGGGGGTTGGGCAACTGATTGGATACCCTGACAACAAGGTACAACTGGTAAGGGTCATGCATTTGTGGAATAAACAGCTGAACGTGTGAGCATTGCCCCCAAAAATGTGTCAACTCTTACATTTGTGCTTGTCATGGACTCAGCCCTGGAACCACCCAAATTTAGGACCAAGCTCTGTGAGACTGATGAACGATGAAGTCAAAGACAGACCATTAAGTGGGCATCCCAGGAAGACGACACCTCGTAAAACAAGTTCTTCAGCCTTGTTTTAATGAGGCTTTCCTCCGGGGGAAGAGGGCATTTTGGCACAATTTTTGGAGGGTGCTGTGTTCCTGGGATGCACAAAGTTATCTCAAGACACATTACAAATGAGTAAGTTAATGCCACATCTACGTCTTTCTTTTTTTATTGATATCACAAATATCCTACCTATGACATGACAAATAGCCAGCCACAGAGCAGAATTTTGGATTGGCTCATGGGGTGGCCAATCTAATTTCCAGGGGGCCCATGCCCAATTATCGCCAAGCCCCTGCCCAGAAAAGTCACGCCTCACCTGGCATGTGACCAAGACCCTTGCCCAGATATTTGAGAAACCATTGATTAGTGTGGGCGATAAGGCTTGAAAATGAAAGTCTTACATTCCTCTGCACCAAACCTGGTTTAATGTTTAAATAAGTTATTTTTCTAGCTTTTGAATAAGAGTTAAAAAAATGTCCTTTAATTTTATCAATGACCAGGAGAGCTTAGAGAGCTCAAACCTTCACCAAGGCATCTCCAGCATCATCAGATAAGTTATAAGAAATGTGGAAAACTGCCTCGTCTCGCACTCTTAGGAAATTCTATAAAAATTTCTTCCTTTCAGATCACCACCAACATCTCATTGGTTCTACTTTGTGCCATAACCAACAAGACCTGTAAATGTCATCAAAATCCATTCCCAACTTTTTGACTTGTGCTTTTAAAAGTCTAACCAACAGATAAACAGACAAACTATCAAATGCCAGCAGGAACACAACATCATTGGCTGAGATAACTAGTCCTCAGCTGGTATTGCTTATTAAGCAGCACCCAAAGTAAGAACTAGAACATATAGAGAAACATCTTTTCATTGTCATGGCCCCCCGTCTGAAAACCTGAAAGCAGCACCTACTGTTCGTAACATGTTCTTATTCAGAGTGACTGTCTTGTGCTTTAATATATTTCTTTTTGTTTTATTACTACCAAAATCACGTCTAAGTTTCTAAACTATTCGTAGGTTTTACGCGATTTGTTATCATGATTTTTGACATTTTTAATTTTAGATTTTGTTTCCACAGTCGTCAAACCTGTTTTTGGAGGTCCTGCCTCATGACTCGTGTGTGTGTGTGCGATTGAGTGGATTATGGATTGGGAAAGTGAGCGTGGGGTTTCACTCCATTTACTTAACTGTTTGTTTTCCTTAATATACAACCCTTAATCTGCATGAAAGGTAGTACGCTTAGAAAGTTTGATTTAGTGATGAAGAAAAGTTAATGGAGATAAATCAGTCCATCAAAAATGTAAGACAACGCCTGTTTTCTCACATTGTTAGGAGGTCGCCAGGGTTGGTTTGTTTGTTTGTCTGTTTGTCTGTTAGCAAGATTACGCAAACATACTGAATGGACTTGCATGAAAATTTTACCAGAGGTGTGGTTTGGTCCAAGGAAGATGTCATTACATTTTGGTGGTGATTTGCATATTTGCATATATTTGTCTGTTTGCAAAAAAAATCCCCAAATTTTCTAGCATTAACGCGTTAATTTATATTAATTAATTACAGTCATAATGAGTGCTGTGTTTTTTAATCCCGTCAATCTAACTTTTAATCTGATTTCACTGTTTTTATATCTTGAGAGTGTAACACCTTGAAATACCAGGGCAGCTGGTGATTGGTCAATGGGTCTGCCCTACACACTCTTCACAGACCAATCATATCAAGCCAGAGGATGACGTAGCAGCTTGACCCTGTTGTTAGCCGTTAGCTCAAACTACGAGTACTTCAGTCCTTAGACCATCGTCTTATCTTACATTAAATAATACCACACAAATGTATCACCTGCCACATGTGACATGAATCTCGTCAAAGACAAAACTCACCACATGCTCCCGATAAACTTGTGAGGAGGGCATATTTGATATCATAGGGTAACCATGACTATGGCTCGGCGTTGTTAGCACAGCATTTCCACGCGTCTCTTATTGTCCCAAAAACATGATTTCCCATAAGACAGCTTAAAACAGGAAGGTGGACTCCCGCACACTGTTTAACTTGCAAGAAAAAAACTTTTATTTGCAACGTTGCGGTCTCAGACCTTCATCAGGCAAGTTTGCCTGATGAAGGTCTGAGACCGAAACGTTGCAAATAAAAGTTTTTTTCTTGCAAGTTAAACAGTGTGCGGGAGTCCACCTTCCTGTTTTAAGTCGACTTTTTTCTCTGACGCACCTGTTGTAAATTGGATGTGCGAAATACTCTCCTGATCCATAAGACAGCTTGAAATGACATTCTTTGATCCTCTTTTTCAAAAGAAAATGAAGTCTGTTTCTGAAAAAAATAAAGACCTTGCTGCATCCACGTAGACACTTTTACGCGCTGCTGTTGTTTTAAAACATGCAGTCACTTCCTGTTGTCGTCACATCTGCAGCTCCCGCCTCTGTCCCCTGATTGGGCGATTAAAACTGGGGAGTTTTTATGCATTGGGCTTCTTGTGCTTGACTTTTTGGGGGTTGGAGACCAATCTTTTGTTTTGCCACAATAATCTAATGAGTTTCAATAAAAATACCTCAATTTGAGGCTTTTTTCAACATTTTGTAAGTGAGATTAAAGGATAGATTAATTAGATTAATTAGTTACAGGTCATAATTAATTAATTGATCAATTTTTTTAATCTACTGACAGCACTTAACATCAGGCTGTATTTTAAAAATAGTACTTCTCTGTAATCACTTGATGGATTTGCTTCAAAATTTACAGGATAATAAAAGTTATATAAAGACAAGTCCCGTTCATTTCTCCTCGGCTGCTGTGAGGGTTCTGCCCCCTTTACATAATCATGGGTACTGTAGTTTATTTTAAGGCTGACGTCAACGTTTTACAAGCCTGTGTCGCTGCATTCTGATATTAAACTGCAGCCATTTTACAAAAGTTTGCTTACAGTAATGGCTTTGTTTACGGAATATACGATATTGGATGCTTTTTAAACTTGTATTTTTTTCTTTAGTATTGAAACAGTCATTGGCATTGTTGGATTTTTACTTTTCTTTATGAAAATGTAAAATTCTTCAACCCTAGCTCAGTCAGGAACACAGTCTGCCATTTAAATGTATATTTCAGTCTTTCTGAAGCTTTTGTGCTCCAAATTTTACATAAAGTACAAATTCATCTGCTTTGTTATCATATTCCTTTTGATTATTTGAACATCTTTGTAACACGTCCTTTTGTTACATTCTTTGCCTCAGTCAGAGGATTGATCAACCTAATCAGTTTACCAATAATCTAACGCCCCCCGCTCAGTATTAGCAGCTCATGATGAGTGTTTGGATAGAGATATGAGTCAATATAGCTGGACATTTGTTTGCCAAGTAGCGTGGACTCTTTTTAACCATCGATAAAACTCCCAAATCAATATGTCAGCCTGGTTTCATCCATACATCTCTCTTCTCTTCGATCATCAACACCGGCTCACACCGAGGGCTAATAATTGATTTTAATAGTATTTTTAGCTTGGCTTATTGATCACAACACATGCTCCAGGTCTCTGCGAGCAATAGTTTGTACACACGTCACAGGCTGGAAAAGAAAATCAATATCACCTACAGTATCTGAGTCTGTTGATCTACTGGGTTCTTTAGCTCCATAATCTGTTTGCTTTAGCCTAACCTTATGTGCGGGTTATGAGGCAGAAGGGTTATACAGACCATTCAGTCACTGGAAAGTCGGAGATTATCCCAGAGAGAGAGAGACAGAATAAATCCCTGCTCTGTCATTTTAACCACTGGGGACTGGATCCACACGGGGAAAGGGCTGCACGTCTAAAAATGTAAAAATGTGGAGCACAGTGTTGATCATTGGAGGGTCCGCTGGGAAAACATATGCTTTAAATAATAAGGTTCAGTCCACATATTAGTGTCTGGCGCTGATAGAGACGTCTGTTCGGATTTGTGCTTTATTATGCTTGATGTGATGTGACGTGGCATGATGCATACACACAATTCATCATAATAACATTAAAAATACATGTAAACATAACACAAACAGACACTTGTTATGGAAAATGACTTCAGTGGGTTACTCTTAAGCTTTGATACTGAGATCCTTTGTTAGACTGCACAGTTTTAAAGATATAATTATTCTGACTGATAATAAGAGTGTGATGTAATTCACAGTTAAATGAATTACTAGTATCTCTTGGTGTCAGTATATTCTTTGAAAATCTACATGAAATGAACTCTTATGGAAAACAGCAAGTGAACCAGGGCTTTCATGAAGTCCACTCCATGCTTGTTTCTCCTTAAATTTTAACAGTAATTTTGAAAAAGGCACTTTATTAAACTTACGTCAATGTTTTAGGATACAGGAAAAAAACTGTAAACACACCAAAAGAACAGATATCTCCTTTTGTGTGGGATTTAAAGGTTTAATATGCTAGAAGCTTTTATTATTATCACCATCATTATTATTTTAAATACTTAACTTTAATGAGATAATTTAGTTATTCATCAAAAAAACATCTTTAATGTGTTTGTCAAACTTGGTATCATCTATTTTAAGTTATTTCATTGCTATTTTTTTGCAAACATTTATGCCTTTTCTAATTGATTTTGTCCCAAATATTTGTGCATTTTAAGTCATTAGGTAATCAACTTTTAACTTTTTAAACCTTTGAATCCTACACCATGAAAACATCTGGTTTTTGGTTTGTTTGTAGTTTTCTTTGTCCCTGAAATGTTAAAAGAATTGAACGATGATGTGCTTTGTTCTTTTTTATAAAACATTTAATATCCCTGAGTTTATTTTTGACCTTTGCCCGACAGGTGAGCTGGTAGTTAAAGGAGACATATCATGCTGATGCATGATTTAATACTAACATATAATATAATAAATATGAAAACAAGACCTTACACAACCTTAATTTTCAAAAAATGAGATATTGTATTTTCTCTGATATCCTAGAACGAGATTTGATGCCTCTGAAAATAGGTCATTGCAAGATGACCGTGAGATTTAAATCGTTGTGACGACACGAGGTACCTTTCTTTTTATTGGAGTAATCTGATAAAACACTTCCTCCTCTGTGATGTCCGTCAGCCACAAAACCGTCACCGAGGAACACATCCACCATCAGGGGTATATAGATCCCTAGCTCACATTCACTCATTACCAGCTCTGGCCTGTAGGGAGACTCAATACGCGGTAGCTGCTTTGAGCCTGCCGGAAAATACAGTAGAATAAGAAGGACAGGCTGGTTCAACCCCCGATAGAACTGACCAATCAGAGCACAAAGGGCTGTGACGTTGCAAGGTAACTTTATGTCATCCTCAGATCCGAGTGTTTCAACGAGAGCTTGATAATGGCCTAAAATGAGGATATTGAGAACGCTATTGTGGGGCAATGAAGGAACTAAATGACTTGTACTGAGGGCAGAAATGCTTTACAGGCATCCTAGTCTGGCATAGTGAAAAGGAGAAACAAGCATGATATGTCCTCTTTAAAGGGTTAAGAGTTTATTGAATGGAACTTTGAAAAAATGTATTTTGCTTCATTTTTTCTATTGTTTTGAGGTGTTTTTGCTTTTGTCATTTATTTTAACATAGAAAATCAAGCAAAATTCCTGTTCTGTAGAACCCATTTTTTGTTTAAAGGGACACAGCAACATTGTTTTTTGTTTTCGTGTCTTGACTCACTCCCGAGTCTATGACACGCAGGTAGACAGTGTTCTTCCGTCTGTGCCGCCAGTAACAAAGAAGAGACAGACAAAGCTAGCCCAGTTAGCTTGTGCTCAAAAACTGGAGGTCAGTGGGTAGCATTAGCCTGCTTTTGGCTCTTGTTAAAATTGAAGGCAATTTGCATATAATATTGTCCTACAAACACTTATTCACACTTGAAAATTGGTTCTCTTTGTTCATCTAAAAGGGGCGTTCTTAGACTCAACTATGTGATGAACATCTCAACTCTTACGAAACCACGTGGAAGCAAGTCACTTAAACTCTTTTTAGGAGTAGAAGACAATATAAAGTTAGTTGAAGATAATGGAGCAATGCAGTAAAATAATGAGTCACAACAAGCACGCAGGACCATTTAGAGTTGCTAAAGAGTTTATCTGATGACTAGGCAGAGGAAGGCTAACGTTACCCATTGACTCCCAGTGTTTGAGCTAAGCTAACTAGCGGCAAGTGAGCTTTGTCTCTTTATTGTTACTGGATGCACAGTTGAAAGAAGTGTCTATCTGCTTGTCATGGATTCGGGAGTGAGGCAAGACATGAAAACAACAAAAATGTTGGCGTGTCCTTTTAAACTTGTATGTCCAAAGTACGGCTAATGAGACTGCCTTTGTGCATTCACATACAAGTGCTGTAAGTTTACAATAAGTGTCATCTTTAGGTCACTGTTAACTACTGATTCAAGTACATGATTTTGCAAAGTCGTCAGAAAGTCATTGGCTAACAGTTCAGCAACATACTTAGTAGAAATGTATTGTCCCAGCTCCATGGTTTCAACAACTCTGTATTGTATGTAGTAAAAACACACTGTTATCAAGTCAAACAGTGGCTCAAGTTGTAGAAGTTAATTCTGTTTCTGAAAGAGGTTTCAGAATTCACAGGGCATTGCAGTTTTTTTTATGTGAGGCTGTACAGCTGTAGACCAGTCAGGGCAGCAGGTGGGCATGATGTTGTTCCTGAATGCTGTGTATCAAATATTAAGACCAGGCTCATTGTTAAATCAGGCTTTCAATATGTTTATTTAGGTTTTGTAAGTGATCCATTCCCCACACATAATCATGTAGCTACCAGGTTTCCCGCAGTCTCAAGCGGACACTTTAAACGGCAGTTTTTGGTACTTCAGCACTAGCTTCCTGGAAGTTTCTGCTTTGTTTTTAAATGCGGTGGCATAAGAGACTCTTTAGTCAGTTTTTGACTCTTGGTTGGGGTCTTGAGTCGACTTTTAGTAAAGATACAGCTAGTAAAAGGTACAAGAAAGGTAGTTTATTATTTATTTATTTAAGTAGTTGTAGAATCTGCTTTTGTTTAAGTTAAACAGTGGTTATTTTGCAGTTTAAAAATATCTTATTGTTTCTATTGGATTTATTGAGGTTACTTTCCAGGGTCTTCTATTCTTTATATTATTTAATTTTACTATATTCTTATTTTTGAGGTTAACGTGTATTGAAGTCATCGGGTAATAACAAACGTGTCAGTTTTTCTCATTCCTGCTATTGCTGACTACTGTTCTCAGTTTGAGTAATCTCACTTGATCAAGCCTTTTCTTACAGTCCATACTAAAAAATAAGTAATAAAAGTCTGTATGATTCCTGCTGATATCGTACTGGATTGATATCGGTATCAGCCAATACTCACGGCTGAAATATCAGTATTGTATTGGACATGAAAAAGTTGTATTGGGACACCCCTAAACAAAACAACTAGAGCATGTCCTACAGTGACGTTGGTGATAGTAAAACAGTATATCCCTGTTTGGCCTGTTTAAGTAAAATACTCTCTTAAGATGTGACTGGCCGCCCTCTCTTATTGTGACCAATGAGGTGCATGATTATTAAACTAATGTGTTTATAACTTCACCGTTTAGATTAATGAAAAGGACTGTTTTAGTGCTAATGAAAAGTCTCTGGAGTTGATTTTTTTAAGCTTGTCGCCATTTTTGTGTTTTTTCTCCCCTTTTGTCGTGTTGGCTTTCTGCCCGATGAAGACAAATTTAGTACCCTTTAATTCAGAGTGCAGATCCTCGACCATTCTTCTTAAATATCTGAGCTACTTTGGAAGCAAAACGCCAAAAAATTGTCAAGGTAATTTGATTTGTGCAGCCCAAAATCAAAGGTTATAAGATAAATGGAGCACATAGTGTCATTTTATTCACTTTACCTCCTTCTGGAAGAAATAAATGTAACAATAAGGTGGGGTGAGAGGGAGAGGTATTTTATATTGAGGACTTAAGCATCAGAGTTTTCCAGGGAGCCACATAGGGACATGAATCTCCCTTTTTAAATGCAAGTGTCCCCTACTTTCAGTCACATCCTCAAGAGTTTAACTTCTAATACTGCTCTCATATAACTCCCCTTGGCCTTTTGAATCAGCGGACAGTTGTTGAGTAAATATTTTCAAAACGCAGTCAGTATGGATCATTCATGGCTTCCTCTCACTCCCTCCTTCTCATTTCCATCCTTTTCTCTTCTGCACTGCGGAGAACTTTTTGCTGCATAATCGCACACTCAGTGTCTCAGACTTCCTGTACTTTTTTTCTCCATGTGCCACTTTTAATGTGAACAGTTTGTGGTTTCACATCAGGACAGTGAGGACAGACGGCACTGAAAAATGTGGTTTGACAAAGTCACATTTAAAAATATGCAGCAAAAATGTCCTTGTTTCTCTATCCTCTGTGAAAAGTTGGAGGCAAATATGTTACATATTCAAATGGAGCAAGCATGCTAATGATATTCTGCAAGTATGTATGGAGTGCCTCGGTCTTTGGTGTACCTTAGGGGCAGGGCTGTAGCAAGGATTTTGGAAATACCAGGGTCATTTTATCATGGGCACCGTCATGTCAATCACTTCATGATCCCTGATATTACATCAATTGTCATAAATGAATGTGAATACACAACAACCATTAAAAAACTGAATAGCCTTAAATAAATAGTGTTTCCCAGATTATCTAGCATAGATGTTACTTACCCATTGATTGCAAGTATTTGAGGAATCCCCAGAGAGCAGTAGAGATCATCCAGAGAGTAAACCCTTTTCATGTAGAATCACTTTATTTACTCCACTTCAGAGCCTTTTTTATTTCCAAAAACTTCATTTCAAAGCTCTTTATACCAACAGTATCCGTGCTCTACCTTCACCTCACATTCTGGCAGCCAAAACACAATGTGGCCTGAATGTCTGTAAAAGATGGGCTATGGAGAAGCCTCACGTAATTTAACGATTAAACATTTGTGGGTATTTTTAGGTCCTAAAAAATACAGAAGTCATGCCGTCAGTGGCCTCAATGGTAGCAACGGCCATGCTTGGGGGGAAAAAGTTGAACGAATATCTGCTTTTTTGGTGCGAGGTTATAAAAACTGCAGACCAACTTCTGCACACTGTCTAATTTTTAAACAAGAACATAATGGTTGTCAACTTTTCCTTTCAATATCTTAAATTCCATGTAACTAGGGATGTATCGGTTACCGGTAAAGTGGTAAACCGTGGTAAAATTTCCCACCATGTCCTTTTAAAATTGCTGTAAAACCTTGTTTGATCATCACACTGTGTCAATAACACATGGTGATTCTGCTCTTTGACTGGAAAAGTCGGAACTATGTGTGTTTCCCCCTCGATGAAGCAGCCATCTCTCGCAGAGGCGCGTTTGCACAGTTTGCAATGTTTGGCCTCTGAAAGTCCAGCAGTTGGAGCCTCGCTCAGACTCCAACAGGTTCTCCCACTCAAAACGGCGAAAGTCTTAAGTCTGGTCAAAGTTTGGATTTAACAAGGATGTCAAGGGGAAAATGACTGACGACAGTCATCCTGTCTAAAACATGAAGCTGTGGGTAAAGACAAAAACGTGTGGGATTAAAACTCCTGTAACTTGATGAGTAAATGAGCAGACAGAGAGAGAGAGAGAGGATTCAGTGAGCTGTACCTGAGTGAACTGCAGGTGGTTTATCAGGATTTTCTGTGTAAATAATGTTTAAAGGTTGTTAATAACAGCATTAGTATCAGTTTGGAGTATGTTCTTGCCGTTCTTTCAGTTTATTTGCCGTGTTTTGCAGTATTTCGTCGTAATAGATCATCTTTTTCCGCCATAATTCATGTTTCATTGATTTAATCAATTGTAATTTGGAAATATTAAAGGAGATGTCAAGGACATCTGCCATGGATAGGGGAGACCAGAGGAGATTCATGAAAGGGACTAACTGCTTCAGGGACTATCGTAAGTAAAATACATAAATATATGGTTGTATAATAATATACAACCATATATAAATGAGGACCCTCTTGGTGAGATGCCACATTCAAAGAGAATAACATTTAATACATTTATGTTCAGAAGAGACAAATATGATGAGGACAGATTTATGGTCTTGGTATCCATGGGTTTGCTGCTATCATAAATTAGTAATTTTAGTCCCTTTACTTCTTATATATATATATATATATATATATATATATATATATATATACATACACACAAACACACACACACATACATACATATATATACAGTATACACACACATTTATATATAAAAATGTGTGGATATATGTGAATGTTTTAAAATAGAGTATGTCTTAAGCCTACTCTATTGTAAAGGGTCTTATGAAAACACTTTTTATGAATTGGCGCTGTACAAATAAAGATAAAGATTGATTGATTTCTATTAAACCGCATGGTGTTAACATCTCATATGAGGAATTATTGGGGGCTTTAATTTCAGAGGTCTTATTTGTTTACTACATGTTTTTTAATCTCTTTGAATAACAATGAAGGCTCTGTGTCCTCCTGAGATGGCGAGTGGCTGATGCTGGATTGTTCGCTTATGTTTCCTGCTGCATCTCTGCATGTTTACATATTTATTTTTGTTCTTGCATGTGGGTGTGCATATTGTTTACCTAGCTGCCTCTGTACTCCCCAGGTGCATCATTATTGTGCACGTATATGCTGTATATGTGTGAGAGTGTCAAAATGGACAACACATATCCAGCCAACGCACAACATGTAGCCGCACTGCTCTCCTGTGCGCCGCGGATGTCAGCAGATATGAAGCCTCACAAGTACATGCAAAATCATACAGGAGCTAAGAGGAGCAGTATGTAAAGTACACACACATACACACATACACGGAGAGCCACAGGGAAAATGTATGACAGTCAGGGTGTACACATTTACACCCTCTAGATGCATGTAGACAGTGTTAAAGACATGCAGACAAACACAGCAGTTATGTATACATGCAAAGACCAAGTTTGGGTTTAAAGCTTAATATGACATTCTGATATACGTCCTTAGTCTGGGACTGCACGGTGAGGCAGCGGTTAATGCTGATGCCTCATAGCATAAAGGTTCCTGAATGCACATTGACATGTTTTCCCCATTCATGCTTAAGTTCCCTCTGGTACTCTGGCTTCTTCAGATTAAATCATGCTGGTTAATCTGATCAGTGGCTCTAAATTGCCTGAATGTGTCAGTTTGTGAATGTTTGTCCTTCTAGTAGAACTATCTACTAATTCTGCAGTCCGACACAGGATGGAGAAGTACTTTAAACTCATCAGCCACTCAGTTTGGTACGCCTGCTTAACTGCCATTTAACATAAAAAGCTAACCAGCCAATCAGTGGTTATTTTGATAGCAATTTTTGATTTAGTTTTAGTCTTTTGCCTAAACTATCTTTTGGTTTTAGTCATCTAAACTGTTTCAGTTTTAGTGTAGTGTTTGTTGATGAAATTTCTCAACATTTTAGTCGACAAATCTTTTGTAAATTTAGTCAACTAAAATATGAAGTATAAGGCATTTTTTTATGTTTCCTTGAATTTCTGAAGTCATGTTTCACACGTGGATAAAATAAAACATCTAATAACCCTTTATTGAATGCTAGTAAAGTTTGAATGCATAAATTAACAAAAACAAATTTAACTTCTGTGTGAAATGCAGTCATCTTTATTTGGGCTAGCTGGCAGAGCATCTTAGTTACAATACCAGAAGTGACAACAAATAGTGAACCTGCTCTGCATGAATATGTCAGTTCATAAAGAGAGCAGCTCTGATTGGATCGCTCCACAACTTATACCACTACCACAAAGCTTGTTCCTAAATTGTCCCTACTTTCTACATGACCTAATTAGGTCTGATTGGATCGAGTCTGTGTCAAACATTTTGGTGTAGTTTTTATTTGTTCATGAAAGTGTCGGTTAATGTAGTTTAATTTTTTTGTCCACATGCACTTTTTTTATTAGTTATTGTCTAGTTTTCATTTGGGGACAAGGTTGTTGACTAAATGTGTGACAAAATAATTAGACAACAATATTAACACTGCAGCCATTAACATGGTAGCAACTCAATGCATTAAGACATGTAAACATGGCCCAGATGACCCGCTGAAATGCAAATCAAGCACCAGGATGGGAAATACATCTGATTTAACTGACTTTGAAGGTTACATGGTTGTTGGTATCAAGCTGGTCTGAGTATTTCAGAAACTGCTGATCTAATGGGATCACAGCCATCTGTTGGGTTTATAGAGAATGGTCTAAAAAAGAGATAATATCCCTTGTTGATGTCAGAAGTCAAAGTGGTTTGAGATGATAGAAAGGCAGATGTAACTCACATAACTGCTGTAACAACCAATGTATGCACACGACCAATTCTGAGTGGACAACACATCAAGTCACACCAGGCGCCAGTCCTTTCATCTAAGAAAAGAAACTGAGGGTACAATTCAGACATGCTCACCAAAAGTCCAGGGTCCAGAAATGATCTGTGCATGTGATGGAGGAGTGCACAGTGCATGTGGGGGGCGGGCCTTAATACCTCCGCCAAGGAGGTTATGTTTTTGCAGGCGTAAGTTTGTTTGTTTGTTTGCAAGATTATGAAAAACTGCTGGATGGATTTTGCCTAAATTTTCAGGAGATGTTGTTAATAGCTCAACTTAGAAATGATTAGACCTTGTTGGTGATTCAGATAACCGCCAGTAGCAAACGATTGTTCTGAGTGCTAGTTGTAGGTTTTTAGGGTGAAAGAATCACATCATGATGGTAACTTTATCATGAAATTATTGCTTATAGATGTTACAACAATATTGGCCCTTTTCCACTAGCACACCTTGGCCCTACTCTACTCAGCACTACTCGATTTGCAGCGTGTTTCCACTAGCCTGATACCTCCTAAAACAAGCTAGTTTTAGTACCTACTCTGCTCTGGTTCCAAGCGAGCTGAGTTGATACTAAAAGATGACATCACAGACTGCCGCCTACTGATTGGTCAGACAATGTCGTCATCGATGAGTCATGAGCACGACGACCTAGCATGCTAGCAGTAGCTAACATTAGTTTACCCTCATACGTCTTTTCTTTGCATCTCGATTGCTCTCGTCCTCGGCTTCATTCTGTTGTATAGCTTCCTAAACTCTCCTGTGCTTCTCAAGGGGTATTTCTTCTTGCCACCTGCTGCCTTCTCCTGCTTTCCTTTTTTACTCGGTTTGTGACAAAAAGCCACAGGTTGTTGTGTCGCGCTGACGTCACCGCAGTGGCACTCAGCTGTTTACGGCGACACTGCACCCCGTTGGGCAGGCAACTGAGGCTAATGGAAAAGCAGCCCAAGGCGAGTAGAGTAGAGCCGGGTAGAGTCCAGTAGTTTAGAGTAGGGCTAATGGAAAAGGGCCATATGTGAGCTCTCTTGGTGGAGGTTTGCACTCTCCGAGGGTTTTCTAGGTATTCCAGTGGAATGTTTCCAACCTTAAACATGTTTGGAATTCTGCAGCCTAGTTCATCATTGATCTGTGCAATTTTTATCAAGGTTTGTGTAGATTTGATTTTTTTGTTTTGTCTATTTATTGGTAAAACTTTTAACAATCCCAGCAGTGTTCTGATATCCACTGTTTCCTCAAATAAAAGTCTTCATGTTCTGCCTGTAAAGTCTAGAGATCCACATTCATCATAACCATAGCGTTAATTTGTGACAGTGAATCAGCAGGTGCAGGAATAAGCGTCATAGATGAAGTAGAGACACCTGTTTTATTCTGAGAGTGTCAAACACACTGTATGTCTCGCTTTTTGTGTATTGAGAATAACAATAAAATATGGCATTGTTTATTTTCTGCATTTGCACACAGTGTATTTGTTGATTTGAAAAGTGTGTGTGCACATGTGGAGTGGATAAATATTCATGTGCATGAATATTAAGCACATACCTCTCTGAATACGGTTAAATTCTCCATAAATATGTGTTTTTATCTGTATGTCCTCCATCCTCTGTGTTGCTGTGTGTAAACAGACTCGCTGCCCTTCTTTCTTCTGACGCCCCGCTCTCGTTTCCGAGCAGAATAACCCGCGCTCGCCGTCTCGCTGGCTGACGCTGCTGGCAGGAGTCCTAGGGGCCGACGGGGGGAAACAATCCCAACAAAGTGGCATGAATTAATGTGACTAATTAACACCGCGTTAATTATTTGTAAATTGCATGTTTGGGTACACGTTACTTGAGAGGCATATGCTGCTTGTCGTGTTCGCCCAAACAAGTGCCAACTAATCTGTATCTCTGGAGTGCCCCGCGTCTGAAGACGGGCCAATCAGCACGGTGCAGGAAAAACAAAACATGAAGAAGAAGAAGAAAAGAGATGGAGAGAGGAAGGGAAAATTACAAACAAATATTTTTCATCTCATCTGGACTCCAAGAGTGTGTTTTTCTTCTGCCGTTCTGCTGTTATTTGTCTGAAGTTTGTTTGGCTTGTGCGCGGTTGGTGAGTGTGTAATCTGACTGCCTATTAAAAGATAAATGATGGTGCTCGGCATCATGGGGCTGCAACATGGGGCTGATGAGGCTCTACTTTTTGGCTGTGTGAATGATTGAGTCTCTCATGTGACTGTCAGGGAGCTTCTTTTGTCCACATTTAAGCAGGATCAATTTGTAGGCTCATGTTTCAGCTTTTTTATTTTTGAACAAATGTAATAATTTTGGTTTTTATGCCTTTTGAAGTACTTTATAGCTCTAATTTAAAAAAAAAAGTGTTATAGGAAATAAGGTTTTAATTGTTTTATTAAATTACTTTGCAGCACTTGTGGATTTTGTGACTGAGACGAGGCAAACGTGAATGAGATTCACTTTAAATACCATGTCCTGTCAGTACAGTGGTTCAGGAATTATGTGTTTTTGTAGTGGAGTATAACTCACCATAACGTATGATTAGAGGGAGCTATTAGCTTGTTTCTCAACCCAAACAAAAGGAGGGGAAGCTCATTTTTTTCCGGCCTACATCATAAATTTGTTTATTTATTTAAATGTAAATTCTACCCTCCGTTCCTTTTCAGGAAAATGATCTGTGACCCTGTCGTACCAACTAGGTGTCTTTTCCAGGGATTTTACCAGTGTTCTCTCAATGACCAGCAGAGCTAGACTGCTTAAACAGCCTTGGCCCATTGTGTTGCGGGTGTAAGACTTAAGCCGCTTTAAACAGGAGAAGCTCCTCTCCAGAACAACTGAATGTAAAACTTAGAAGATGCTCCAGTGGAGGGTTATACTTCAAGATCACTGATTGGCTCATTTTACTGTCAATCAAGAAGGGATTCGACCTCAGACAGATCATCCAATCATCATGCAGAAGTCGAGCGTTCAGGCCACTGCCTCATAGACACTGAGCATCAGAAGGGCGGGACAAAGCCCAGCGTTTATCCAATGACCGTCCAGTTTCCACAGTGCATTGCATTTTTCATTCTTGGACTCGAGTTGAGTGAGGTGCTCTATAGAATGGGATTCACAAAGTCATTGAAGCAGAAAGAAAAGACACTAAGGCACTTTCTTTTAACAATTAAAATATCTTATTAACTTTAGTAGTATAGTTTTGTAGACCTTAAAAACAAACTTTGATGCGTTTGGGCACAAGCTTAGGCCTGTAGATGGTGACAACATATAAAACCTCCTGCAGATCTTGTTATTAAGACCAAAATATGCACTATTGCTCCTTTCTAGTTATACTGGGAAGCTGGGATTTCTGACTTCTGAGTGGAAAATTTCAACTGGAACGTCCCCTGAGGTTGGAATTTCCCTAATGGGAAGTTGGAATTCCTCCCCATCCCCTAGTTGACTATCAAAGATGGCTTCCATGGGTGTAAACAGTTAATCAGCTCCTGTAATATTCTGTTTATTTGCACTTCTTTTTGTTTTTTGGTGCACTAAATTAGCTGTATACATAGTAATGCTTGACGTGTTACAATGCAGGGCGTGCTAACAATGGCTAAATATAGCCTTGTAGATCAGCCATGTTTTTTCCACCTTGTAACTGGACACTGATAACTCGGACTTGATGTCATTCCCGCTCCTCTCTTCCCAGTACTGATGTAAATAGAATGAGGTGATAGCCTCAGTTTTTATAAAGCTTGTGCCGTGTGTCTGCAGACCAGCTATCTCCTTACGTTGAGTCTTGGAGTTGATATGCCCCCCTTGTATCTATCATTTAGGTTTTTGTCTTTGCTAATCCTTCCTGGGGCTCTCAATAACTGTGGGCCCCAGAAAGCGTAATCTTTTTTTTTCACCTTTATGTATGGCCTTGATTTAACCTTTTCACCTAATTCTGTGGCAGAAAGCTTGAGAACACTCTCCAACACTCGACAGAAGGCCCAAATTTGTGCTCATTTCAAACCCTGTACGAGGCCTAAGCAAGCATGTGCATCCTTGAAGTCAGTTTTACAGGGATTTATTGTAATTGACGCACAATAGCAGAAAGCCTGAGACCTGGAAAAAATCTTTTTTCATACAGAGTCAATATGAGAAAGTCCAGCTTTGCAAAATAAAACATTTTAAAGATGTTTTTGCTTGTTTTTTCATGTATTTTGCTAAATAATTTGGGCTAATGCAAACTTTTAAGTGGATTAAAACCTGCCATCAATAAATCGAAGTGGTTTTATTCACTGTAAAATATTCTTTAAAAGTGCCCTTGAAGAGGACAGTGAAGCCCAGCTTAAGTGTTTTCATACGATGTAAATGCTGAGTTAGACGGCCTAGAAAATATTTGAGGAGAAACAGAAGACTCCTGCGCTTGAAATGGTCCAAAACTTGCTAGCATGACTACCATTACATGCTTATCTATCACTCTGTCACTCCGGCTACGCACGCTGGGTTTTATTAGGACAGTTTTGCCTGAGAAGACATAAAAAAAAAACTCCTGCATGGTTTGGTGAGGTGGGCGAGAGGCAGATCTGCGTATCACCTGAGCCCCCCCATCCCCCTCCACACCCTCCACCCCCCCTCCCCCTCACCTTACTGTCTCCCTCTCTCTCCTATTACCCCTCCGTGAGTCTCCCTCATTGACAAGCCCTTATTTTTTCATCTTCCCTCCGAGTTTCTTCTCCCCCTGTCTCTCTCTGTTTCTCTCTCTCTTTCATCCCTCGCTCATTTTTTTCAGTCCCAATCCCTCTACCCCCCCCCCCCATCCTCCCCCTCGCCTCCTCAGAGCTCCTCCGCATTAGCAGTCAGCTCCACTCCTAGACGTACTTTGTTTTTCAACCGTGGTGGAGGCTGAGCGAGGGAGGGAGCGATATACAGAGGAGGAGAGAGAGAGAGAGAGGGCGAGCAAGCATCATTTACACAGTCATCCAGGCCGAGCGGACCCTGCAGCTCGCCCCCCATCCCCGCTCCCCCCCTCAGCCACTGCTCACGATGCCAAACATTTTATGTGTTATTTAGTCATGCCTGACTTTATCGAATTTGAAAAACATGCCAGTCACGGGTACCGCCCCCCCCCCCCCTCCCTCCCATGCCTCCCCCATCCACATCCCCCTCACCCTCACCCATCCACCAACATCATCCTCATCTCCCTCCCTCTCTCTCGATTTGAAACTCTACCATCCAGGTCTGACCTCAAGAGCCTCTCGAGACGCTGTCTTTGGGGACATTTCACTTCTAAATGAAGTTTGATTCCCAGGGTTCAGCTCCTCCCCTCCTCCCAACCACCACCCAAACCATCACACATATGTACACACGCCTCCTCCTGACCACCCACCCACCCCGGGGAAAGGGGAGAAAGAACATAATTCTAGCCAACAGAGTGTTGACTCTAAGATGGATTATTTCTGCTTGAAATCAGAGGCCGTGTGCTGCTGGATAATGTGGCTGTCCCGATTTTTTTTTCTTCTTCTTCTTCCCCGGCAGTGTTCTAATGATGGAGATTTGACGGGCAGCAAAATGTAGAGGAACAGAGAGACTTGTTCCAGTCAGCGAGGAACGAGCGGCTAAAGGAAATCCCAACACGCTGGCTGCCTCGTAATCCCAAAGTCAAGATTTATGCTTGTTTTGTTTTCGCTGTTATTTAACAGCCTGGTGTAGCTGCGAGGGTATGTCGGGTCACTGAAACTTAACTGGGATTACAGACTTGTTTCTCACTGTTACTGGAATCAACAAAATTGAAAATAAACCAACAACACATCAAATATCATCACTGTTGGGCACAAACCTCATATCTCTTTTTATCATTGTGTTTTTGTCCTGACACAGTGCCTTTGGTCACCTTCCATGTTGTTTTATAAACTTCTAACCAAATTGAAGTACAAGAAAATAATTTATCATGCCGATGCCACATTACGTCAATCAATAGACCAATCCTGAGAAACTCCGGAAGTTGTCGAGCCCCCATGACCGCGGTGGTAAATCGGGCAGCTGGCATATATGTGAATGAGTGTGATCAGGAGGGTGGACTGAACAAAAATCTCTATTTTTTTTTTTATCGGCGTAAAAACTTGCCCGGACGATCTGGGAGAGCGTGTGCTGTTTTAGGCTGCCACAACAGTAGTGTCGAACATCATCAATCCAACTATTCATCTTGCTCTCACAGCCAGCCAGAACTGTTGTGTGTACTACAGCACTACTGTTGGTTTGTTAGTTTGTGTGTTTGTTAGCAAGATTACACAAAAACAACTGGATAGATTAATTATAATTCTCAATTACATACTATATTGTTATTACATTATTTTATATTCATTATCTGTATTTTAAACAACCAACTCTCTTTGTGTAACTATCATGTAGCGATACTCCCTCCGGTTCAGTGCCAAACATGTAAGCAGCACATGGCTAATTGAATATGCATGAGTAGGAGCTGGTTAGCTTAAGGCTATCCACGCAATGTAAAGCCAATGGTACAGTACTCTTGTGGTTCTGTAACGTTTGATTACAAACGTCCATGCCGCTGTCTCAGACAGCAGGTGGTAGTAGACGTGCTGTTCCACCACCACAGTAATGGCAGCCGCTGATAATGGCGGCGCCTACAGATCAGCCATAGGATTGGTCTATAGTACAGCATTTTTTTTATTTCGAACAATTTTGGAACAACGATATGCTAATTCCATTTTCACCTTTTTTTCAAAAAAGCATCACAACAGTCTTACCCCTTAAGCTGAAGTACCAGATGAAAAGACGTCATAGAACAAATCAATTCATTACATCCACCAAGGAGGTTGTGTTTCTGCCGGCATGTGTTTGTTTGTTAGTTTGTTTGTTTGTTTACAAGATTAAGAAAATACCGCTGGATGGATTTGCCTAAATTTCAGAAGATGTTGGTAATGCCCCAACTTAGAAATGATTCCATTTTATGGTGATCCAGATAACCGCCATTCGCAAACAATTGTCTTTGCTCAATAACTGTGTAACTAATAATGATATCAACATGATTCTAAGGTGTGGGTTTTCAGGGCCGAGGAATCATATTATGATGGCAATTTTATAATGAAACTATTGCTTTTTGATGTAATAGTAATATGTGAGCTACCTTGGCGGAGGTTTGGAAATGGTGCTTACTAGGTTAACTTATTTTACCACAGTATATCAATGTTTCTAACATAGAAATTATATTTAGGCATACCATAAAGGTATCTTTATTCGTCTTTTTCTGGTCAACCAACTACTTTATGACAGGGGAGTCCAAACTATGGTCTGTTGTCCACTTTTAGTCGGCCCTTTAGAAGTTCTAAAAAGAGATAGAATATGGTAAATTTGGACTTGAGCTTCTTTAAACGGCCCTTTCTAGTGTTTTTTATGACTCTGAGCATCTTTACGCTGCAGGTTGAAACAACTTTTCATAGCACCTCTAATTTTCAGGCTTTTATGCCGTATGGAAAGGGGTGCACAATATTGGATTTTTGAAGATACGCAGATATTTCCAAGCACATTGTTTCGGACACCAATATGGATATTTTTCATCAAGGTCACAGAGTGTTTACATTATGAAAATTGACTTGTTGCTTCCAATGTTAGTCTATTTTGTGAGGAACATTTAACTTTTGAAAAATAAACTCCTTGTTTTTTTATATATATACCCATTGAGAGATTAGGTGAAACAATATTGTACATTTTAGTGTTTTGACGTTACAGCCAATGTATGGGAAATATATGGCTGATGTATTGGCAAAAATATAAATACCAGCCAATACGGATATTCCACTTTTAAGACCAATATCTGCTGATATCGGCATTGTACTGATTATTTCGTCCAATCATGGAGGATGCAGTTAAAGGGCATGGGCTGGATTAGGACCCATGCTGACCATGTCCAGGGTAACACCCTCACTGTGAGTAGGTCCCACACGCATACCCACTCATCCATCAATGCTTTATCATTGTTTTATATGATTTATTTTCCCTCTAGACCATTTTTAAACTTCACTAAGTACACAGACATGCAGAAGAAGCTTCACACTGCCTGATGTTTTTCTTGAATTATCATGGAAGATGCTGCTGCTCCTTTGAATTGGTATGTGAAGCTGGTAGAAAGGCAACAGATCCCGGCTGAACCGTGACTCACTTGGATCCTAAAGTGCTGTTAGAATACATGAGTCATGCTTAGTCAAGACACAAACAGTATGTGGACAGTGTGGTTTATTACAAGATGATTGCTTGTGCATTTGTCTTGTTTTAATAGGGAAAGAGAACAGCTAGATGTTTTCATTGTAAAAACTTTAAGGTGGAACTTTCTGGCTCACGAGGTCAGTGTTAGCTCTGTAACCATGACTATTAAGTCTATAAACATTACATACCTACAATCACCCATTTATTAGCTTGTTATTTCTACTTTGAGCAGCTCACCTGACTATTTCTTCATGCTCTCTTCCCCACATAGACCCACCCATGTCAGGGTCTGCCCATAAAATCACATCACATTTGGACGTTTTTCACTCATGACTCTGTTTTCACATCATCAGGCTTTGTGTCAACTCCACATCATATCACCATTATAACAATAATAAGGTGATTAGCACGGGCATCCTAATTTTGCTAAAACAGGAAACTCAGTGCATTTGTCAGAGGGACATCTCTCTATCTGTCTCACTCATTTTCTCTGTTTCTGTCTCTCCCTGCAGAGTGCATGATTGTCAGCAGAGCAAGGGGGGGATCAAGTTCTAGCTAATCAATTACAGATGGTGTCATTCTCTTGAAATGATGTAAAGTTAGAAATAAAAACCTTAGTTTAGACAACAAACATGCTACAGCAGCTGTTTAAATCCTCATGCCTGTATCTTCATGTTGAAAAAAATCACTTATAAAGTTGATATTAAACTTAAACTCGCATATATATCTGGTAAATTGTTCTTATTTCTTTCACTTGTGTGTTTTTCCCCTCGCCAACAAATCTTTGTCATTTTGTTCAGATTAGCAGCTACCCTACAATCTTCCCATGTACCCCCCCGGTACCTGCTGAAGTGCTCCCAGGGGTGTAAGTACCCCCGGTTGACAATCAGACTGACATTAGCACCACATAAAAACTGCAGCCCCCTCATTCATTTTAATGAAGCGGTTTCATTGATGCAGCGGGGAGCCAGGAAGAAGAAACGCACAATCTCATCCTGGTTAACGTGGCTGTCATTTTTCGAGTTGTAAAGGTTGTTAGTGTTCTGCTTCTTTGTATTTTATACGTGTGTGGAGAACGCTTGAAGATAATTGCTCAGTATATGAAATCCATATTATCCATTCATATTGGTGCATCACCTCCACTATTTAGTATTTTTAAATTCTCCAGTTTCTCATCTGCTCGTAGCCCCAAATTTGATTTTTTTGCACTAAGACACCACCTTAATTCCCCTGTATATTTAAAATGTTCTTGACAAAAAGCTCAATCCTGATTTTAATTCTAGGTTTGATTTCTATTTCTAAATTCAGCCTTTTGTCACATGACATTTACTTTACAATAAAAATGTGTGTTCCTTAAATACCTCACATGTTTCCAAAAACTGTCAAAACTAAACATCTCAACTGGGTAGTTTTAACAATGAAAGCTGGACAATTAACCAAATGTCATTGACGTGTAACATTTTAGATTCCAGCATTAATGATAAGAATAAAAGGTTTTTTTGATACATTAATTTAAGTCACTTTCTTAGGCATCTTTGCATTTTTCCATTCCTTTTTTGCAGATTACGTTAGCATCAAAAGATCTAGTTACGCAGATGATGCTGCTTAAAATAATCGTGATTTGAGTATTAATTTTAGTAGTATTAGTTTTTAAAAGTTTTAATTTGTCGTTGATTTTTCTTTTTTAGATTTTATTAATGTTTCACTGTAATTTATTGTGTTTTTATGTGATGTAATTTCTTGTTTTATGTAACTTAGAAAGGCCCAACCAGGGACAGGAGTTGAGAATTAGCCTTGGCTACAAACTCCACTTGCATGGCATCAGCTGCAAGTAGTTGCTTTTTGTGTCTATGTACAATTGCAATGTCCCTGCCAAATAAACGAATAAAGACAAAAAATAAATCAAAAGATCTAGTTACGCAGATGATGCAGCTTAAAATAATCGTGTTGGATGATAATTGCACTCATGACTTTTGCTAGACCTCAGTAATACAATAATTATATCAATAACTTGTTGATGTGGAATAGTGACAGTTTTTACTGTATTTAATTTTTAATTCCTTTGTAGTCATTTTTGCTGACTGCCTCTGATGGAAGCATGCAGAACAAGACGAAGGAACTGATATGAGAAATAAAGGCTACCGGTATTGATTCTTCTTTTTTTTATTCCAGTTCCTGTTTTTGTTTAACTTGGAGTTTGCCCTTTTCTGCAAGAGGGCAGGGAGTTTGTTCAAATCAGAAATTTGTTTATTGTGCCATAGAAACTACATGCTGTCAAAAACTGCTGCATAAGGATGTAAGAACTGCAAAAGCAAGCTGCTGTGCAAGTGATGCTAGGGATGAAAATGAACAGAACAATTCCAGTTGAGCATTGATTAAAATCTGAACAACAACATCAATGTCATTTGTCTCTTTGCGTATTCATTCATATCAATGTTTATTAACTGTTTATTTATTAATTCCTTCCATTTTTTCTCTGTATGAATTGAATTGATTTATTTATTTCGGTCACGTCAGCACACTTATACAGCTTCACACATTGTCAGTAGTTGATCAAATGTACATGTCCGAAAGGGAAGACGGGAGAAGCAGAGCTTATCTAGTCCCGTCCCCATTTTCTCAATATTTAGTCTCCTCTTTTCGACTTATCATCAAATTATTATAAATTTTTATTCCATTTACAGAAGTATGACATAAATTCTTGACTCTCCTTTAGTGTCCGTATTTGACATATTATGACTAATCCTTTGTTCCACGTAAGGCATAATTCATGATTCACTTTTATTTGTTGTTAGTCCCGGTTTGTGATGTTGGGTTGGTGATGTTAGGATGGTGTGTCCACGTTGCTTTTCTTTTTTCCAGGTTTCAAACGTGTTAAAGCGTGGATGCTTTGCAAAAAGACGATGCTCTAAGAGGCAGTCAGCAGAAATAACAAAGGAGTTAAAAATCATGGCAGATGAGGCAGAAGTGATCAAATTTGGCTTGATTTTTGTCAGATGATAAATCCACAAGAGTGCAGTGTTAATTTTGTTGACTAGTTGTTTTCGCCATAGCTTTTGTCATCAACCTTTCTCCCCTGAATAAAAGCTAGACTATAACTTAAATGTTTGACAGAGACTTAATCCAATCAGACCTAATTTGGTCATGCAGAAAGTAGGTACAAGTTAGGGCCAAATATCCAGTCACAGCTACTTTGGTTGTGTGGAAAGGTTGGATGAGTTAAGAGGGACATCCAATCACAACTGCCTTAGCTTCATGGTGGTTGTGGAGCGATCCAATCAGAGCTGCTCTCTTTATGAATTGATAAATTCATGTAGAGCAGGTTCACTGTTTGTTGTAAATTCTGGTATTGTAACTGAGATGCTCTGCCAGGTAGCCTAAAAAAGTAGATTGCATTTCACACAAAAGTTTTGTGTTAATTTATGCATTAAAACTTCACTAACATTCAATAAACAGTTAATAGACGTTTTATCCAAGTACAAAACATGACTTCACATATTCAAGGAAACATTAAAAAGCATTACACTTTACATTTCATATTTTAATCATTTAGAATTACAATAGATTTTATTGGTTAAACTGGGAAATATCATCAACTACAACTAGGCTAAAATTAAAACAATTTAGATGATTAAATTATGACTAAAACTAAAAGATAATTCAGGCATAATACTAAAACTTAAACTAAGTTAAAAAGTAATTACCTACAATTTGTGTATCCCAGCTTTTTCCCACACAGAAAATCATCAGGAATTAAAAATACAATCTGTTAAATAGAATCATCAATGGCTTTAAAATCAATAAAATCTTATTATTTCCCATCACTAGTTGCCTACTCTGGTGAACCATGATTACTGCTAATCAAGAACCACATGGCAGCTGAATGTTTGAGTTTCAGCCTTTAGCATAACATGAATGTCAGATTAAATTTTATTCAAAAAATCTTCAACACAAAACAACAATGACGTCTGAATGTCCAGATAAAGAGCCATCAAAAGTTGCAGCCTGAAACACAAAGTAAGTTTACGACCACAGAGTTGCCGGTTCAGATCCCCTGTGCATTAAAGTGAATGAGTAGCACTTCATCCTCCAGTAAGCGCCTGCTTTGCCCTTGAGCAAGTCGAGCTGTTCATGTGGAACTACCCGTTGATGTTTGGATGAAGCTGGTGGTGGCAGTGCAGCTCTCAGGCATGTTTGTGTGCAGGAGTGTGAAGCGGGGCGGTGTCAGCAGAAAGCCTATAGCTGGAGAAGTAAAGAGCAAAGAAGAAATCAGGCTCTTTACAGGATGAAGCAGCTCAGATCAGGTGTTGGAGCTGAAGTGTCTTTCTGCAAATGTGACACAAACTGTAACATTTAGGAGTGCATTTTCCTAAAGAGGACTCAGTTCTCGTCCCAGTTGAGCTCTGTTTGTTTGTGTGATCTTGCTGCTCTCTTTGTTGATGCTGTGCAGAAAACCTGATCTACATTCTAAGTTGTGCCTCTTATGTATTCTTTCACATTTACATCTCCCTTTATATTTTTGCTTCACGGTTTTCTGAAATGAAGCTGCACTAACACTGCAAAAACAAACCAAAAAATTTTAATATGTCACGTCTTGAAATATTGACTGTTTTCTTAAAGTCATCAAGTGTATTACAAAAGTAATTTTAAAGATGCTATGAGGAGTTTCTTAGTAATTACAAAAAAGTCTCACTTTTAGATATATGCCTGATTGAAACACACACTTTAAGATGAGTTTTATAGCACCAAAATAGGTTATCTATAAATGCTATTCTTTAGCTTTGCGGTAGGGTTGGACAGGGCTGGACTGGCCTGGATACTCAACTTCGGGAACAAGACAATTAAAACGAGAGCAAATTTATATCATTCAGACACGTCTTAGAGCACCGGGCTGTAAGTAGCGATATATAGCCGGCTACAAAACTACGATACTAAGATTTCCAAAAACTGCTTGTTGTCACACGTCAAAAACTACCGCTACGTAACTAGAAAGAGATACATTACCTCTTCACTTTGCATCCTTTGCGTTGTTGAAAAAAGAAGTTGTAAAGCAATGCAGAGTTCTGAGGAAGGTCCAAGCTGGATTCATTAGCATCACAACAAACGCACGCTTTAGCTTAGCTTACGTCTTTACGACAGTCGCCGCGCGTGCTCATGGGTAGCAGAGTCTTTATGTCGCTGGAAATAGATTCTCCTCATAGCACCTTTAAGTTATTGAAACCAAACTTTGCAAAAAGGCCACAATGCCTTAGCATTATGAAAACTTCTGCTTTCTATTGATTTAAGGTATTTGGATATATGATTGGTGATTCTCGTTTCAAACTAAAACTAAAGTTGCCAACTCTTCTGTTTATTTTAAACCACCGGTTCCATTTCTCCATTTAGGGACAGGCTTAATTCTGTTTTCAGTATTATCTTTTCGCATCTATTACCCATTTAATTTGGCTTACAGACTTGTATATTCATCAATTTCCTTGGCAGAGTCATGGCTGGTCCATGACAGAAAAGTGCTTGGACCTGCCCTTTCTAATGGTTGTTATAAAATCCCACGCAATTACATAATAAACATGTAACCCTAACCACACATATTTTACGTTACAAATGAGTGAACATTTTGCTTAGAATGGAATATACCACTACATACAGAAATTTAGAATGAAAACAAAAACATATTTAGATTCCCAGTGGCTGGAAGCTGGCTGGTAACTGTCTGGGAGGGGAAATTGTTGCATCTATAGATGCAAATTTGTTCATAAGTTTGGTATTTTAACTTATTTCTGTATGACAGGCCCAAAATGCTCTGTTTAAATAAAAAAGTCACACTTTGGCCATTAGGTCCAGTAAATGGACTCCATCATAATTGTGATTTTTCATCATAATACCTCTGCACAATAACACATGACGTCTTAAATCTGATTTTAATTTGCTGCCCAAGCTTTAAAGTTTGTTTTTTCCTTTTAGTTAAAGGGACCAAAGCGTTAAAACTATGCATGTAGATGATTAAAGCTTTAACAATGTGATTAAATGTCGAGTTTTGATGGTTAAGCTGTTTGTCATGTTTCATGTCACATGTGGAAAATATTATTTTGCCTCTTAATTCAGACCTTTTTTTTCGAATTTCCATAGAAGGAAGAAGCAGCGTTTTTGGTCTTGACTCATAGGATTGTTATTTAAACTAGAAGTGCCCAGAGAGAACAAATCTCTGTCAAGTCATTTTCGACATTTTTAGCTATTATTCAGATATGTGGAAAACTGCCTTATTATGTAATGTTTTAGTAATTCTTTCAAAAGAATCTTTCCCTCATGCCATGACCAACATTCTCAGAAAATTTAGATAATATTCGTCGAGAATGTTTTACAGATGGACAAATGGACAGAAAAAACAAATAACCAACCCAAAAACAACGTAATCTCCTAAGCAGAGATACGTATAAATTAAAGGAGCAGACGTGTTTTCAGACAAAGAGTTTAAAAGATTATTAATGTGTAAGCTCCCATGTTGGATCAGATTTGTGTTTAGACCAAATCAGCAGGGCGTTTAATGACAGTTTGATAAAGTGTTTCCCAAACTAAGGCGGAGAGGCATTTAAGGACATGGTTTAATCATATAAAATAGATCTAAGTATCTCGGAATATGTATCTTGCATGCCATCGCTCTGCATCCATAATAAAAAGTGAAATGTGAGCCTCTCTCTCTCTCTCTCTCCCTCCCTCACCCATTCTTGTGCTTAAAGCCGGCAAACACAGAGGAGATAGAAACCAGACGAAGCCTGAGGGCTTGAAAACACAGAAGCAACATCTCTGCCTCTCAGACTCCTCCCCCAGTTTTCATCATGCAGCCTGCTCATTGTCTCTTTGGGCTCCTCTTAAAGTTTGCACAGCAGAAGTTGTCCATCTTTATAATTCACTTTAACACAAAAGTTAGCAACTATATTTCATTAAACTGAGGAGTATGTGAAAACGTTCTCTTGCTGATGGGATGATTATGAAGAGCGAGTGTGATGTGGATGTTGAGAGATCGCATTCATAATAACGTCAGTTGTTTTAAGATCTTTGATAATCACGTGTTGGAAAATGTTGAATAACCTGAAACAAGCTTCAAGTAAATCTCCATGTGTAGATTTTTTATGATTGTTTTTGTTAGAAAATCAAACTCTATTCAAGTCAAGAGGATGTGAGTATTTCTAGGAGGTTGAACTGTTTTCCTGAAGACTATAGCAGTCTGCAAATCAGTGGGTTTGTGAAGTGTCTTCTGGTAAGGCTGGGAAATTAATCAAGTTGTTATCTCAGTTATATTTACTGTCACCCACAGATATGACAACGGAATAATTAAGATTCAGAAGCTACTGTGCCACTTGACTTTACACACTGTGCCAATTTTTTTCTGGCAATAGCTATTTTTAGCTTTATTTTTCCACATTTTCTTTCATCTGTTACCTGGTTTGATAATGTAAGGAACGTTAAATTGTATAAAATGTATGGTGTGCATAATGTAAAATCAGTGAGTCCTCATGTTTTATAATGGCGATCTCAATATCTGTTAAAATCATCATTTTTGTGATTTTTGACATAATCAAGCAGCGCCAATAAATAACTGTTGTAATTAATTTAGCATTTAAGCATTTTTACTTTCAAATGTTACTTTGAAGTAGGCGTTTGCTCAAAATATCAATACAACAAAATATCGTCACACACTCCTTCAGGATATGTGTATCGATACGGATTCTACAGAATTGATTCGGCCTAAATATTTTGACAGTTGTTGTAAATACTCTTTGGCTAATGTTAACAGTGGCACAGTTCAAGGTAGAAGACGAGCTACATAATGAAGCATACGTTCAAAATTTGAACTTAGGTCTACCATCTTTGAGGATCTAAATTTATGTCTCTCAAGTTGTAGAACCACTTAAAACTCATCCTTGGTCTTTTTTTTCTTATGAGAAAAACTAAACTTGTCAAGAATTTTGTTTAAAGTGTAGTCAGTGTTCACAATTTATGTGTATTGGGATACGTATGGTATCGTGGCCTTAGTATCGGGATACGTATGGTATCGTGGCCTTAGTATCGGGATACGTATGGTATCGTGGCCTTAGTATCGGGATACGTATCGTATCTTGGCCTTAGTATCGGGATACGTATCGTATCGTGGCCTCAGTATCGGGATACGTATCGTATATTGGCCTTAGTATCGGGATACGTATCGTATATTGGCCTTAGTATCGGAATACGTATCATATAGTGAAGTTGCTGGAAATACCCAGCTCTACTTTGAGATATATTTTTCTCCACAATACATTTTAATAAAGTGTTAAAATTGATAATCCATTTAAAAAAGTGTTGAATATAAACAACAATAAATGTAAACCCTGATTCTCGTGTCTGAAAACCATATTAATATAAGAACTGTGTTTATGTTTATGTCATCATTTGAAAAAGCATCAGTTTATATGAAAGACTTTATTTTCCCAGCGGTAGAGAAGAAAGTCAGAATAGAGGCATGCTTCATATTCTCAATGTAAACTTTTTATCATAATTCTTTCAGAGAAACTCTGATGTAGTAGAAGCATTACAATCAGCTGATCTGAGCTTCGAGATCAGAATTTTATCAGTGAAATGCAGGCTTAATAATCTATAACATGTTACTGGATTATTCAAGGGGGTAAAATTGGAAAATCACAACACATTTGCTGTTGAATATCCCAATCAGTTAAATTCTTTGGATCATTTAATGATTTCATGATAAATGAATCTGTGGCAGCAGTCCTCACAAAGCTTTTTATTCACTGCTTTGCTCCCTTATTAAAATTGTATTTTTGTCTCTTTTATTGTAATCAAAAATAAATGTAATAATATCCATGTTTGTTGTTATGTTTTGGAAACAAGAGGACAATACCAAGTCCTATAGATGGGAATTAATATGATTTTATTGATAACACTGGCACTAACGATTCTGCTTATCGATTCGTTTCTTTTACGATTCCCTGAATGATTTCTGCCACTTTTGATGTGGTGAAAGTTGTCTGGTTTGTTCTCAGTGGCAATAATATCAAACACGTGGCACCCCTAATTAAATGCAGTGATGCATACAGAAATGTTTCTGCAAGTTGCTGGTGTGTCCACAAACAGAAGTTTGTGCAGTAAGCGTTTTTTAATCAAAGTGAAGCAACAATTTTAGCCACTTCTAACCCCAACAGTGGAAAGAATTGATGAGGAAAAAGACCTATGATATGGATTTCTTGGGGGGATTGTTATTAATTCTAAACTGGAAGTTCAATTCCCATTTCTTTACATGAATGCTGATAACTTATTTTGTTTAGCTGATGAACTGTTGTAATTATTTAAGTTAAAATAATTTATTTCAGTTTACAGTTTTGTATACAGAATGTAAAATATTGAATGTTTTGATTGTTTACAAAAGTATGTGATGCAGATGTTGTAGATTTAAGGGAGTTGTTTATTATGATCAAAAATCTCAGTTATAGGGATAATTATTTTTGTCATAATGAAGCAGTAGTATATGACAACTACCCACTGTAACATTAAAGAACTGATAGTTTAGAGTGGTTATGCACAGACAGATGTTTACTAAACCAGGTTTTATAATTATAACACCAGTCATCATTTCACAGTAGCCTGTATGTTATAGTAGAAGCCTAATCCCTAATAGTAGCTGCAGCTCCATTAATTAATTCTATTAGTGCTTCTGTGTTTTACTGTCGGCCTCCCCTCTTATTAAATCTTATTGTCCTCCATCTGAGTCGTTTCACGTTTGGTTTCTTCTTTATTCAACAGCCCCGCTCTCTCTTTTGTCTCCCCCACAGCGATCGGCCGGACGTTGATCCCCCGTTACTTCAGCACGGTGTTCGAGGGAGGGGTCAGCGAGCTCCACTACATCCTCAAACACTCCAAGGAGTCCTTCCACAACTCCTGCATCACCCTGGACTGTGATCAGTGCACCATGGTCACCCAGCACGGGAAGCCAATGTTTACAAAGGTAACGCTTGACCCTGGAGAGTCTCCCCACCATGAATTATTGATCACAGGCAATGATAATGGAGCAGGAGCGGTGTTTAAGCGGTTAAAGATCAAATCCTGACGCAGCCTTTGATTCATTTTTCCCTCTGTTTTCGTTTTGTCACTCGTATCCATGGAGGAATAAGTCAAATCTATGAGAAGGTCTGATGTATTCTCTGTGTGATGTGTCGTCATTATATTAGCAGGTTTGTGCTGCTGCTGTGATTAAGAAGAATTTAATTGTAGAATTGTCTAGATCAGGGATGGGCAACTGGTGGCTCGAGGGCCACACTAAGGCCGCCTCTTCTCTTAGTGCAGCTCACCAACCAAATTCACATTTAAAAAATCTGCAACAAGATGGATATTTAATCTACCAGAGAGCATATTGTCTGATTTGCCATCATGATATAGTGCACAATAATAACAACAGAGGTAATAATGATAATATTAATAATTATTTTGTGTAGAAACTTTAAAACAGAGGTTTACAAAGTGCTTTGACAGCTGAAAATTTTAAAGAAAAAAGCACCTAAACACAAAATAAGCTCTCCGACAGAGACAAGAAACACGAATCTGCAGAAAACAGACAAAGAAGCTAGAAATAGAAAAGTAGAAACATTACAACATTATAACTAAAAAGTGTTTGTAGTCTTTTATTACTGTTTTGTATTTTATTTCTTTTATTCCTGGATCATTTGTGAAAGTTGTTCCCTTTACAAGTGGACCTTTCATCCTTATTACATATATTTAAATGTAAATGACTACCTCAATCAATCCTAAGAACTTTGTCAAGCTCACTTGAAAGAGGTGGTCTTGGCTTGTTTACAGTGAGGACATAATCATCTAGCAACTGAAACAAACTGTGCAACGAGAAGGGCTGAACAATTAATTGCAAATTAGATTAATTCCCAGTATGGCTTGTTGCAATTTTCAAATTGCAGAAGGTTCAATATTTTAAGCCCAAAATATGTTGATCATTTTGGAACTGTGATGTAGTTTTTTGCAATTTCATGCCTATTTTTTACCTCTATTCATACACTTTTTCCCCACTTTTGGACCATTTTAACCTTTTTTTTTTAAACCCCGTATCTACAACTTTAAGCCTATTTTGCCCCCATTCATCTTTTCTGGCCACTGTCAAAACCATTTTTGGAATTTTTACATGGTTTTTGAAATTTGATTTCAAATTGAATTCCCAATTTTGCTGCCATAATCAATTTTCCTAAGCTACTTTTGGATTTTTTTGGCAATTTTTTCCCTTTTTTTTTTTTTTGCAATTACAGACCTATTTTGCACATACTTATCAACTTTTTTCCACTTTCATACCATTTTTACCCAGTTTTTACAATTTCATACCTATTTTGCTTCTGTTCTTCACTTCCCCACTTTTTCCAAAATCTTTTATTCTTAGATTAATTTAATGTCATATTGGTTTTATAAAAGATCTTCTGCTTATGTTTGTTTAAGAATACGTAAGATGAAGAACATTAAAACAATTGCAGAGTGAATCGCAATATTAGGGAAAAAAATCGCAATCAGATTATTTTCTCAAATCGTTCAGCCCTAGCGACGAGTAAGCTCATCACACTGCTGCAGTAGTAATAAAAATGATAGTATAATGGCTACCAGGCAACAAGTCTGTTAACTAAGTAATGATGCCACATAAAACTTCCCCACTTTCACTGATAGGATCGTGGAATCAGAATCAGAATGTTGTTTATTGACATCATATAAAACATACAACCTGATTGGAGAGCTTCTCCTTTTTCATTGCAATAGTTACATAAAAAATAACACAAACTTAAGTAAAAAATAAAAAGTTGTAAGAAGTATAGGTACAAAATATATACAAGATAACATAACATGTGTCATATGACTGTATTGCACTGGATGAATGAATATTGATGTATTATTTAAAGTGACAGTGACAGATATATTGCACATTTACATTATATTGAAGGCTGGGGTTGTTGCACGTGAGAGTTCAGGATGGTGATGGCTCTCGGGAAGAAACTGTTTTTCAGTCTGTTTGTCCTCGCTTTGTTGGTCTTGTAGTGCCTGCCAGAGAGTAACAGGTCAAGTAGTTGCTCTTCAAACCAAGGAATAGCCTGAAGCTATGGAAGCACCATCTCGGGAAGACACCCAGCAGATGTGTGAATTAGCATGTTTTCAGGGGACTTTAGGCACCTGGAAGTTGGCTGGCAGTTGGCAGGGAGGGGAAAGTTGGAGCAGTTAGATCTGTACTGCTTAACATTGTTCTTGATTCCAAACAGTTACTTTCTGTGCACATGCACGTGAAAATACCAGCTGATAGACATCACTTCATGATCTCTACAGCAGGTCATCACAGAACTCGACAACATGGACTGATTTAAAAACTTAAGTTTCCAGAATTAAGTCCAAATAATTCAAGTAGAAGTCGACTTAGGCATCAGTGACAGTTTCTCTACAGATACTATTACAGGTGTTGCATTGTAATAAGTTACCATGCTATTTGGTGTCCTTCGTAGATACCAGTAAGCGTTGAAAGCCCTTCTGCTTTGTGCAGAAGAGTTTGTGGTGATCATGAGGTGTGTCATACATTGATAAATTTGCTCATTTGTCTGATCTTTTAAAGAATGTGAAGCCCCTGTTATTAATTCATGGGTTTGTTTTGCGGGAGCTTAAACTGCCCGCTTTCTTCCCATGATGCACAGCACAACTCGTAGTGGTTGGCCTTGATTCAGGCCGCTTCGAAATACTGCTTTGTAAACATGAAACGATCCAATGTAAATATGCAAATATGTTTTTTCAACTAAATCAGAAAAAAGCAACCAAGCTATAGGTGTGACAACAGTATTTGATTTTATTGACAATAATGGTTTCTGTAAAGGATGCTGTATTGATGCTTTAAAAAAAAAAATCAGTCGGTCAAATGAACTCCAATAAACATCATTAACCAAGTCTTTTTGTAAATGCCGCCCTGGCTAGATTACTTAACTAGAAGAGGTTTTTTCTGAGTGGGATGTACTGGTAAAATAAAGGTATAATTAACTAATAGAACAGTTATCAAAAGACCATTGCACTGAAAAATTATATTTAATTGGCTTTACCTACGTGTTTAGCTCATAGAATTTTGCTTTTCTGTTGGGTTATAAGTTTTCACTAATAATAAATGCTTGACCTTTATTATTTTCTTAATTAGAGGTCATGTATTTTGATCAACTTATTGATCAGATTCTTTAATTTGTAAATATTTGGCATTCTGACACTAAGAATTGCATTAATGTGGCCCTTGTTATTTTTAAAGTTGCTTATCCCTTGTCTGGATTAATCAAAGTGACTAATCCTTTGTTAGATACACTTTTCCTGTTGTTAGTACTCAGTTTTGAGCCATATAAATCTTCATTTTTTACAGCAATATCGGTTGTTGTTTTTGTCCTGGTGGCTGCCATAAAATGATGCAACATGCGTTTCGTGGATTCGTGGAAACAGAATATCAAGTTAAAACTGCAAAGTAAACAGGGAGGAATTTTCACTGAGAGCTGCTGTTCTGTTTCTGTCTCTCTTTACTGTTTTTGCTTACTGACTTTAATAATAAGTGGTAATGTGTTTAGTCCAGGAAGTCCACAGCGATTAGGTTCTACTCACCCTGATGCTGGCTTGCTTTTCTGCTGTCCTCGTTACGACAGGTGAGCTCTCAGCCTGTGGGGACTGTTGTGAAGGACAGACCCTCAGGCCGTGGAAGATGTGCTGACCACTTTTCTTGTCCTACTGAAGAGTTTCTCAGAGCACAGCAGCATGTGTTTTTTTACATCACAATATACCTGTTTTAAAAGTCGGATTATACTTAATGAGGGAGAAATGCTGTTAAAAAGACGCACCTACCCCTGCCAGCTCTGACTGTTTGGTTGTGTTTTGAGTTGTCGTGGTGACTCCTGCGTGAAGTTGAACTGGAGCAAACTTTTAGTAGCTTCATGTTGTGTGTAATGTGTTAACGTGGAGGCCGCCCTCCAGTCGAGGGGATGCAAACATATTTTATAAAGCATTGCTTTTTTGTATGAGTAAATTTCTCCAGTTGATTAGAGAACATGACCGTGTTCTGACACCCTATTCATGAAGTCTGATGAAGGTCAGGCGAGCTGTTTGGATATCCTCAGATTAATTGGTGCCAGTTTAGAGCTGAAAAGGAGATGATTTATTTTAATTTATTTTTGATTCAGGAGCTGCATCCTACACAAAGTGTTATGAACTTGGATACAGATTATATGATGTTAGTTCATTAAATGCACTAAAAGAGGCAAATTATATGTATTAGATAACAGAAGCTGAAGGATGCTAAAAGCCATGAAAATGCACCACAACAGGGTATTATTCTTATTGCTTCATTTCAATTTTAAGCAGTTGTACAACAATAAAAAAACAATTGAATGCACACAAGTTTAATGTGGAAATGCAAAACATTACAAGCAATTGCTATGTACAGAGAAAGCTACATAAAAGAACTTAACATGTTATGTTTATAAATTCACATTTTACAAAAATTTCAAGGTCCTGAGAATGCTTTATATTCACTTAAGAAGAACTATGTAGTAAATTCACAATGCACGACAGTTTAGAAGTTATAATGGAGCTGGAACACAGCCTTTATGTAAATTTGAAATTAGCATTCAGTTATAAGGTGTAGAAACAGATATGTGTAATAGCTTAATTGACTGTGTAGATAATTGTGTAGATTTATCAGTGATAATAGTTGGGTGCAGAAATAAATACAACCATAGAACTGTATCATCCAAAATGTACAGTTTACCAAAGTGCTTCACAGTAACTACGAGGGGTGTAACGAAATTTCGTGCCACAAAATTTTTTTTTCAAAGAGCATTTATTTTGATGCAGCAATATTTTTTGTATGCCTGCATTAGGAAGAAAATAAAGAAAATGATATTTTTGCACAACTTCCTACTGTTGATGATTAACTATAATCTTTATTTTGTATCGTGAGTATTTCGTATCATAAGCCCTGTTTCGTATTTCGTATCGTAAGCCCTGTTTCATATTTCGTATGGTTTCGTGAGTTGACCATTTCATGACACCCCTAGTAACTACCAATCAGAAAAAAAGTAAATAAAAACTAGCAATCAGTAAAGTACAAGAACCCATAAAAACACATAAAAACAGAGACTACACAAATATCCTGCTGAATCTAAAGCCAATGAACAAAAGTACCTTTTAGGACGACTTTTAAAAGTATTCAAGACAGACACTCTGATGTAGGAGGCAGCTCATTCATTAGCTTAGAGCCCAGAAGGTTTAGTCACCTTGAGTTTTAAACCTGGCTTTAGGAAAAAGGGAGGAAATCTCTGCAGACCTCAAAGATCTCAGCAGGGTGTCGACTTTTTTAAAGATCTGATGTACCAAGTGGCTTATCTATTTAAAGATTTTAAAACAAAAATACATTTTTAACATGATTCCTTAACCCTTTTAAGCCTTAAAACACAAAATATTGGCAGAAAACTCAAATTTTTAAGAGCTGAAATTTTTATTTCACTTTCTACTGAAGTCCCAAAAAATCAAAATTACCATAAAATGACACACATGTATATATTTTATATCTCATTTGATGCATTATTTGTTTTTGGCCACTGATATGCCACTTGAGGGCATTTTTATCATTTATCTGATTGTTTTCAGATGTTTTTATTCGTAATTTGTTGATCATATAGCCCTGGGCAAAAAATCAATAAGATTTAAAAATTTAGTTGGCAAGTCAAATCGATTCGTTTTTCCCGAAAATCAAGTTTAATGATTTTTTTTTTTTTTATTTAACCCGTTCATTTTACATTTGCGAGGACCCGAGGCTTTCCATAGTGCACTTCCTGAAGTATGTCACTCTCCTCTGCCCGAGATGGCACAGGCATAAACAACATAGACAACATGGCGATGGCGGCCGTAACTGGCGGGGAGAAAGAGGGGCTCCTGCTCAAGAAAGGTCCCTCTACGTCCGTAATTTGAAATTGGTTTGGTTTTGTAGTGTTAGACGAACACCAAACACATCGCTGCAAATTGTGTCTGTAGGCGGTTGTTGTCGGTGGTAGCAGCACTTTGTGTCAATCTCTGTGTTGATTTTTTGACCTGGAGGCACTTAAAATGTATATTTTAAGAATAAATAAATGTATATTTTGGAAATCAATTTACAGTTTTCATTTGAAATGGGACGGGGCATCGAATCGAATCGTGAATCTAGTTTGTTTTTTTTTAATCGAAGACTTTTTTGGGGGGGGGAAATCGCCCAGCTCTATGATCATATTGATTTAAATTAGAGGTGTCATAGAAGTATGTATCAAATATGATGCAACAGGCATTAAGAGGTTAAACGAATAGTGTAAAACGTTATAAATATTTGTTCAAAGGGCTTCAGTCGTGGAAATTCACATTTTTGAACAGCTTCAATGGGCTGAAAAAGCTTAAGCTACGCTATTAAAGGCTTTTATTTAAGTCAATTCACAATTTACAGCAGTTGCAAAGTGCTGGAAGCCTTGAAAATACGCCTTAAAAATGCTTAATTACTTTCCTTCATATGATGTATACAGTTTGGGCAGTTTCAGCTGGTCCTTAGAAGCTCACATTCATAAAAAAGAGATTTAGAATTTCACTGTATGTTGACATTTTGCATAAACACCACCTAAGACCTCCAGTACCAAATATCTGCACTGGCCATGTTTGGATTTTAGAGCAGATACAGAAAAATGTCACACACAGTCGTATGTAGCCTCTTCACTTATCAGCATTTTGGCTGAAATCCACTGGCATTTCTCATGTTGGAGACGCAGACAGATTGTTAAGCCCTCGGGTACTCCAAAGGCAATGCTGGGGGGACTTGAATCAGGTCTTTGAAGAGTGTGGTGCGGTTTGCAGAAGAAGTGAGGCACAGACAGAGGGAGCAAGAAATAGCAGCGGAAACACAAATTGCGCAGGTGAGATAATCCAAACCTGACACTGAGGTCTTGTGAAAGCACTAAAGCTGAGCTCATCTGCTTTTGTCTTTGGGGAGAGAATCCCCCCGTGAGCCCGAGTGAATATCTGCTTCACCGCTGTCTGATCCAGATGGCTAGCTGACTCTTAGCGCTCTTCTGCTGACTGTCTAAATGAATCGGAGGCCAGATACCTTGTCAGCGTCGAGCAGGCGAGCTAAAGGGATTCCATGTTCCCTGTACCATGAACCCTGAGCTACAGCGCCGGACCGGATTGTTCTGACATTAAACAGCTCTACGCCCTCTTGTTTTCAGGACTTGACAGTGTGCTCTCACTCTCGTGTGTGTGTGTGAAGGGTGCAGAGTCTGAAATTAACTTTTTGGCTGACCTGCCACAGAGCTGCAAGGCTGAAAAAATCACAGCCAAAGAAATTCTTCATTTAAGCAATTTGGGTTTTTCACTGGATTTGAGAAAAGTGAAGTAAAAGTGTGAATCAGTTTTTTGTCTTTACAACTTTCTTTACCTCTCCACACAGCAAAACCTGCACAGATTAACACTATCAGAGTTAACATTAACCCTTCTTTAGCGTTTCTGTTTTCCACACCACAAAGGGTTGTTTTCACTCTTTTTGAAGAGTTGGTTCTATAACTCTCATCAAGTGTGATCATTGACTCTTTGCAGTTTAAAATTAAAACTTACACTTAACTTTGATCAACACTGTTATAGTGTTTGGAAGGCACTCTGTCAGACTATATTGTGAAGATATACTCTTAATGAGTGCATCGACTTAGAAGTGTTGATCAAAAATTGAATTTTTACATGTAGGATTTAATTTTAACTCAAAAAAAATGGGCCATAATTACACTTGATTGGAATTTAACTTCCAAACAAATAATAAAAAGTAAACCCTTTGTGGCCTGGAGCCAAAAAGACACGTGAGATGTTTTGTTTTTTTTAGTTTTGCTTTGTTGTTGTTGCTGTTTGCTGTTGTTTTTGGTGTTCCACGAAGCTGTTTTTGTAGGATTAATGACGATTAATATATACTGTAGACAGATTTTTATGAAGTATATTATATATATATAGTACATATATATATATATATATATATATATAGATACACATATACGTATATGTATATATAATATGTATAGAATGAGCAGAAAATTGATAAATTGATTGCTAATTATTAATTAGAGGGGGTTGGTATAAATACGATTAACTTCCACTCACTCCTTTTCGGATGTATTTTTTATTTAATCACTTGATATGTTTTATTGTTTTATTTTTATGAGTTTGGCTTCTGTAGAGTATTTTTAAATTTTATTACTGCTATTGTTATTGTTATTATTTTGTCCGAAATAAACTTTACTACCACTACTATTTTGAAAGCACTGACTTTGAAGTGTATATATTCTCTACATCTGCAAAAGAAGGTTTACTTAGTATTATATAGTCTTCATAGTCCAAAAAAATCATCATCCTTTGTCCTTCGTATGTTTCCGTAAGCATTTAGTAGTTGATTTTATATTCGTCACCTGCCGCAAGGCATTATGGGGCGTTCCTTTCTCCTTTCCTTTCGTAAAGGATGGTCTGGTGTGTCCTACCATAAGCTAAAGGAGATAATGAAGGAAGCATTGAGCCACCTTCCCTAAGCATGTAGACTATTCGAACAGCTCTTCCACAAACTACTTCCGGATCATTTCCCTCAGCTAGGAACCTTCCTAAGCAAAAAGGACTATTTGCCTTGGTCTCCAAGTTTGAGCTGGAACCAGTGCTGCCACTCTGTGGACTGTCAATATGGACCAAAACCCCTGAGGAACGTTTTAAGCACCTTATTGGATCCGTTGGAGTGGGGAGGAGTTATCTGGTAGCAGCAAGGTGAACCTCATAAAGAGCAATAAAGTTTATATTGCATTAAAAAAGACGTTAAAATGTCACTTTTTCATTTATCATTTAAGTATCACTCAGCAGTACATATATTCTTCAAAGATAACGGCCTGATATCAGTTTGAGTTCACGTGGCTTGCACAGAGAACTTTAACAAACTTTAACTCCTGTACTGAAGCCCTCTGCCTGACTTTACGGCATGAACATGTTTCAGAGCTTTTCTGTTTTCTGGATGTTTCCTTATATTCCAGCTTTCAGGACGCTGGCTTCATTTACACATCAGAAAGTTTGGAGTACTTTCGGGCAGGACCTTTAATGTAGCTCAGCAAAGTCAAACCCTGCCTCTGTTTGGGATGTGACAGGTGTTTACCTCAGCTCCAGTGTGTGTGTGTGTGTGCATTAGCGTGTTTACACACATGACTGCACACGTGCGGGTCTGTGCTGATGGGAGTTCACGGGGTCACACCACATTTTCTGTACATTTGAAGGGGGGTGATTTTGTATTCATGTGCTTGTTTGTGGGCGGTCAGGGTTGAACATGTGTGTGTGTGTTTGTGTCCCTGGTGGGGGTGTGGGGTTCATATGTTTTTGTGAGTATGTTAGAGCTGGGCAATAAATCAAGTTTTTAAATTGTATTGATTTTCTTCATATATTAATCACAAAGAGAAGACAATGTTGTTTCCATCTCGTTCATTTTGTGGTGGAGTAATACTGTGACTTTTCTGTCTTGTTGAAATATTACTGTACCACATGACATACTGCACTTGTTTGTTTTTCAATCTATAATTTTATTTAAATATTTGTCTTTTTGAGTATATCTAAATTTTTTGCTTGTTCTTTGGCACTAAGAATGAAAACAGAAAGACTTTATAATGAAACTTGTGGTGTGTTTTTTTAGAATCAGTGAGCTACTGTGCTCAATACACATGATCCCATAACCATAATAGATAATCATGATTATGATTGTTGCCATAAGTTTGCATTCTTTATCCATCCAGAGGTCTTGGTACTAGGTACAATCTCATAATGAGCGATGTCAAGGTGAAACTAGCTGGTTCCCTGTTGCTGAATTGTCCTGATATTAATATTAATGTCCAAATAAGTTATTTATTGTCTATTTTTGAGTCTTGATTATCTGTTATTGGACAGCACTTTGTGACATGACTGTCATGAAAGGTGTCAGAATCAGAATTTGTATTTGTTGCCAAACAAATTCGCTCATACAAGGAATTTGACTTGGTGAATTGGTGCAAAAAAATCAAAAAATAGGTAGAAAAAAAAGGGAAAAGTTTAAAGAGGACATATCATGCATGTTTCTCCTTTTCACTATGCCAGACTAACATGCCTGTAAAGCATTTCTGCCCTCAGTACAAGTCATTTAGTTCCTTCATTGCCCCACAATAGCGTTCTCAAAATCCTCATTTTAGGCCATTATGAAGCCCTCGTTGAAACACTCGGATCTGAGGATGACCCCAAAGTTACCTCGCAACGTCATAGCCCTTTGTGGTCTGATTGGTCAGTTCTATCGGGGGTAGAGCCAGCCTGTCCTTCTTCTTCTACTGTATTTTCCGGCAGGCTCTGTGCAGCGACCGCGTATTGAGTCCCCCTATAGGCCAGAGCTGGTAATGAGTGAATGTGAGCTAGGGATCTATATACCCCTGCTGGTGGATGTGTTCCTCGGTGATGGTTTTGTGGCTAACGGACATCACAGAGGAGGAAGTGTTTTATCAGATTACTCCAATAAAAAGAAAGGTACCTCGTGTCGTCACGACGTTTGAAATCTCGCGGACATCTCGCAATGACCTATTTTCAGAGGCATCAAATCTCGTTCTAGGATATCAGAAAAATACAATATCTCATTTTTTGAAAATTAAGGGGGTGTAAGGTCTTGTTTTCAAATTTATTATATTATATGTAAGTATTAAATCATGCATCAGCATGATATGTCTCCTTTAAATAGTCAAGAAATAGAACAAATTGGGGTGCTGGTTTGGCGGAGTGGTTCGCAACCAGGCACCCCACGTACTTGCTTCTGCCGGTCCAGGTTCGAATCCCGCCGGTGACCAGTTTGCAGAGCGTCTTCCCCTACTCTCTCCCCCTCTTTCACAAGCCTATCCACTATCTCTCTCCTATCAATAAAGGCACAAAATGCCCAAAAAAATACATAAAAAAAAAAATAGATAAAAATAATTTAAAAAAAGCAATAAAACAAATTGAATGAGGTAGGTATAAAAATATACAACATATTCCACAGGAACAAAAAGAACAAAAACATAACCCAGCGATATAAACAGAGATGCAGTGAAGAATATAAAGAACATAATAAGGATACAAATATACTTAACTTTCTTATTCACTAATAAATTCTGGTATTGTATTTTATTGGGGATATGAATCAGGATGAAGAACCAGGGGTTTCTTGACACACTGAGATAGAGCAGTTTTCCACATTTTGGCTCATAACTTAGTTGAAGAATCAAAGTGCCTCAGCAACAGGATGAACTGTATGAGAACTTCTAGTTTTGTTTAAAAGCAGCATAATTCACATAACTGGTTAAATGCTGCCTTTGCATTGATGCAGAATCATCTGTGTCCACATTACAATGTCATTTTAAACACCCTGATCAATGTTGTTTGCATTTCACAATAATCACATGAATGTTCAGATTTGGTTGCCAGTGGCCAAGATTGTTGCATTTGTGCACTTAACCCTTTAAGGCCCAAGACCATAGATTATAGCCAGAAAATTCTATTTTTTTGGAGCTGGAATGTTTGTTTCACTTTCTGCTAAAATCCATAAAAATCAAAATGTCCGTAAAATTCAACATATAGATTTTTCGTATCTCATTTGATACATTAGGTGTTTTTGGCAACTGATAATCCATTTGAGGACATTTTTTATCATTTAGCTGATTGTATTCAGATGTTTTTCTGTAATTTGTTGATCATATTGAGTATAGAGGTATTATAAAAGTATATATCAAATATGATACAATTGACTTTATAGGGTTAAAATGTACTGAAGCTTTTGGCTTGTGGCGGCTGCTAGGGCTTCTTTTTTTATTTATTTCAGAGGGAACAGTGTGGTTCATCACCATACAGCAAGGGACAAAAGTCAAGTTTTAGCCATTGGCTCATTTCCACTTGTCCCTGATGAGATATTTCCTGAGAAGAAAAGGTAAAAGCTATAAATAAATAAATAAACAGCCAGATGACACATGTATCAAGAGTACATTCAAAGGAAGGGCAAAATTATCAATACTCTGATTTTTCAACAGTTATTTTTACAGTAATTCAAAATTCCATAATTATTCAATCAGGCAAGCTAACAATATTAATGCTCCCTTATATAAAACATCTCTCTGCAATTTTCAACTAAATACTGGGAGGTGTACTGTGAATTTAAAAGGTTATTTATTAATCGTTCCTATGCACCTTCCTTGTTCTATACTGATTTTGTTTGTATGACATAGTTGCACTTTATATCAGATATTTGATTTTTTTTTTTTTTGGTGGTTCAGTATTTACCTTTTATTGTCTCTTGGGTGTGCTTTATATAAGCCATGTGCATTGTGCTACTTTAACTGTGTAAAATAACTAAAATGAAACTTTGTAATAAAATAACCTAACTGAAACGCAACACACATATTAACTCCCGCCTGTGACCAATTTTCTGATGTGAAAAAATGCAAAATGACAAAAAAAAGGATCCACAAATATGTTGTTCATGAATTTAAAAGTTACATTTTGGTATTGTTATTTCTTGATATGTTGCATTAAGGTCAGACTATATAAGATATTTGGTCTTTTTCTGGCCGGAGTGTGGTTGTCGGGGCTGATTATTTTTCCTACTATCATATCAGTAAATGAGTAAAAATCCTCCTCAAAAACACAAACAAGAGTCTTTCATGTAGCTGCTGTTTGTTTTCGTCTCTTTTTTTGTGAACAAGGCTTCCCAAAAGGAGCAGAAAAAAAACATCATATATTAGGAGTGTCCGATATTAACCGTACATAACAGAAACAGAACGGTCTAAGCCCGGTCAACAAAAAGCTAAATTTGATGCTTGCAGCGCTGCTCTCTTTTCATCTTCCCCTAAATTGGATGAGAAGAATTAATTCATTAGAAAAAAAAAAAAAAAAAAAAGAATTCCAATAACCGAGCGTGTTCTCCCTGAGCTCCCAGCAGCAGCGAGCCTGCAGCTCTGGAGGCCCGAATCTCAATCAGCTCTGCCTCGCCTCGCTCTCCTCCACCACCACCACCACCCTCCTCCTCCTCCCCCCTCTCCCTCTCATCCCCCTGCCTGACTCGCTCGCTCACTCGCTCGCTCATTCTCCCCTCGCTCTCTACTCCACCGCTCTCTCTCATCCCCCCTTCTTCTCAAACCCCCCCTCCTCCACCAACCCTACACCCTTAACACACACACACACACACACACACGCTCGCATCCTTCATCCCTAGAGAAATCATCCCCAGCTCCCAACTCGCTCTCTTGCTCTCCCACTTTCTCTCCCTCTCTCTGCCTCTATCTGTCTTCTCCCCCACTCCCCCCCCACTCTCTCTTCAAATTTTCTAATTCAGATTTGGTTTATTATTGGCATGGCCGTGTTGAATACCGCTGATTTATTATCTTATTTTTCTCCAGTTTTAGACATCACCCCTGTCAGAAATAACAGCACTGTAGGCGCAGAGTTAATTGTTGAGATATGGGATGCTAAACAGATTGAACGCAGCAGTCAGATTATCCCGCTCGGGTTTATTTGACGTAAGGAGAAGACGGACAACGAGTAACAAACAGCAGCATAAAGGTCAAGGTTAAAACAATAAAGTCCAGGAGTGATTTCCATCCTGGTCCTCATGTGAGCTGCAAAGATGATGGAATTCAGCTGACGTGTTGACACATCCCTACAACAGAAAACAAGCACATTATAAAAAACGTATTTTTTTCCCAATTGGTATTAACCTTTTGACTTCCACATACATATACAACAAATTAGTTGTTGGTAAAATTGTCCTTCCTCTTTATTTAGTAACATTTCAGCTTTTATTTTTCAGATAACCTAGTTGGGAAGCAGATATGCATGTCAACCAGCTGGTTGGCTTGCCAGTTTAGGGTTACCCTGCGAGAATGGATTTAATTTATTTCTGCAACAAAACATTTGCTTTTTCATATAAAACATCACAAAGTAATATTAAGATATGCATCGGTTGATCCTGGTTTCTTATGGCCCTTTTCCACTAGCACGCCTTGGCCCTACTCTACTCGGACCTACTCGATTTGCAGCGTGTTTCCACTAGCCTGGTACCTCCTAAAACAAGCTAGTTTTAGTACCTACTCCACTCTGGTTCCAAGCGAGCTGAGTTGATACTGAAAGATGATGTCACCAACTGCTGGCTACTGATTGGTCAGACAATGTTGTCATCGTGGTTTCTTATGGCCCTTTTTTTACTAGCATGCCTTGGCCCTACTCTACTCGGCCCTACTCGATTTGCAGCGTGTTTCCACTAGCCTGGTACCTCCTAAAACAAGCTAGTTTTAGTACCTACTCCACTCTGGTTCCAAGCGAGCTGAGTTGATACTGAAAGATGACGTCACCAACTGCTGGCTACTGATTGGTCAGACAATGTTGTCATCGATGAGTCATGAGCGTGACGGCCTAGCATGCTAGCGGTAGCTACCATTAGCTTACCCTCATACGTCTTTTCTTTGCAGCTCGATTGCTCTCGTCCTCGGCTTCATTCTGTTGTATAGCTTCCAAAACTCTCCTGTGCTTCTCAAGGGGTATTTCTTCTTGCCACCTGCAGCCTTCTCCTGCTTTCCCTTTTTACTCAGTTTGTGACAAAATGACGTCACCGCAGTGCCGCTCACCCTGTTGGGCAGCTGACTGGGGCTAATGGAAAAGCAGCACAAGGCGAGTAGAGTAGAGCCAGGTAGAATCAAGTAGAGTAGAGTAGGGCTAATGGAAAAGGGCCATTAGGAATCATAGATACGTTTTTATCATTTTTTTTCCTTCAACTAAATTATGACTGTTACAGATAGACAGCTGCGCAGATAGACAACAGGTCCCAAGAAAAACTCTGATTCAGATGAGTTCCGCTCAGAGCCTTTACTCAAGGAAACACTGTAAAACAAAACAAACAATACATCAGTTAGTTTCTTACTATGGAAATCTCACTATGCAAAGAGTGTGTTAGCTTCAGGCTAACGTATATGGAAAAATGCATGTACATGCTAGCGTTGGCATTTACCGCGATCGGTGGGGATCTAGAAAATACAAGATTAATGTTTAACCTGCATATTATGCAGCCTTAGAAGCATTATAAAATGATGAACCTGAACATACTCACAAGCCGAACACTGATACTAAGATGAACTATCATGAGCACAAGTTTCATGAATGGCTACTTCCGGTTACTACGGCAACACTGTTAGGTCAAAGTTAAAGGAACTTTCTCTATTGCTTTCAACGTATCAGTGTTAAAAATGCTATTTAGAGAGGTGAATGAGGAAAAAAAGACAACGATGGGCGAGTTTTACATAAAGTAGTATGGTGCCAAAAAGTCAACCACACGGTTACAATGCCAGTTAAAGTGTTAAAGAAAAAAGGACATGGACAACTCCAAGGCTCATGTTATTTGTTGTATTTCATTAACTTGGCCTGGATGTGTCTTAGGTCGCCTTTAATGGCCTCCACTCTGAGATTCTCCATGTAGTTAGCAAGAGTAAAATAAGCACCTTAAAAAAAGAACACTGGAATAATGTTGCCTCCTACAGGTTCTGATTTCATGTCACATTTCACCGCAACAGATCATTATATTTTTTAAACCACTGTAAAGGTTCAGAAATTAGTAAAATCAAGATAACTGACTGCACTAGAGTTTTGTGTTTTTGAGTCAAAAAAACAACTTAAAACTGGAAAGCACTCAGAAGTTGCAAACCTCTGCAAAGGTAGCTCACATGTTGCTGTCACATCTATAAGCAATAGTTCTGGGCGGCCTTGCTTTTACGTAATATTTACTGGTAGTGATCATCATGATTTGTAAAAGATATGAATTAAAACTCTAAACCTACAAAGTTTTAAGCGGTTAGTGAGCCTACACTTCTAGATTACCAGTGTAACAAGCCAGGGATCAGAATGTACCACCTGCTAAAGTCATGAAATCCTGGATCCAGCAGGTCCAGACACCTCATGTGTTTAATAGGAAAAATGTTCTCAACACTGAAACTAAGTTTTAACACTTCTAAATAGTTCTGCACAGACTTTAACAGAAGCCACAGAAGATATGAGTGTCACCTGAGCTGTGGCAGGTCCACATTCAGGGAGCCGCCGCACTGACAGGTGAGAAAAAGCTTAATTTTAGATCCTATTGTGAGCTGAACAGGATCCTTTTTGCACAAGTTATTTTGGGGTGAATAGAGGACACTTCGCTATTAGACAAACTGTCATCATGACAGATTTCAGGCTGTTGAACGATGACTGCAGCTCTTGTCATAGTTGTGCAGGTGCAGTCTTTTGTGATTGCAGGTTCTTAAGTTTTGGTATTGGGTTTAAATCAATCTGAATCTTTGCATCCGTGTGCCAGGAAACATTCACGTCAGCTTCACAAAGCTTCACATCAACAGTCTGAGCTGCTGTGTAAATGCACGTCTTTTGGAGTTTAAAGCTTCATTTTTCATTGTGATGCTCCTGAACTCTAAATACAGAAAAACAGTCAATGGTGATCCGTCAAGGAGAAAAAATAAACTCCAAGTAAAGCAAAGCTTCTCTGGCTGATGCTCAAAACACCCACTTGAGTCTGAAGTGTTTACACTAAATCAACAGTGGGTCTGCCAATATTGTTTACCAGCATATCAATACAGTTTTTGTTGATAAATAAAACAGTAGATGCAGGTCTGAAACTTAGAAATACTGAGCACTGTTAGAGTCATATATAATAATATGCTTAGGGAGCACAAGATGATGGATTTGAAATGTTTGACTTAATAGAGAATAAAAAATATAGATTTTAGGGTAAATATTTTAATCAAGAGCCGTAGTAATTACCATTTAAACATTGTGACTTGGTCTGTGGCAGGTGATACAACTTTAATGATTCAGCAACAGAGATAAATGTACAAGACTAGTGATCATCAACAGGCAGTGCGGGGGCCAAATCAGGCCGCCCAAAGCTTCCCATCTGGCCCTCAGAACAGTATCAAATTCCGACAATGTGTGGTAGAAAAGATACGATACGATACGATATGATACGATGTGGTTCGATACGATATACTTTATTGTTCCCATTGGGAAATTTGTTTTGGACTCACCTGCTGCTTACAAGTCTCCACAGTCTGATAAAACAGATAACACAAAATTGTACATTGCACATTATACACATATTGCACATACCCAGCTATAAAAGAAGGAAGCCACGTAAATATTGCACAATCCCTGCAATCTAAAAAAGCACAATTTAAAAGCTTAATGGAAGTAGGAACAATATGTCGTGGTTTTAAGAGATTTTCTTACTGTAATTATTAGTGAGTCTTAAAACAAAACAAGCCTGGAAGTATGTCTGTGCCCGTCTGTTTCAAGCATCGCCACAACTTACAACTTGTTTTTCTGTTTCTTTTGGGAGGAAACATTAAAAGGGACTATGTTAAAGTGCTTGTATTTTGTCAGGTTCATGTAAGCATGATAATACCCCTGATCCAGCTGTATTCCCTCTCTGTCTGAGACACTCTGTTAGAGTTCCTGTCCCTTTAAGGCTCCCTTCCAGTCCACTCTGATTAGTTACAGGTGGTTATTGGTCATTTCATTGCTGCTACATTATTGTCAATATACAAATACTTGGGTGATCAACATTTAAGATGTTGAATTTTGGTGCTGTGACGCCTGTTTATTGTTTGTTTGAGGAGAGAAATATTGAGATACATGCCTTTCAACAAAATATGAGTATGTTAATTTTGTTCCATATTGCCCAGCCCTAACTTGCAGTGTTGACTGGTAGATTTTACACAATAGAAGTGACCAAAGAATTGTGAAAATATGGACATGTTGTGAGATAAACGAGCATTTAGGCCAGGGATGGGCAACATTCATTTAACCAACAGTCAGAGAGCAAAATTGTTGGAATATAAATGATGTACTCTTGATTTTAAAAGTATTTTCTGATTAATTAAATAATGTTTTACAAACTGTTTCAATTTGATTTAAGCAAACATATTCAACAATTCACAAAAATACCTTTTACAGGAACAATTACACCCAAATATAACTATTTTTTTAAGAAATATTGCTAATTTTATGGTAGATTTTGTTATTAATTTCTTCAAAATAATGCAGTTTTTGTTATTTTGAAGAACTGGTGGGCCAGGTTGAGAAATGCAGCTGCATGTGACCCCCAGGTCTCCAGTTTCCCATTCCTGTTTTAAGTAGTTTTCTCAAAGGAGTTTTCTTTTTAAAATAAAGCAAAAGGTGCTTCATCCTATTGTTAAGACGTCCAGATCACTGCTTTAAATCATAACACATTAAAGGAGGCTTGCCAGGTTAGTATGTTACATTAATCAACACCAAAGAAGAAGATACAAAACTGTAAGGAGGTTCAGATCGACACGGCTCTCTCTTCCTCCCCCTCTCTCTCCCCGTTGTCACTGCTCATCTGCAGACTAACGACCGGGTGGGGTTAACACGCCGCTGAGCGCGGGTGGTGCTTCCCAGGTGCCGGGGCACCATGTGTGCAGGTTCACGGGGCAGCAAGGTGTTGACAAGGTGACCCAGGGTGCCAATTTGACCAAGAGCCCCCCAACCTCCCAGCCGGCACTGTTATCCCAGCTCCTCCATTCACTACCCAGCAGGCTTTGCTGTCCCTGGCCGGTGTGAGTTAGCTTTGAGGGCACGGCCCTTGTTACCAGTGCCCAGTTGGTGGGGGGGCTTCTGCATGCTGGGAGGTGAGCATGGAGCAAGAGGGGAGTTCTTGACACGCTGATCTCTTCTCAAGTGAATTTAATTCCCTGGGTGGGTTTTTCTTTCTTTTTTTTTCTGAAGAAATTGACTTGTTGAGGTGTTGAAGGCAGAGTGCTTATCTGATCATCGCTTTTATCAGGGGTCTTAAGTGTCTTTACATTCAGGCAAATCTTGGATTATACTTTATTATGAGTTTGCTTAAATTAAAGATACAATATTATGAGTTTTAGTTTTCGTTCCTAATAAATGAATCTTAGTCCACCTGATTTCGCAGCACATGTAAAACATCAATGTAGTTAAATACCACATCAACATGAAAAAGAACAAGCTTCACAAGCTGCTGAAATTTCTCACATCAGTTTGTCTCACCTTGCTTCCATGCATGTTGTAAAATGTTTCTTTATGTGTTTACACCTGCTGAGGAGGTCATGTTTTTACCAGCGTTTAACAGATGCTGTTTCTCTGTTAGCAGGGTAACTCAGAAAGCTATGAAGAGATATGGATGGCATTTTAAGGAAACTTCGAGAATTTGGTGGTGATTTAAATTTTGATGCAGATCCAGAATTTTTTAAAGGGTTTGCTAGCATTGCAGGATAGTGTCAGAAATGTCTTGGCCAAAGGTCTGGGAGCACCTCCCATGCAATTGTTGATATAATTATTATGCACATTTTCTGCTTTTTTAAGCATTTAAATGCCTGTTAATGCAGCTTTGAACTCTCTCTGCCTCTGTGAATGTTAAACAGTTGTGAATGCAGAGTAGGACTGCTTGATTATTGGAAAAATCATAATCATTATTATTTAAACTGATATTGAGATAAAGACTTTGAAACATGATTATGCACCAATTTTAAAACATGCACCACATGCTTCAGATTACCGTAATACTTTTAGTAACATCATTTTGGACATTAAAGAATGGGCAGTACACTTGAAAAATATGACTACCTCTAAAAGAAAACGCTAACAATGGAAAATTAGTGTAAAAGTTCACATTGTCACATGGCTCTGTGGTCTTTCACTATTGATTATGATTTCATAATTATGAAAGACAGTATTTGCTATTTGGATTAAAACTTAGTGAATTGGGGGTGCTGGTTTGGCGGAGTGGTTAGCAACCAGGCACCCCATGTACTTGCTTCTGCCGGTCCAGGTTTGAATCCCGCAAGTGACCAGTTTGCAGAGTGTCCTCCCCTACTCTCTCACCCCCTTTCACAAGCCTATCCACTGTCTCTCTCCTATCAATAAAGGCACAAAATGCCAAAAAAATACATAAAAAAATAAACTTAATGAATTGCCCAGCTCTAACACAAAGTGCTAACAGTATGGTCCCTATCAGAGGCTGACATTGTGTGTGTCTTCCCTTCTTTCCAAGTCTATACCCTATTTCATCACTGTCAATAAAGGCCAAAAACTGGAAAATATTTGGAAAAAAATTAAACTGAGTGACGTCTTAGCTGTGGACAGTTGTAGCCCATGTTCCACCTAAAATTAGCCCCATAAAGCTGAATAAGTAAGGAAATCCTATCACAAGAGGAAATATTTGCCTCATTTTATGACCCAATGTACAAAACACATCAGACTTCTTATTTTCAAGTATCAACATTAGTAAAAAAATCTTTAAAAAGTCTCTTGCAGCTCGCTGTTGTTTTGTGTCTGACTATGAAGTAAAGCAGTTTGTGTCTCCTTTCTGCTGCACTCTGCACATTAATTCAGGAAGAACACACAACCATTTGCTTCTTCATGAAATTGTGCCAAACACTGAGACTTTCTGGAGGAAATAATAATCATAATACATTTTCATCTAATCATATTTGAGCTAACATGGCTGTGTGCTTTTCTTTTTTTTTTTTTACATAAAACTCTCAATTTTGCAAAATAAGTGTTCCTATCAGCTTCAGAGAACCTAACCGGTAGTCTGAGCTTGTTCTTCTTAAAGGTACAGCACTGCTGAAGCTCGTTCAGCCACTTCTGACTGCTGTTAATTCATGAGTAAGGATCACACCATCAACAGGATGAATTTGACATTTTTTTTAATGCTTACAGTGGATAACAAGCAACATAGTAGGTACGTGAAGCAGATAACGGTTTGGGGAAACTTCATGGGGAATTCACCGTAGCTCCCGGGCACGACAAACCCCCTCTATAAGGCCCTGAGTAAAGGAAGAATTTTTTAAGAAAGGGGAGGAAGGGAGGGGTGCGAAACAAAAGAGGGATTTGGTTGGTTAGAATTTATTGGAACACAGGAAGAGGCGTGGTTGAGGTGTGGTCCTGCTCCTGAAATTCTGCTTGAAGCTCCACTACAATCCAACTTCGAAAATATTGAATCATCCATTTAAAGGCCTAATAGTTAGTCCTGTTGAACTCTGCTGTGAAGTTGCTCAGCTATGCTCAAATAAATGTATACAAGCTTATCCTAAAATGCAACTAATAATATTTTTTGGCTGTAAATTAATCGGTCTGTCATTTGATTTAATTTTTAGAACTAGGAAACACAGAGAGAGAAGACCTCCGCCAAGGTCGCTCACACATTGTTGTTACATCTCAAAGCAATAGTTCCATGATAAAGTTAGCATCATAATATGCACTGAGCACTTGGAATCATGTTTATCATCTTTAGTTAGACAGTTGTTGAGCACCACCAAAATCGAATCATTTCTAAGTTGGGCTATAATCAACATGTCCTGATGATTTCAGCAAAATCCATCCAGTAGTTTTGCGTAATCTTTTTAACAAGCAAACTAACAGACAAACAAACATAACGGCAAAAACATAACCTCTTTGGCATTTATAAAAATAAAGCATGAGTTGCAGCTCATGGCCCTAATCCCCCAAAATAATTAACGAAAACACATTTATAGTTACATTTTTCAGTGTATTGTTTTTTGGCTTCTATTTGCTATATATTAAAATCTGTTTAGTTCCACACAAATATGGAAAAAGTGACCAACAGTAAGCTTTGCCCTTAATAGTGTAAACTGTCATCCATACACTCACATGAGCGTGATGTTCACTAACAGTATATTAAAGCACGTCAGCAGCTTGTTGCTATAATCGATCATATTTTGTCAACTTTGCTCCCATTAATATTCAGCAGCAGCTGTGCTGAATGCTCATAATAATCGATTTAATGACCTTCAGCTCCTCTGTTGTTAATTGATTGTCATGTTTGGGGTACAGTATTGAACAGCGTCCCAGCAGCAGGATGCTGTTATTCTTTCTTACTCTTTGGAGCCGGAGATCCCCTGATCTCAGCCCCGTTGTGTGGAAGATTTATGACCCTGCTCTTAAATCAATGGGGACTCTGCGAGGGGCTGTGCCGTTTAATGGAGCACTTTTTAATCCAACAGGGATTTTCCTCCTTTTCGTTTCATAAAGGGACACTATTTAGCTAAAACAAGATTGGTTTCAGCTATTGTGAAAAATATTAGATTTTAACCAATTCTTTCGCACTGTAGTGAAATAAATAGCTTTGTGTGATTGAATCTGTGTGGGGTTACATTCTGGATAAAGTATCTCAACACCAGGGGTATCAGGACAGCCCTGCAAATTTATTTCACATTGCGATGAAAAGAGATTCGTAAATAAGTTTGCATTTAACTGGTTTGTTAAATTTGTTTATAAATTACTGCAAAGCACAGAATGTACGGGAAGAAAAAAACATTTTTGTGGACAAAAGCTAAATGTTAACTTGGCATTAAGGCTGGGAAATCTATTAAGTAAGATCCATCAATGCGACCAAGACCAGTCTGATACCAAAGCAGTATAGAAGTTCAGCTTTCATTATTTTAAGTAGCAATAAGTCAAATTTCTGCCTTAAAGGAATAGAAACAATTTTAATAGTGAGAATGGACTACCTGCACACAGGGAGAACCTACAGCTGCAAAATAAAACAATCATAGCTGATTCTGCATTCTTTTAATGGCCTGTATATTCAGCCAGAGCATTGACATTGTGTTTTTGTCTGGAGGCGTTTTGTACTTAAACATGCTTTCAGGAGACACACAGATTCTGCATGGGCAGTGATAAGTCCTCAGACAACTGAGGCTGATATTAGACAGACTTTTATCGATTGTTGGTGGTGAAAAAGAGACATAATTCCCTAGTGGCCCTATTTTAATGTGTGAAGCATCCGGGATTTATGCCAGGCCACTCTTTATATTCCTATTTTAGCTACGTAGATTCCTAGCTTAATGCCAGGTGCAAGCAACTTGACTATACCTGGGTGTGTTGTGGACATGACATAGGTCAAATCAGTCAGTGTTTCAACTCTCATTGCTTTTAAATTGGTGCACGCCAGGCGTCTAGCATTTTGCTATTTGCACAGTGAATGGAGTCACTTGGGCAGAATTTCATCTGAATTATTTGATTCATATTTTTTTATTGTAACACTATCATCAAATAACCCTAACAGAGAAGTAAATAAAAATCTCAATACTCAGATTCAAGTGCTATTTTTGCTGAACTATCCCAAAGCATAAGTAATGACAAAAAGACGAGTCGGACAATTCCACATGATAACAAAGCCTCATTAATTATCTAAATCTTTAGTTAAAACCAACAGGATCAGGCAGGTTTATGATCATGATAGACCTGTTTGCTGTAAATTTAATAATTGTTATTTTTGTGCAAGAATCATTGGCTCTGTTCTCTCTTGTGTTAGTAAAACACACTGTTCAGCCTGTTTTATTATCTGTGAGCATACTTCATGATAGTCATTAGTATGTATACAAGTAGCAGAATTGCTGCTTGAAAATCTTTAATCATTAATGTGTTTCTATTGTTTCTGGGAGTATTACACGGGGCGCACAAGAATAGCACTTCGTCTCTCAAGCTTTTATCAAGATATGACCTTTAAATTGACTTTTTCTACAAATGCTCTGATATTTAACACTAGAGGTGTGCTGTTGTACATCCCATGTGAGTGAAACAAACTCAGTGAAGTGTGTGTTTGATTTTGTAGATATGTGTCAGTCTCTATTAGAAGAAACACCGCACTACAGTCAGTACATTTTGAGCCCTCAAGATAGTAGTTCACCAGCCTAATTCAGCCTTATTGTCAAGTTTTGAACAATAGAGACTGTGTGAATTAAGTTGCCTGTATTTTCATATGATGAATACCCAAATTATCTAATATTGGGTCTTAAGAAGTTGTATTTTTATTGCCATAAGTAAACAATATTGTTCAGAAATTGTTTGCAATTATGGGACCGTAACAACCCTTTATTATTATTTTGACAGATAAAGGGGTTTATATTATGTAGCACTGCTAATCTGTTTTGAAATATGATTTTTGGTCAGAATCACATCACTTAATGCTGTGAGAAAAGTAATGTATCAGTGCTGTTTCAGTGTAAACTGAAGCACCTGGGAAGCATCAACAGTGATTCATCACTGAACACATTCAGCTTATTTAAATGCTGCCGGGTAAAAACACAAAACTACAAAAGGTGCTCTTTCAGAGGGGACATAAAGAATCACTCGCTCCCTCATACATGCCTAAATATTCTGACTCTTAATAGTTTTCAGCGGCCCAGAGGGCATGAAGCTCACCCTCACACATAATGACCATGATGAATTCAATTTCAAAGGAGGGAAAGAAAAACAAGAAAGTCGTGTTTGTTGTTTTTGTCACCTTTCAACAGCACTTTTACTTTCAGTGGATTAATTAACATTTCTTCTAAGAATTCAACATGACCTGGTACCCTGAGGGGGGAGGCGATGATAGTTTGAGAGTGAAGGCACAAACATTATGCATGTGTAGTTTTGTAAAACACAAATAATGTTTCTTTTTATCTGAAGTGTACTTTCTTTTGCAGAGTAATTACTATTCATGGTAAAAGTTTTTTTCAGGCATAGTTTTTTTTTTTTAATAAAAAGATGCCTCGTTTGCAGCTTTGTAACAGTTCCTCGGAGATGGTTAAATGGATTTTTAAAGAAGGAAAAAAGGATTAATTGTCTTTAAATATTCAGTTTGTTACAAAGGTAATTCACTGTTTTTGAGATGCACAGCTTAGCAATGAGGGTAGTGAGCATTTATTCAAGATTTTTTTTATTCATACCTATCAAATATAAGGTGAATATCTCAGTCTCTCAAAACTCACAGGTCAACTGCAGGACAAACTGCTGCTAGAGTTTGACTAAATAGAAAATAACAATAAGTCAAGACAGTTTTTATCATCCATTAAACTCCATGGACTATTTTAAACATTGCTTCTCCCTAATCCACACTTACCTCACTCAGCCAAGCCCATTATTCAGACAGATCCCTTGTGTGTTCTCACATGAAGATAGCTAAATATATAAAATTATATCTGTGCTAAATTTTGTCTGTTAGTTTATTATAATGGTTAAAATCTAAAATGTTCTGCCTCCAGTAAATGGTAAAAAACAATAGCCTTAACCCTTTCATGCATAATGTACACGACAGTAGACAGACATTTGAAATAAATATTATATCCTTTAGGTTGCTTTATCATGTCCAACTACCAGGTGGTGAACTCCCAAACACTTGTCCTAAGTTTCATAAAAATTTTGATTTCGTACTTTTTTCTTTCTTTTTTTTTTTTTACCATATTGAGATATTGCATCAAAACTCCAAAACACCCAATGAATGGTAAATTTGGCATTATACCTGTATACAGATTTGACAGAATTTTGTATTTTTAATTCTATTTTAAATGTTGGTGTAATTCACAAATGAATAGATCTATTAAACAGCAATAGTACAAATAATTCATACTTCTCTTTTACTTTTATTTACTCTTAATAAATGTTTGTCAAAGTCTATATTTAGTTCCACTAAATTATTATTTATATCACTGATGCACAGTGAAGTAGACAGATGCAAAACCCCCTCGAAATATAACACTAAAAAATGAACATAATTTTTTAACTTGTTTGAAAGTAAACACAAACATTGAAAAAGTATTCCCATGTGATTTAATAATTCATGCATGAAAGGATTAAGTTAACAAGAATATTAAAAAGTCTTTTAGGGGTGAATTTGGATGAAAATGCCTCAACACAGACCAAAAAGGAAAAAGAAAAAAGGCATGTAGATCTTCATAACTAAGGTGGAAAACCTTTAAGGTGTAAAGAACCTTAAATTAAACAAAACATAGTTTAAAAAAATAGATAAACAGAGACTACAGCAAAATTCCTTTGATTATAGAGACTAAAATAAACAGTAATTATAAATAAAGCAAATGTGATACATTTAGAAAAATGTCCCAGCTTTTTTGGAACACTTAATTAGCACTTAATTAGTGTTTTCAGTATTCAGTTTTAGTACTTAAATTTTACATTTACATTTAACACAGTGTCCTAGCTTCATTGGAATAGTAGTTTGTATTTTTTTTCATTCTTGTTCAAGACCAGTGCTGAAGTGAAGTTAACTACAAACCGTTATGATATATTTGTCTTGATAGTAAGCTAATGGGTCAATTTGACTTTGTAAACAGGAGGTGTGTCACGTTGATTTATACTCCACTACATAAAGAGGAAATTATAAAATGTAATATAAAATTTTAATAAATCAAAAATCATTTCAAACTATATTTTACATGCAGGTGTTTTAAAACTATATTTTACATATAGGTATTTCCACTGCACATGTAAAAAAAAAAGTTAAATGCATATTTTTAAGAAAAATTAGCGAATTGTCCTCATTGAACTGTGATCTGTGTGAGTTAAAAACACCATTGCTCTAAATATTGTTGATAATGGAGTTGATAATAAGATCTTAAAAAAATAGTTTGGGGAGCTTTTTGGTTTTACTGATGATTAAACCTACCCAGGTCAAATTGACCCAGGAACATTATCGCTGCTTCTGAGAAAAGATTACAACAGGACATTTTTTGCATTTATTTTTTTGGTATCGTGACATAACTCCCAATCATTTTTGGGAGCCAAGTGCATCAGAAACTTTCAGGTAAGCTCACTGTGCATCTTTCATAAAGAATATTTGTCTGCAATGTTCTGTTACAGACCTTCATCAGGTAGGGCAGCGTTCTTCATTTTGAAATAGAAACAGGGTGACTCAACATGAGTCTGGTTCTGCTCAAGGTCTTTGCCTTAGAACAGTTTTTATTTTGTTGGTTTGTTGTTTTGTCTGTGAGAAGGATAACTCAAATGTTCCATATTGATTTTCATGACATTTTCAGGAAGTCCTTGTCATAGCACAAGGGACAGGTTGTTGGATTTTGGTGGTAATATGATATGAGCACAGATACAGAAATATTTTTTTAAAGAAATTCTTCACATTGCAAGAAAGGGTAGGTTTTCACATTTTCGCTAGTAATGAAAATTCTTGGTGGATTTTGATGTTTTCTGGGAGTTTTGGTCATGGTAGAAGGAATAAGTCAATATGGTGTTTTCCAGTTGATCTCATAAGTTTAAGAGCTGCAAATTAAAAAAACAATGGTCAACAAATTTATTGGACCATCTAGCATAAGATGAGAAAACATTTAATATTTTAGAAATCTTTCAGGAACCTGTTCATAGCTGAAAACTCTTTGTTGTTAAACATGAATAAAGAATTTGGAACTGATTTCACCTTTTAATACCCAAATTTAAGCTGCACACTGGAGTTATCTGAGACTTTATAAACTAACCAAACACGGCATTAACCACTAAAGCAGGTTTTTGTTACTGTTGTATTTTCTTAAATTTTGTAAAGTTGAAAATTTATGTATTACAGCAATAATTATTTTTATCATTAAAAATGTAGTTTCAGTTAAGAAGCTTCTAAACAATAGTGTATGGACCATTACAGAAAAGAAATATACATATATTTATTACCAATGCTGTTAATTTACTGCAGCTGTGGCATCCTGCTTTGGGTGTTGGTCTCATAAATATGTTGAGCACTATGTCAGTGTGAACTAGGGCTGACAGATTTATCATTTTCGGATCGTAATTGCAGTTTCAGATCACGCAATAATGTGATCGCCGAAGCTGCAATACTGACCCAGGATCTGTTGTGTCAACTACTTTGCACACACTATTTTACAAATTTACAGGCAACTTGCATTTACGAAAGTACTGGTAAGCAGATTAACAACACAAAACCTCTGTTTAAGAGTGGAAGTTGGAGTATTCCTCCATTATGAAAACATGTAACTTGTCATCAATATTTGATGAATAATGTGTTATGTGCTTTTGATCTTTGATTTCCTTACTGTTGGCTGTACTGTAAACATAGTGAATATTGCACTGAAGCTTGATTAGATGAAAACCGTGAATCAAATAAAACTGCTATATCTGCTAGAAAAATCACAACTAGATCTTTTCCTAAAATCGATCAGTCCTACTGTGAAGGTCCCCATGTTCGGAATTTCCCACTGGCAAAGTTGGACAATTTTCAGCTACCCTAACTTTACCAGCTTGTAACTAGAATACGTTTCAGTGGGATGTCTTTTAATTCCCAATTCTTACATCCAAGCTCAGAGGTTAATGGAACACACCAATAGATGTTTGTAGTAATCTGAACTAGGGCTGGGTATTTCCAGCAACCTCCTGATACGATATGTATCCGGATACTAAGGCCACGATACGATACGTATCCCGATACACGTAAATTGTGAACATTGACTACGCTTTAAACAAAATTCTGGCCAAGTTTTGTTTTTTCTTATAAGAAGAAAAAGAGCAAGGATGAGTTTAAATGGCTCTGCAACTTAATAGACATAAATTCAGATCCTCAAAGATGGTAGACCTAATTTAAAATTTAGAACATATGCTTCATTATGTAACTCCTCTTCTACCTTGAACTGTGCCACTGTTAACATTAACCAAAGTGTATTGACAGCAGCTGTCAAAATATTTAGGCAATATTTAGTCAATTCTGTAGAATCCGTATCAATACACGTATCCCGAAGGAGTGCGTGGCAATATTTTGCCATATCGATATTTTGAGCACAGGCCTAATCTGAACCTGGATGCAGATCCAGGAATTTTAAATATTAACATTGTGAGAGATTTTTTTTCTAAATTTGTGCTTTTAACTTGACTAATAATGTTATAAATGCCCTGACAGAGGTTTGTAGTCTCAGAACACTCCTTCCTTTTGACTTGGTGCACTGAATGTTTGGTCATTGTAGATCGTTTTTAAAGGGAAAAGGTCAGACCTGCTGTTTTAAGGTGTCTTCAGAATGACTTTAAAATAACTTGTGCCATACTGATGAAAATTTATTGACTAATTGAAAGCATTGATGACCAGGTTAAAGTGAATGTGCTACAGCTGTTTTTGAAAATGTTGCTTTCACTTGTATATTGTCAAAATATTTTTGATTATGTTGCCCCTCCTCAAATGTTAGTCTCTCTATTTTTACAAATGTAATACAAAACACACCATTTACCATCACTTACGTTCAACAGCAGCTCAGCATTCAGTGCTTTTTTTAGCTTCTATTTATTCTTTCTTTTTTTGACTAAGTGTGTTGGAGTTAGCAGAGGCGCACGTGAGCAGCAGCGTTAGGCGGGTGTTTGTGGAAGTAGGGACTGAGGGTTAGGATGGGGGGGGTGGTGGGGGCAGAGGGGGCGGGGGTTGCTGTATGGCCGCTAGCCTCTTTCTTGCTGATCCTCAGGAGACCATCTGCGCTGGGGGCATTGATTAGAGTGTGTCTGGTGGGATTACATCTTTGCCGTTGCCATGCCAACTAATCAGCTGATTTTTTTTCCCCTCTCTCTCTGTCTGTCTCTCCATTTCTCTCTCTCTCCTCTCTCTCGCCGGTTGTCACAGCAACGAAATACGGGAGAAGCGCTAGGGCCCCGGCAAGCGCTGAATTCAGCTAAAGGGGCGAAAAAATGTTTTTTTCCCCTCGCTGTTTCTGTCTCCGTCCTTCTCTCTCTCTCGCTCTCTCTCCTCCTAATTGGCAACTCTCTCTGACCTGAAGTTCTTTTGTCTCTGGTGTAAACACACCCTTCTCCAGATTACATTTATTTTCACATTTTAGAAATAGCAGGATGGTTGCAGAGGCCCAAGGACAGATGCTCTGAATGAGGGAAGCGAGGAGAGTAAATATTAGGAGCATAATAGCTCGCTCTCTGCTTAAAAATATCCTTGAACAAATTCCAAGTTGGAGACTAAAACCTTCCTGCATTTTATCGAATCACGCCCGTGCCATAAACACTGACTTTTATTTTGTCTGTGCTTAAATCAGCTGACACCCGCATGCCAGCCGGGGAAAGATTAGCGAAAGTGATACGAGGCGGTGGAGGAATGTAAAGTAACTCTGAGTGTGTGATCTTTGTCCAGGTTTGTACAGAGGGACGTTTGATACTGGAGTTCGCCTTCGATGATCTGATGAGGATCAAGACGTGGCACTTTACCATCCGGCAGTACCGAGAGCTCATCCCCCGCAGCATCCTGGCCATGCACGTGAGTGTGACATCATCAACACGCGACAACAAAGCATACACACAAACACTTTAAAGAGGACATATCATGCTTGTTTCTCCTTTTCACTATGCCAGACTAGGATGCCTGTAAAGCATTTCTGCCCTCAGTACAAGTCATTTAGTTCCTTCATTGCCCCACAATAGCGTTCTCAAAATCCTCATTTTAGGCCATTATGAAGCCCTCGTTGAAACACGAGGATCTCAGGCTGACCTACAGTTACCTCGCAACGTCACAGCCCTTTGTGCTCCGATTGGTCAGTTCTATAGGGGGTAGAGCCAGCCTGTCCTTCTTCTTCTACTGTATTTTCCGGAAGGCTCAATGCAGCGACTGCGTATTGAGTCCCCCTACAGGCCAGAGCTAGTAATGAGTGTATGTGAGCTAGGGAGCTATATACCCCTGCCGGTGGATGTGTTCCTCGGTGACGGTTTTGTGGCTAATGGACATCACAGAGGAGGAAGTGTTTTATCAGATTACTCCAATTAAAAGAAAGGTACCTCGTGTCGTCACGACGTTTGAAATCTCGTGGACATCTTGCAATGACCTATTTTCAGAGGCATCAAATCTCGTTCTAGGATATCAGAAAAAATACAATATCTCATTTTTTGAAAATTAAGGGGGTGTAAGGTCTTGTTTTCAAATTTATTATATTATATGTAAGTATTAAATCATGCATCAGCATGATATGTCTCCTTTAAGGGCCAAAATGAAGAGTAATACTCATATAAATATATTTTATTTTGCATGCAGACTTCAACATCCCATTCATTACAGCCATATGTCATCTGTTGATTTTTTTAAGTTTGCTGGTGTTTACTTAAAACATTATTTAAAAAAAAAAAACAAGTACAGCAATATGTTTGCTCACTACAGGATAATCTAAACTCCTCAGAAGAAGTTTTGGAATGCTGTTTAAGTTGATTACTTCCCCCCCTTCAATAATGCCAAGTAGTACTGTATTTATGTAATTGGAAAGCCTGATTAGACACCTTTACAATGAGGCACAATTTATAACAATTGTGCATTCATAAACTCAGAAACACATCCAAACATGTGGGTAGTGCCCCAAAATAAAAAATCCCCTGTAACTGAAAGCTTGTGTTCTGGCATATAGCCAAAGGTCAAATGCTCTGGCACAACTTCACTTATTTTCAAGGTGAGAAAAGTCTTAGAGAGAGCAAAAGAGCTCCAGCAACACTTGTAGTTCAGGAAACAATTAGGTCTAATCATGATGTTTCCTGAGCTACAAGTGGTTCTGGCACAGAGTGGTAGCATTAGAGTGTCAGCCCTGTGCCATGGCCAACATTTCCTGGATATGTCATCATATGCCCGTGAGCATTTTTTGAGTTTTCCTGCTGACATTTAAACAAATCAACAAACAGACAAATGCTGGCTAAAACGTAAACTCCTCAGTGAAGGTGGACTTCTATTACCGGCAACCACCTTGAACAGGACCAGTTTCATGCTGAAAAGCTGTCTACTAGACTGTTTTGTTTTTGGACATCGTCTGTCGTTCCCTGAAACTGTCATCAAAATCCATTAAGAACCCTTTGAGTTATCCGCCAAAATATGGAAAAACGTCCCTGTTGTGCTTTGTTAACAAATCCTTGAAAAAAAATCCTATTTCCACATCTGCATTTGGATCCCCATCGAAAAACAAATCTCTTCTTCCTTTGGAGACAACTTATGTTTCTTGAAATTTTTATCAAAATCCAGTGGTCACTTTTGAGTTTTTTGCCAATGTGTGCAAAACTGTCCTGTCTTGCATCCTTGACAGATCATTAATCAAGTTCTGGATCCACATCTGGATCAGTATCACCACAGAAATACAATCACTTCTGTCTTGTGCCATGGCCAACACTCCCTGAAACTTTCATCAAAATGCACTGAGAACTTTTTGTGTTATTCACCAAAATAGAAAATGCCATCTTGTGCATTGTTAACAAGTCCGCAAAAAAAAAAATCTGAATTCCACACCTGGATATGGATTCCCACCAAAATTAGGTATCTTCTTATTGTATGATGACTAAAATTTCTTGAAAATGTCATTAAAATCTGCTGACAATTTATGAGTTGTTTGCCAACACTTTGAAAACTGCCCTATCTTGCATTGTAAACAGATCCATAAAAAAAGTCCTAGATCCACATTTAAATCGAGAAAACCACGAATATAGTATCACTTTTCTCTTGTGCCATTACTGACTGTTCCTGAAAATGTCAACAAAATCCTTTGAGGACTTTTTGAGTTATTCTCCAAAAATGTGGCAAACTGTGCTCCTAAAAATTGTTCACAAATCCATTATAAAGAAATGGATCCACACCAAAATGAGGTATCTTCTTCATTATGCCATGACTAACATTTTTTTAATATTTCATGAAAATCTGTGGCGCAATTTTGTAGTTATTTGCCAACATTTAGAAAACTGTCCAATACTGTGTTGTTTACTAGGGTTGTAACGAAATTTCGTGCTACAAAATTTCGCAAAATAAAATTCAAAGACGCATGAAACAAAAGCATGAAATAATAAAAATGCATTAAAAACAGTATTTGATATTTGCATTTACTGTTAAGTTGGCAGAATTTGATCATACTTGAAGATCAGAAGTATATGCACTGTTATAGGCTAAATATTATAGTTCACAGTTCAGACATTTATGGGTCTAAACTGCAGCTCTGAGGACTGCTATTTGTTTTCCTTTTCATTCAAGAATGTAGTTATCCTGATTGTTACAACAACAAAGCACTTTTTATTGAGATTTTATGTTTGTATTTGCACTGTAGTCTAAATAAGGGGAAGAAAACTACAATTATGCAGCAATATTTTTTGTACCTCGGTATTAAGGAAGAAAATAAAGAAATTTAGATTTTTGCACAACTTCCTACTGTTGGGGATTTTCTATAATCTTTATTTTGTATTATGAGTATTTCGTATTGTGTGCCCTGTTTCGTATTTCGTATCGTTTCGTGAGATTACCATTTCGTTACACCCCTATTGTTTACAGATCCTTAAAAAGTCCTTTATCCACACCCAAATCTGGATCACCACCAGAATACAATCACTTCTCTCTTGTGCCATGACCATTTCAACAAAATCCATTGAGGACTTTTAATTATTTGCAGAAATATGGAAAACTGCTCTCTAATGCATGTTAACAAGTTATTTAAGAAAGTCCTATTTCCACATCTGGATTTGGATCCCCACCAAAATCAAATGTCTCCTTCCTTATGCAATGACGCATTTTTTGAAAATTTATCAAAATCTGTTGAGCACTTTTTGAGTTTCTGCCAAAATCTGGAAAACTACCTTTTCTCACATTGTTAGACCTGGATGTTACCCTGTCAACATACCCAACTAACTAACAAACGCTAGCAAAAACACAACCTCCTTTGCTTATTAACGACTTGTAATGTGTGTAATATAAGCTCAGAAGTAGCAAGGTGTCTCCATTAAAGTCCTGGTGAGTATATCCTGCCGTTCAGCTAAAAAATCTTTGGGTATGATTTCTGGTCCGTATCACCCGGTCCCATCCCTCTCCCGTGTCTACCTGTGTAAGGTGTCACTTTTTGAATCCTAATGAGGGTCTCTGTTCTCCACCGAGACACTTTTCAGAAGCTTTTCATGAGCATATGAAATTTAAACGCCAACAAAGCAGTTTGGAGGGATTTTTGCAAACCAATTTATTTGCAGACATCAAAGGCCACAGAGGATAAAAAGGCCCTTGTCTGAAAAAGGAGAGAGAGGAAGGAAAAAAAAACAAGGTCGAATGAATAATCTGCTTAATTCCACTAAGTGTAACACACATTTAGTCACTGAAGCTGTGGAGAGGAGCTGGAGCACGCGAAAGGTCGTCTTTTTCAAACAGTGTGGGACTGAAACTGCATGAAAAAACACCTTCATTTTGTGTTTTTTTCACATTAAGACAGAAAAAATACATGTGTACTGTAACCTACTGATCAATTCATTTATAAATTCAGCTTTAATGAAGATAACAAAAACCTCTGTGATAGCAACACTTCCAGTTCAGTTAAAGGGATACACCAGCAATTTTTTATTTCCCTGTCTTGCTTCAATCCTGAGTCCATGACAAGCAGAAAGACACCATTCTTTCGACTGTGTGCAGTAACACAGAAGAGATAGACGGAGCTCAGCCACTGCTTATTAGCTTAGCTCAAACGCAGTGAGCTGATGGGTAGTGTTAGCCAGCCTCTGCCGACAGTTTTCAGATAAACTCTTTAGCAAATCTAAACAGTCCTGTGTGCTTGTTGTGACTCATTTTTGTACGGCATTATGTTATGTAATCTATTTTTAGACTTATATTCCTCCTTTATCTAGTTTTCTAAAGAAATGCGTACGAAACCAAACAGCAGGGCGCATGCATTAGCCACCACGGATGTGCTTGTAAGTGAGTCAGTGGCGGATCTAGAATTTTTCTAAGTTTGGGGCCATCAAGGTGCCACATTTCTAGCAGAGGGGCCAAGTATTTGTCCAACATGCATGCAGTTACATCTATAATAAAACACAATCAGTCATTCCTTTTCAAACATTTTAGTTAAAAAAGTATAGACAGTAAAATTCGGAGGGAGCAAAACATTACTGGTGTGGCCCTCACCATCCCACTCACAGGTCAAGGTACAAGCAAGATCAGGACTTAGCACTCCACGGTCACAACACTGAACCAGTCACAGCTAAACAGAAGAGCTTCGGTGCCTTTTTTTGGCTAGACCCTCTTACCTTAATTAGTTTATAGCAGGGGTGGGCAAGTGGCGGCCCGGGGGCCAAATGCGGCCCTCCACATCACTAAATGTGGCCCGCCATTCATTCCCAAAAACCAGCAGCTGTAAATATGAACAAAACTCAGATATCCAATAGAAATAATTCTATATAGTCTTATGTAAGTTGTTTACAACCTTACTTTGCTCTTATAGTGTCTAAATCTTTTTCATGAAGCCTTTAACATTATATCAAGTATTACACAATACTATATTTAAAACTAGAAAAGCACTCGGAGAGCGCAGACCTCCGCCATATTGTGATTTTGACCATAAATATTAGTCCTACCTTTATTTCATCGTAATATTTAGATTCCTTGACCATGAAAACATACCATTAGCAATAAGATTCATAGTGATATCTATTTTAGTTCAGTAGTTATTCACAGAAATCACATTTTTCGCCATGGCGGCCGGACGCTGATCAACACCAAAATCAAATCAGTTCTTCCTTTTTCCGTGCTGAACATTTCCTGAAAATTTCATCAAAATCCATCCATAACTTTTTGAGTTATTTTGTTCACAGACAGACGGACAGACAGAAGGACAGACAAACGGACAGACAAACAAACTCTCCCGAAAACATGACCTCCTTGGCGGAGGTAAAAATGGAAGAAGCAAAATATTTGAGCTTTGAAAATTTGAGAAACACATAATTTAATTTATTTGAAAAAAGCTTCATTGGCTTTAATTCCATGTATGTTAGCTAAATTTGCTTAAATTATGTATCAAGTTCATTTGATTATACATAATAACTTGAATTTATGTTGCAATATATGAATTAGAATTCTAATTTTATGACAAATTTATATTCTTATTTGTTGTTTATCCAACATTCTTTTTCATTATCGAGAGTTTCTGAAAATTTGTAACAATGTGGCCCTCAGGCTGGGAAAAATTGTTTTATGTGGCCCTCTTGGTAATTATAGTTGCCCACCCCTGGTTTATAGGATTCATTGCCAAACATTTAAGCAATAATTTGGATTTTCACAGCAGCTGTCATATACATCTTAGATTTATCAAACAAACCTTCACCTGTATGGATAATCTTAGAATAATGTGCTGTAAAGAAGTGCTTTTATACTTCTTAAGGGCACAAGTGTTAAAATCTCTTTAAATCCTCTTTTAGAGCTGTACGTTTGTATGTCATTATGATCACTATTGTCTGAACAAGCAGCGATCTAAAGAGGTCAGATCTGCTCACATTTCCTCCATGTGCCGCACAGAGGAAGTGATTTGAATGTTGTTTGATTCAATAGCAGCTAAACAAATGTAAGATATCTTGTTAGCCTTGATTGCTTTAATGCCTTCTTAAATATTTGATGTTATTTTGTAGCAGCAAACGTAACATCTCTTGGAAGATGCTTCTTAGATCCGATTGTTTTGATTTGTTTTTCTAGTTTTATATGTCTCCTGATATGACACTTGTATGAACAAGACAAGAAGCAGCATCAGGACTTCTCCTTCTTTCCTCTTTATGGCACGTAAAACAGCAGTTGCATAACACAGCCTGTTGCTGCTACCTTAATTAACCTTCCCATTGTTTTGGTGTCTGTTTGTCTTTTGGCTTGGAATGGCAACCAACATGACGCCAAGTAACACTGAGCTAGCCAATCACCACCGGACAAACCTGTAGACCAGTCATAGTGGAATGGGTCAATGTGGAAAGGGGATATTAAAGGAGCAGCAATTGTCTCAGACTGAGGCCTAGTTTACACGACGGCGTTGTCACCGGAGACGTAAAGGTTTATCCTTTGCATTTTGTAAAGGCTCTGTGTTAACATAGAGACAATGTGAAAATGATGCATGTTCTCACAGATCTGCAAAAACAACTGAAATGTGGTAGTGTGCATGCCAGACCAGTAGTTGGTGATGTAGGTTTAAAATGAAACAGCAGCGGTACAACACGCATATGCTTTCTAGTGAAGATAAACTTTTCACAAGCAATGATGCGTGGACGCATGAAGACGCAGGTGTTTTTTTGCCTGGACAACAGATCTGTCTGGATAACAAACCCTAACACGGTAAGCAACACACATGTTGCTTGGTAGCCGGTCACATCTGTTGTTGTTCCTCGGTGTGCTTGCAACCTTTATCTGAAAGAGTACAGCACATGAGCCATGTTTCATCGTTTTCCTCAAAATGCAGATCTTAGATGAATGTTAAAATGTTTTCAAAATTTTTCACTCTGGACCGTGGTTTCAAAAGTTTGCCGATTCAGGCACTCTGGGCACCGTTCTCGCAAAGGCAGAAACGCAACAGGAACAATCCGTTTTTGGCCATTTTCTTGGTTGCGTAAATGGCTACAGCTGGATCAGGGGTAAACCAGTGTTTGTTAACTAATATTTTTTAAATTTATGTGATCATGAACATACTGTAATGGTCATCAATAGTAAATGAAGACAAAATAAAGTCTCTTAAAAACTAAAAAGGTAGTTAAGTATTTAAAATTTGACAGCCTTTTAGCTGCATTATGCCATTTTTATGCTTTAATTGTCAGGATTTAGAGCAAACATATAAACAAATTCAGCCTGTTAAACAACTGGGAACATTTGTCGTTTTATAATGTCATGTTTAGTAGAAGCTAAGGAGAAATCATTTTAAATTAACCTATTTCTAAATTTGAAGTATTATCACTGGAAGAGGTGGGACGATGAAAGGTGGTTGATATGGACCAAACATATTACTTTTTAAAGTGTTGATGTCTTATTTTTTCTGTTGAAAAAAAAAACAGCTGAGTTTTGTTTCATGTCAAATCCACTTTTGAAAAAACAGAAAGACGCTGGTCGACACAGGGAGTCAAGCGCAAGCATTCAGTTCTAAAGTGGGGTAGATTTTAATTATTTGTGTAGCGTATTGCAAACCAAGTAAATGTGGACTGTGGGCCCCAATTAGCCCTCATGCCAGAGCTTAGACTCCCTAATAAACATATGGGGCTCTAATTTCGTGGCGCAGCGCAGGGGGCGCAAGCCTGGCGCACGTGTTAATGTCGTCCGGCGCACCCCATGCGCTGCCAGTTTGACAATTTGGTATACCGTCTGCGCAGAGATGGGTGTGACGGCGCACCAGGGGGAGTCGACGGTGCGCCAGGGGGAGGTGTCGGCAGATTCATGTTGGCGCAGTGACAATTTCGTGCCAAAAACAGTGCAGAAAGTGCGCTGAAAGCTTGCCTGCTCCAACCTGGTCTATTCTCGGCGCAAGGCGAAGCGCACCCTCCGCAGCTGTAATTTGGTTACAGGCGCACATGTGCGCACACGTCAACAAAGCCTCAGAGGCAGGTTTCCAGAGTGTCAGGCACATTTTAAACCAATAAACAATCACAGCAATCTCTATTTAATGTAACCATCTGAACCAGCATATACATTTGTATCTACATCAACTGTCCCGTCACATCTGATGTCGGATTAAAGCCGTTTGTCATAATTGAAACGTAACCTGACGGCATCTGGAAGTTTGATGCACATCTTACAAGTCAACAATAAACACCCTGAAGATCTGATACTGAGTATATATCTGGCTTCTCTCATTTCATTAAATTCAAAGAAAAGAGGGAGAAAAAAGACAAAATAAATGTATGTCACTCAGGATTTACCTGTGATTTCCCATATTCCTCTATTTTAGTCTTTATTTTTAACGTGATGTAAAAGGTGGAGTACATTATTGTAAGGAGGATGAGGCGGAGACACCGGGAGAGTATACAGAATATCACTAAAGGCTCTGCTATTTGGCGATGACAAACCAGGAGTGCAGGTGGATCAAAAGTATTCTGAATGGATAAGCCAGCTGCTGTGTAACTGTCTCTTAATTTTGTACTCCTATAATGACAAAGGAACAGATTACATCTGTCCTGGGAGCTGGCCCACATGGTGACGCGCTTCGTGGCCTCAGATGCGCGCCCCGATGGCCAGTCCATTCTGCTGCTGAAGTGACAGCAGCTCTGACCGTCTCCGCTGGAGATCATTCTCCGCGGAGACGGTCAGAGCAGCGGGTATCATTTAGACCAATCAGACGCTGTGCCTCGCCCGCAGCGCATTTAAAGGAGAGGAGAGGCGCTCATTTGATTGGTGAAGACAGCGCTCGGCTGTGTTAAACCCACTCACGGCTTTTCTCCTTCTACTCTGGCATTTGCGCCGAGGGGCAGAGACGTGGGCGTGGATGTGCTCCTCTGCGCTCCTCTGCGCCTTGAGTGCGCCTCTCTTGGCACTGCAGGAAACTTGCAAAGTGTGCCGGTCACACCCTGTGCTCACGGCGAAGGCCGGCGCAGGGCAGGTGCGCCTGCGCTTGCGCCTGGTCTATGAAATTAGAGCCCATGGGGTTAAGGAAAGAAGCAGAGTGAGCAGTGAAGATAGTGAGAAGAGGAACAGGTTAATCTTTTTGTTCAATGTGAGAGCTTATTTTTATGTAAAGTAAACAATGTAGTTTAAGTTTGTCTTCATGCCTTAAAAACTCTTATCATCCTTCCCTACTCTAGTTTCCTCGTCCTACACATACAGGTGTTTGATTAATAAAACAGAATCTACTCCCAGTATTTTTCTATTTACCCCCTCAGACCAAAAAGGTGTGTAAGAAACAGCTCCGCCTGCATCACCACTTTCTTTCTGGACCAAATCTTCATATGAATTTCACTCACAGATAAATTGGCCCCTCTGGGCATTCAGACTAATTCCTGGAGAGCAGGGATATTGTGAGGCATTGTGGGTCCTGGACAGATCCTAGTCTTTTGATCGCAGCCCGGACTAATGAAAGCAGAGACAGACACATGGGAGTCAGAAAAAGAAAAGTTAAAACTGCAGATCCCAGCACAGACGAAGCTGCTGCGAAGAGACAAGTTTTAGATGAGAGGTAGGAAGAAATACTCCTATATGAAGATTTGCTTGAGTAAAAATGAAGGAGAGAGTTAGTTTTTATGTAAATCATGACCAAAAGGCACTCTGAGTGTTCAGAATGTTCATTAATACAAAGAGTAAAATACTGTTAATCTTATTGAATAAGAAAAACAGGAGCTGCTACAACTTTGTGAACCTTCCACGAAAAAAGTTATTAGAGTTATTTTGTCTCTGTAGAGGATCAGATGGAGGCTGTAGGCTGTATAGCTATGGTATCATAAACTCCAGGAAGTCAAAAAAGGAGCATAAGGAGCATTTTTTTGAAGAAACATTAGACATTTCTCCATGAACTAAGAGTTTTGTTAAAGATGTCATGTGATACTTCACTTTCTCTTAGTTTTGTTAAAGGAGACATATCATGCTGATGCATGATTTAATACTTACATATAGTATATTAAATTTGATAACAAGACCTTATACCCCCTTAATTTTCAAAAAATGAGATATTGTATTTTTTCTGATATCCTGGAATGAGATTTGATGCCTCTGAAAATAGGTCATTGCGAGATGTCCGCGAGATTTAAATCGTCGTGACGTCACGAGGAACCTTTCTTTTTATTGGAGTAATTTGATAAAACACTTCCTCCTCTGTGATGTCCATTAGCCCCACAACCGTCACCGAGGAACACATCCACCAGCAGGGGTATATAGGTCTCTAGCTCACATTCACTCATTACCAGCTCTGGCCTGTAGGGGGACTCAATACGCGGTCGCTGCTTTGAGCCTGCCAGAAAATACAGTAGAAGAAGAAGGACAGGCTGGCTCTACCCCCGATAGAACTGACCAATCAGAGCACAAAGGGCTGTGACGTTGCAAGGTAACTGTAGGTCATCCTGAGATCCTCGTGTTTCAACGAGAGCTTCATAATGGCCTAAAATGAGGATTTTGAGAACGCAATTGTGGGGCAATGAAGGAACTAAATGACTTGTACTGAGGGCAGAAATGCTTTACAGGCATCCTAGTCTGGCATAGTGAAAAGGAGAAACAAGCATGATATGTCTCCTTTAATTAAACCATAAATGTTACTTTAATCAAATCAATAATCTGTTAACTCATTTAGGCTTAACGTTTCAAAAAAATTGTCCTGTTGGTTAATTTGGCATTTAAAGGTATTTTTACTGAAGCATAAGGCCTGGAATCTGTCTTTAGTTCAACATTTACTACAAAATTCAGTGTATCAAAATACATAAGTGTCAAATCCTACATCTGACAGGAAAATAAGCCAGTAAATTAAAAAACTGGACATGTCGCCATATTGTACCAGCAATAATTAAAGCTTAAAGACAGAATAGATGTTACAGTTTGGAAAATCTGCGTGAAGAAAGTTAAGTGCTGATTAAATGATCTAAAATGAGTATATATTCACTCTCAAGTTTTTATCTCTAAAACATTTTCTGTCAAGTAGATTTCAAGGATTTAGAGAGCTGATATTTAAGGTGCTATGGTCTTAAATAAATTCTGTGTCCTTGAGTGACTTTTCAAAAGTGTCATCATGTCTAAAAGCATCACAGCAGATGGATGAATCCAGAAAGTTCTGCAGTTCCTCTGTCGCCCACTAGATGCTGACTTCACAGGCATCAGTCAGAAGTGTCCATCATTCAGACGTCCAGTTTTTTACACATCTCTCTTTATCTAAGTTATTCTTAATTGTGTTTTCATGATGTTTTTAAAGTGCTGGTGTCATAAGAAAAGGCCTAAAGGAGAATGAGTGTGACGTTCGAGGATGTTTGATTGATTGACAGGTGGTTCGACTGATCAGTCTCTCCGCTGACTTTTTAAGATGGCAGCCATCCGTGAGCTGTCATTGAGGCCCTTCAAAATTAAGTTGTTGTCTTCAGGGTCAGACTTTGACATTTAAAAAAGCATCAAGATCATTTAATGATGTCAAAAGTTTTCATTTCTCTGTCTAAAAATACTCTATTACAAGTAAAGGGTCCACACCTGATATGTTTAAGAGAGACATGGGAGTTAAAGTGGAAAAGTATAAACAGATAAAAATGCCTAAACTATCAAACTGTTTTCATAAGGCAGGATTGTCACATTTTATTAGTTATTTAATCACTGTGTATAATAACACTTTTCAAACTTAGGATCATAATGCATTTTGGGTAGGTTGAAACTCCATCTGTGTAGTTGGTATTATTTTTTTATTTCTTTTTTGGACTGGTGCATTTAAGAGTGAAAAAAATATAGTAGAATCAACTTTAATATTAGTGAAAATGATTTTTATTTTATTCACAAGTTACCTGAGTTAGTGGGTCTTGACGTTGTTTGGCTCATTGAATTTCACAGAATATTTCTATTTTAGTAAAAAGGTACAATATGACAATTTTTGATAAAAGAGATGAACTGATTCTTCTCAGAATTACAATTATATTTATATTTTGTCAGATTTTGATTGTCAAATTCAAACAATTTCAAGCAGTAGTGAGGATTAAATCAATGCTACCATAGTTACCAAAGCTGTACAACTATGATATTTATTTAACCAGCTACAAGCTATACTTTGAATTTTTTATTATTATTAAAAAACACTAAAATGCATCTTACAGTTTCGCAGAAACACTCATAGCCAATTATATCTACCAGTTTCTTTGTAGATTAAAACTGCTAATCAGTTTTGAAAAGCTGTCATGGGGAAAAAAACATTTTAACATGTATTTTTGTGTGTTGTTATTTTAGCTACCAGGTTTAAACTTTATTTTTATGATTTCTTTTGCCTGATGTTAGAAAGTGACATACAGGTCTTAAAAAGTGAGGAAAGTCTGGATTGTGGCACCCATAAGGCTGTAACATCCTATCCCTTTTTTTTTTTTTTTTTACTGATAATCATGAATTATTGAGAGTTTTAAAATCCCCCTTCTTTCAATTTTAATTTTTCATGTATTTTATTGGCAAGTTAAAATTAAAAACAAATGTTAACCAAATCAACGATATTTAACTTTGTGTGTCTTTTAGATAATTTAAGCTGGAAGATAACACCAGAGCGTGTGCCATTGTGTGAGTGATGAATAAACTATTAAAAATGCAGACAGATAAAACTCGTCAGCTCAGGTGAGGTGTGTTATGTTTCTCCTCCCAAACATCTGCTACACCTCCTCCTCCCACACGTTCAATATTCATTACACTAACATAAGGCCGAGATGTAGAGCAAATATTTACAAACCATAACACATATTAAACAAGATAAAGATGTAACAGCTGTTAATCACATTAATGAAAGCACTAATATATTCCCAGGTCTACAAAGAGATGCTTTTAATACAACATGTACGAGCAGGTATGAAGTGTCTGTTTTAATATGTTCAACCTTTTACTGATGTGAAATTATTCATCATGTTTTAAACAAATACCATCGTTATTGTTAAATGTTTAGTCATTAGGTTATAGTAACATTTTCTGATGGATTGATACATTTTAATAACCTTATATTTTGGAAACACAAATTGGATTTTTTATAAGTTAATTTACACCAAAAAAAATCGAAATATGTGTTTTTAGGAAATTGTTACCAAAGGCAACAAATAGAAACAAAAACAGGCATTTAGAAAGCACTAGGGATGGGATGACATATCGTTTGACAATATATCGCGATACAGTTCGTGCTGAAATTCATCGAGTTTGAAAAAAATGGATCGCGAAATAAAGACGTCACATCTGGTAATAGCGCATGTGACCAGAAGCAATGACAGCAAACATTAGCACCAACTACCTTGCCTCCAAAAAGTCGAGTGATGGAGTCGAATGAGGTCGAAATTGAGGACGCTCTGCTTGGATACAAGTCATCTGTCTGGCAGTATTTTGGCTTTCTCATTAAAAAAGACAAAGACAGCGAAAACAAGCCTACTGCTCGTTAGCATACACTCTCTCTAACCTCTTTAGGGTTAGAGAGAGTGTTATTGTTTGTGTTTGGCCTGTTAGGCCTTGTGTTTTCCTGTGTGCAACTCAAACAAAAATAAATAAGTTGTAATTACACAGTAATATTTTTTCTTTTTTACTTTTTTGATATTGTATCATGACGTATCGTATCGTGACCTGGGCATATCGAGGTGCAGCGTATCGTGAGTTTAAGTGTATCATCCCATCCCTAGAAAGCACTATCTCTACTTTAACGTCACTTAAATAGAAAAAAGTAAAAATAAAACAGCATAATCTAAATGTGGTTTATAGCAATGATTTTCAAACATTCTGTCTGCAAAAAGTTTAATTTATTTCTAATGCTAAATATATCCAGACAGAGGGCTGTAATGTTGACATATTTATCCAAAATTATGTACAACAATTATAAATTACGTAATTGTCAATCCATTGAGGGGAAGTGTTGCTCAACTTTCCTGCATAACAGCAAGAGACTTGTATTACCAGTATTTGCAGCTGTGAACGAAAATTAATGCACCTTATCAAGTTATTTGCAGTAATAATTTTTGTCCATTCAAACCTAAGCTTGCCTTACCACTTACTTAAACCAAAGAATGAGTTTTTTTAGTTCAAACAATGTTTTATCTTTTATGTACCATCTGCTCCTATGATCTGTTTAATTGCATCGTATCATTGCATGTTCGATAAATAAGGTATATTAATGTGTTGACAAAGGTGGTTTTTGTGTAATGATCACATCATTCTTAAGAGAGTAGTTTGTTCTGACAGCAGGGTGATTTAGCCATTAAACTTTGTGACAATTTAACACAAATGCATAGAATTTCTGTGATTTATTTGGCATTTTATGTCCTTAAGGAACACCACAGGAAGGTTAAAACCTGTGAGAAGATATAACAAAACGTAATTTTACCATGACATTACAAAAATACAAGTGTGAAGTAAAACTGTTAAAAAATGGCAAACAAAACAATCAATAGAATACTGAAAAATCCATCCATTACCTATACAGCTTATCCTTTCTAGGGTTATGGGGGCCAGAGTCTATCCAAGCTGACATTGAGCAAGAGGCAAGGTCATCATCTACAGTCCATAATAGCATATTTCCAGGTTAGGGATGTAAGGGTATGAAAATTTCATATCACTGTTATTGTGACTAAAATTATCACGGTTATCATTATTATATCGGTATTGTTGCCGTGTGCTCAAAATGTTCAAAAAGTACTTTAACACAGTCTTGAAATAATTTAACCCCTTTAATATAATTTTAACAGTTCTTTTGTCTTTTTTGTCAATAATTGTGTTTTTGTCATATTTTGTTAGAAATGCTTAAACTGTGTGTAATTTGCCTACAAGAATAGCAAAAAACAGATGTTTACTTTAAACAGGTTTCTCTTCATAAACAATTGTAAATGTAAATGTTCAAAGTTTTGAGACGGCCAAAAATAAATTTAACCTGTTTTACACACATTTTTGTTTGCCTGCAGCGTGTCCATGTTACATCTCGTTGTATAAGACCATGTCCAGGCCTTTTTATTTATGTATTTTTTATTTTACTAATGATAGTCCCTGAAGCAGTTAGCCCCCTTCATGACTCTCCTCTGGTCTCCCATATCCATGGCAGATGTCCTTGACATCTTCTCTTTAATATTTCCAAATTATGATTGATTGATTCCATAAAACACAAACCATGACGGAAAAGACGATCTATTACGAGGAAATACGTCGAAACACAGCAAATAATTGGTGAAAGAATGGCAGGAATACACTCCAAATTGATACTAATGCTGTTATTTACAACCTTTATGCATTATTTACTCAGAAAATCCTGATAAACCGCCTATAATTCACTCAGGTATGGCTCTCTTAAGCCTCTCTCTCTCTGCTCGTTTACTCGAGGATGTTACAGCAGTTTTAACCCTATAAAGCCAATTGTATCATATTTGATACATACTTTTACAATACCTCTATCTACTCAATATGATCAACAAATTACAAAAAAAAAAAAACATATGAAAACAATCAGATAAATAATAAAAATGTCCTTAAATGGATTATCAGTTTCCAAAAACACCTGATGTATCAAATGAGATACGAAAAATCTATATGTTGAATTTTATGGACATTTTGATTTTTATGGATTTTAGCAGAAAGTAAAACAAACATTTCAGCTCCAGAAAATTAAAATTTTCTGGCTATAATCTATGGTCTTGGGCCTTATAGGGTTAATCACGCGCATTATTATCTTTCAGTGCAGCTTGGTGTTTTAGACAGGGTGACTGTAGTCACTCAGTTTCCCCTCAACACCCTTGTAAAATCAAAACTTCAAACCGACTTTAGACTATCGCCGTTTCGAGTGGCAAAACCTGTAAGAGTCTGAGCGAGTCTCCAACTGCTGAGGCCAAACAGTGCAAACTGTGCATGCGCGCCTCTGTTTGCGACTTACAGCTGCTTCACCAAGGGGCAGACACACATAGTTCTGGCTTTTCCAGGCAAAGAGCAGCGTGACCGTGAGTTATTGACACAGTGTGGTGATCAAACACAGTAAAATGGTAATTTTAATAGGACACTGTAATGATTACTGTAGGAAATTTTACCTTGGTTTACCATTTTACTGGTAATCGTTACATCCCTATTCTGGGTAAAAGTGGCAAGGCTAATAAACATTTCTGAATGCCTGTGACCTTTTATCTCTTGGATGGCAGTGCATTTAATTAAACTTTCAAGGCTGTCCCGTCTTTTTTTGGAACATGTTGCTGGCATCAGATTCAAAATGAGTGAATATCTGCAAAAAAAACACAAAGTTTATCTGTTTAAATGTTACATATCTTGTCGTTGATCAGTTGGACAAAAAGGGTTTGCTAGTCATTTTATTCAGATTTTATTGTTTTGAACATCCCAACTTGATTGGTTTGAAGATTGTAGAAACTTCTTATTTTTAACATAATATTGAGGATCCTGTTGGACTCTTTTCTCGAACAACTGCACCAAACTTTGCATGAAAATATTCTTATGAAGGGAAAAGTAATACAGCATGTAAACACCCGTGAATACACAGAGCAAACAGAGCGAGCTGAGATGGAGCTGGGCTCTGCTCCCGAAACATGTTACAAAATGAGACAGACAAGTAAAGGTAATAAAAACCAAGAATAGAAATCACTCTATAAAAGTCATTAAAGTTTTGTTATTCATAAATATATAAGAGTAGATTGGAGATTGGAGTTTTAGGTGTAAAGATAAACAAGGTGTAAGCAGCATTCTGAGTCCCCCCGTCCTCAGTGTTTAAACGTCTGATTCAGCCCGCCATCTCGTAAATTCTGAATGAGTTTTTCTCTCTTGTTTGTCTGTTTTTGGCCTCTTGAACCGCCTCACTCTCGTCCCAAAACCATGTGTGCCACCATTTACTCAAACTGCTCCGCAAATTGTTGAACCGCCGGCACACCAGGCCTGCCAAAACAAATTCCTGTAGACTGCGTTTAGCCTAATTCTACCTGATGAGTAAAGTAGTTTGGATTCTGACGGCCCTGCCAATAATAAGCACACTAATTCAATTCTCCCGTCACTCACGGCGGCCTGCTGACGGTACAGAAGAGCTCCCCCCCCTGCTCCCCTCTTCACTTTCCCCGCACAGAGATACGACTGGAGATAGAATTATGCATTTTTCATGAGGCGCTGAATGCAAGTGTGCTCACTGCTCCTCCTCAGACTGAGCTGTGTTTTTGCTCTGTCAATACCTACAGCGCTTTTTAGGATTTGACTGCTTTTTCCTGGAGAGAAAAACAAGCTCAGGGGATAATTAGGAGTCTTCATGACTTTTTATTTCAGTCAAATACATCCTAAACCTGCCATATTTCTTTTAGCTTTATGCATTATTCCTTCTTCAAAATGCATCCCCCGCTCCCGCATGCTCTGAGTGGTAAAGATTTCAATATATTTACAATTAATCAACCTTATTTGACAGGCAGGAAATTGCAATTGATGAAACCAAAATGAGATTTTCATGGTGAAAAAGCAGTTTTACGAAGTAATAGTCTTGTTTTTTCAATTTTGAGCAAAAATAAGCGGTGTAATCTGTTAATGTGGCCTTAAAGAGGGTTGAAAAATATATTTATAGTTGGGATACACATTTATTATTTTTTAATACTCTGATACTGTTCCAAAGGGGTAGAAATGTCTAGTGGTACTGCATAGGGCTGGGTTTTTCCAGCAGCCCCACGATACGATACATATCCCGATACACGTAAATTGTGAAAATGGACTGCACTTTTAACCATAGACTGTAAAAAACATGGACGCCATGATGCTGGGCTAAAATTGAAGCCGCCACGAAAACTGCTCCCCCTGGTGACTGGCTGCAGTATAGGTCAAATCTCCATCTCCCCCATTCATCTGGACGGGCCGAAGTGAAACTTCAAAAAATTATTACACCTCGTAGAAATATTTCTCCCATCCGTATGCTGTGGTGATATGAAAGTATTATTGGGCTGCGTGTTTTCCAAGTCCTCTTTTTTCTGAAAAGTTTCTTTTTTATTAGTTATTAGAGTTTAAAAATGACTGCGGTTTACGGCAGCTTCACAATGATTGTGTACGGCGTATGCTGCGGAGTGTTGCGACAGTTTACGACAACTACGTCGAAATATGGTCCAGATTCTCTACTGGCTGCACAATGGCGGCGCCCTGACGGGGGATATTCTGGCTTCAAATCCGTTACATGGTGGAAGGCGGAGCCACGCTATCCAGTTCTTATAATACATCCATGCTTTTAACAATTCACAGCAACCTTTTGTTTTTTTTAAGATGGTAAAGAATAAGGATGGGTTTTAAGTGGCTCTACAACTTAAGAACTTAAAGTCAGGTCCCAAAAGATGGTGGGCACATAAGTTTAAATTTGGAACAGTGTTTCATGATGTAGCTTGGCTTCTATTTTGAACTGTGCCATTTTTAACATTACCCAAAGAGTATTTACAACAACTGTCCAAACATTGAGGCTGTGTCGATTCTGCAGAATCTGTATCGATACTCATATCCTCAAATATCGTATCGATATTTTGAGCACAGGCCTAGTACTGCAAGGCTTTATTACTCAGGTTCATTTAATTTTTGACAGTAATCATCTGCAGTCAAGCTGGGCAAATAATTGAGAAATAATTGTAATTACTAAGAAATTACTATGCCTAATGACATATAGAACTTTGTCTTTTTCCACTATTATTTTTGTTATAAGCATCTTTTTTAGCTATTTGTATTTGTATGTCGATAGCAAATTGAGCAGAATTAAAATTTTGGTGCATCGTTGACTAACCTGATCCACCAATGAACTGTTCAGTATTTTACATGGGTACATGTGGGCTACAGTCCATACCAAGTGTTTGGGAATGTTGGTCAGAACCTGTTAAAAGTATTTTTAATTTGGTGATTGGAGGACCATTGCATCAATCATATTTATTAATCAGAGATTTGAGTAGGTTGTTACACCGTTAAGAGTTCCCACTCGTTTCTAGTCATAATTTTCCAGGACTTTTCCAGGACATTTTCATCCCCCTCTCAGACTTTCTTAGTAATTATGGCAAATTCATCATAAATTAGCCCAATGACACCCACAGATTCCAGTGTCTCTATTCTCGCCTTCTAAAATTTAAGATTCAAGGTTAATGAACATTATATCTAACTAGCTCCAACCTATCAGACTGAACTTGAAATTGCATTTATTTCTAACTCTTGGTTAGAAAACTGTATAGTTTCTACTTATTTTTTTTTACCTTTATTTCCACTTCTTTTCAGAATTTTTTGTAGATTTATTATAAAGTATCCTAGTTTTAATGTGGCATTTTTTAATTATTTCCTTTTGTCACCATTTTTTGAGTTTTTTTTTAATATTTATTACTTAAAGATACAAAAAAGATTACAAAAAAAATCTAACTTTTAGATATATACCTGATCGAAATACACACTTTAAGATGAGTTTTATAGCATCAAAATAGGTTATCTATAAATGCTTACCTTCGCCTCGTGGTCAGGTCGGACAGGGCTGGTCCGGCCTGGATACTCAACTTCGGGAACCACACAGTTAAAACTAGAGCAAATTTACATTATTCGGACACAAGAGCACCAGGCTAAGTAGCGATATATATTGTCAGCTACAAAACTACAACACTAAGTTTTCCAAAAATTGCTTGTTGTCACACAGAAAAAACTACCGCTACGTAACTTGGGTCACGTCTTTTGGTGCGTTCCAGTTGTAGTCAGAAGTAGGAATTTCCGAGTTCCGAGTAGGAAACTGCAACTGGAATGCCCCCAACTCGGTGAAACCTCGCCACCCCGAGTTGACAATCGAAGATGGATGCCCCCAGTGTGAACAGTTATTTAGCTCCTGTAATAATCAATTTATTTGCACTTCTGACTGGGGTGTGTCGCTCTAGATCAGCTGTATACATCGTATTGTTAGACTTATATTTACAAAAATGCTGCCATAGTCATAATCACATTCTTCATACAACAACGCAGGGCGTGCTAACAACAGCTAACAATAGCCTGGTAGATCGGCATGTTTTTTTCCGACTTCAACTGGAATGCCGATAAGTCAGAGATGATGTCACTCCCAGTTCCGAGGTTACTGGAACGCAGCATTACGGCAGTCGCCGCACGTGCTCATGGGTAGCAGAGTCTTTATGGTGCCGGAAATAGATTCTCCTCATAGCACTTTTAACTTGCATTATTTTCTTTACTCATGTTGTATGGCTAAATGTGCATTAGTTACCAAGGACGTTTTTACTTCACTTTCTACGTTTGATGTTGTTCACTAACATGGCAGAAGAAAGATGGATAATTTTCCAGGATAATTCAAGCTTTCCCAGGACATTTTACCTTTTGCCTCTTTTTCTATAAGTTTTCCACAACTGAAAAATCGGTCAATCATTTTCCTGGTTGCACTGTTCACACCAAAATCCACCTTTCTGTCCATGCAATCTGAAGTAAACCACTGCAACACCAGAGTGAATAATGTCTGCTCAGTCCTCACCCTTTCTTTTTTTTTTTTTACTTTACATTATTAAACTAATTTCCCTCGCCATCCAGAGCCTGCACTAATTCACGGAGCTACATCATCAAATCCAGCGCTGATATGAAATTAAAAATATGCAGAAACTGAAATGGAATGACAAAGTAATATCAATTAATTAGTCCACGGTTTGACATTAGTGTGAAATGACGGGCCCATAAACACTTCTATTCAGCTTCATGGCACAACTGCAATAACAATGTTAAGTACTCACATTTATGACTGGAGGGTGTGAACACGGTGATTGTGCACATCTGATGAATGCCAATTAGCCTAATTGCCTGTAGATAATTAGTTTATTTGTCATCAGTTAAACGCAAACATAGCAACTTATGGGTGTACAATTATGAATGTGGATGTACGGAAAGGTTATGATTGTGATTCATTTTCGTTCCTCTGTTTCTGACTGCAGGCACAAGACCCTCAGGTGCTGGAGCAGCTGTCCAAAAACATCACTCGCATGGGTCTGACCAACTTCACCCTCAACTACCTCAGGGTAAGAACTCTGAGTCTGTGTGAGACAAAGTCTGCGACTGTCGCTCTGCGTCTTATGTTCTCTTACACTTTAATGCACACAGAGGAGACGCTCAAGCCTGCTCGGAATAAATGTGATTAAGGATGGGGATTTTATTTACTGATATTAATGAGCTTTTTTAGGGTTCTCGAACAATCTAATCCTTATTGATACTACAGTTCATACTTTTATTTTATTTCAATGAAAATGTTTAAGTCAGTGTTTCTCAACCAGGGGTCTGCGCACCCCTAGTGGTCCGTTTTGTAATTGTAAAGGGTCTTTAAAAATGAAATATATAAAAAAGATCCTGTGGCATTTATAAACATAGGATAACTTTACTCAAATGTGCCCGAGACCTTTATCCGCCTAAACTACAGAGGGTAACAGGATCTTTTTTCTCTAATTACGTCTTTCACAATCTTAAGTCAATGAGCCCCCTACTCTTTCGGTGGGCATACATTTGATTTTTAAAATTATTTTATTATGAATCAACTGCAGGACGGTGTTGTGAAAAACTAATTACCTTGCAAGGTTCAGGTTAGCACCTGAAAATAAGTGAGTGTTAAAAACAAAGAACAAGATGATATAAAAAGAAGAAAAAGCAGAAAAAGATTATGGACGCCTTGGGTAAGGGGATCCTAAGGACGTATTGAAAATATACAGGAGTTCAGAACTGAGGAGTTTCTAAGTAATTACAAAAAAGTCTCACTTTTAGATATATGCCTGATCAAAATACACACTTTAAGATGAGTTTTATAGCATCAAAATAGGTTAGCTATAAATGCTATTCCTTAGCTAAGTGGTCGGGTCGGACAGGACTGGACTGGCCTGGATACTCAACCTCGGGAACAAGACAATTAAAACTAGAGCAAATTTAAATTATTTGGACACATCTTAGAGCACCAGGCTGTAAGTAGCGATATATAGCCGGCTACAAAACTACGATACTAAGTTTTCCAAAAATTTGTCACACATCAAAAACTACCGTTACGTAACTAGAAAGAGATACATTACCTCGTCGCTTTGCATCCTGTAAGATGTTGAAAAATGAAGTTATAAAGCACTACAGAGTTCTGAGGAGGGTCTGAGCTGCATTTATTAGCATCACAACAAATGTACACTTTGGCTTGGGTCACGTCTTTACGACAGTTGCCGCGCATGCTCATGGGTAGTAGAGTCTTTATGTCGCCGGAAATAGATTCTCGTCATAGCACCTTTAAGTTCCCGTAGATATCTGTATTATATTATATTATATTATATTATATTATTTATTATGTTATGTTATGTTGCGTCGCGTTGCATTACGTCACATTACGTTACATTGTTATATTACATTTATGACATATTTTATTACATTATATCCATCCATATATACAGCGTATCTCTTTTGTGGTCTTGGGGGTCTTGAGCCTTACCCAGCTTTACATTAAGCAAGAGCCAGTGTACGCCGGTCACCAGCCAATCACAGGGCCACACAGAGAGACAGAAACTCTTCATGCTCACTTTCATACCTCAGGAGCAACTTTGAGTCTTATAGGTTAAATTCATGCTGTAGGCAGAGGTTTCCCAAATCTGACTCTATTGCCCATATAACTCATTCATTTTATTCAGCAATATCCAATGTAAACAACGGACAGAAGATTTAAGGATCAACTCTGAGTCAGTGGAGCCCCTCATGTCCCAGTCCCACCACTCTTGGATCACATCCACACAGACGTCTGTACAAAAACCACCATTATAATGTGTGCTCTCTTTTTCTCTATCTTTTTTTCTCCTTATCACTTTGTTAATTGTGTCGGCCCTGATTGAACAACTACTTCAAAACTGATACACACACTGATGTGTAGCATCCATATTATAACCACGTCTTCTGTTCACTTTGGGGCGTTGAAGTCTGATGGCAGTCACATTTAAACTATAATGTGAACAAACACACAAAGAAATCAGAATCAAGCATTGAGACCTGCTGTGTAAATGGAGCCTTTATGAGCTTGTTCTTGTTCTTTGGGAGGAAACCAGAGTGCCCAGAGGAAACCCACACAGGCACAGGGAGAATAAGCAAACTCTGTGATATTGTATTATATTATCTTACATAAGGGCGGCATGGTGGCGCCACAGGTAGTGCATGTGCAGCAAGAAAGATGCTGGTTCGAAACCCCAAGACCTTTCTGTGTGGAGTTGCATGTTCTCCCCTTGCATGCATGGGTTCTCTCCAGGCACTCCAGGCATGTGATTGCCTCTCCAGGGTGCACCCCTCTTCTCACCCAATGCCTGCTGGGATATTTTGTGGTAGGTTTAGGTTTGTGCTTTTGGAGCACTTCTAGTTTGTTACGTCTCTATTCTGTGAGTTTCAACACATAATGTGCCTTTTTGTTGACTTTTTTTCACTAACAGGACTAACTTAGAAGCTTGATGCTCATATTGGGGATGTATAATATATGTTTTGTTGTCGATATTTAATACAGCAATATTTCAAAATGTATTCAAGCCAATACAAATGCTGACACCGCTCAGTGGGAATAACAGACATCTTTTTTTTTCACCTTCCTTGGATCGAAAATTTATTTTTGGTTGAAATCTTTTTAGTGAAAAGGAAATTATAAGGCATTCAATATTATGAATTGTAATTTAATAGTAAGAAATACAAGAATATAAGGGTAATAATAATGATAATGACAACACTAAAAAATTATAGTATTGAAATAGATGCAATTATATTTAAATAAGAATGCTCGAAAACACAAAGACCCCTCCAAAAGTTAGATTTTGTTAAAGTGGACGTTTTGTTTAAAACAGTTTTGGCTCAATCATCATTATCCTCTCTGCTTTTTATATTAGGTGAGTTAAAGTTTTTGGTTTTAAAAGTTAGATTTCATATTTACCTCGAGAGCATACTGTGGCTGTAAATAAACTCTGTGTATAAATCCATTTGAAAGCTTCTGCTGTTATTTATGTGCTGAGCACGTTTGTCGACTCTGCTGTTTGAAACCTGAGTGTATAATTCCATGGCATCAGAACAAAAAAAAAAAGCACTTATTCCTCCTTTACTCCCCGCATATACATGATTTTTTTTCTACCTGACCGCAGCAATATAATTTACAGAAATAGGAAGCGTAAGCCGGCTGAATACATTAGTGATTATTTCACAGGGTTTTTGTTTGTGTTTCCCGACGCCACACTTGACTGACAGCTACGATTTCCAAATGGGAGAACAAGAGCGAGCGGGAGAGAGAAGAATTAATTGGATACAGAAAATTAGCATAACATTAATGAACGCTCCCTGTTGAGACTCATAATTGTGAAATGGCGTGCGAATCAGGGGACGGCACCTCCGCTGCTTATAATAACTGAGTGAAGGAAGACACAGAGAGGGAGCAGGGTGCATGTTTTTGTTTTCCTATGGCGAGGATTTTTTTTGCTAAGAAAAGGAAAAACTCGAATATCTGTCATGAAAATATTTAAGCTTTTTGTTTCTTTATTTGGTTTATTTCCATGGCCAGCTCTCTGTAAACAAACAATAAGGAAATAGATCATGCTGTTTGTTTTCTGTGCGGTTACAGCACACAGTTTCAAGACAAGGTTAAGCTATTTGTGGTCTAAATATTCCCAGAATGCTTTAGCTGTTGAAAGGACTCTGAACTTGAATTATTCTGCATAAAAACCTTGTACATCTGTTCAATTAGAAATGGTCCAACTTTCCCAGAGCACAATGTGGTTTCATTTTAAATACAATAAAAAAATGTTCGCCTTAACGAGGGATTTGACCTCGGAATGGGGTTTACTTCCAGTTCAATAAAAACGAAAACATCATAGAATATTTAACCAGTTCAAGAGCAGAGACGAAGTTTATTGAATTTGCATTTGATGCATGTCAGTCGAATCATACTTCCTGTTTAAAAGAACACCAAGTGGACAGAATGAGACTGAAAGGCTTTTGAAGCAGGCGTTTTAATGTTTCAGAGTTTGAGTTCTGCAGAAAAATTCATTTTCAGTCTTTTAAACTTCTGACCCTCAACGTGAAGCTAATGGGGTTTTTCTCTGAGGAGCTTTTAATTTTGGAATATTTTAGCTTTTATAGTCAAATACCAGTGGCCATATTTCAGCATATCAAACAAAGGTTGGGCGATAATGCCATATTTGAATAGAATTTAGCGATCATTTAAAGAGGTCTATATTCCGTCCTGAAAAACAGTGACCTGCCCTGTTAGCAAATTTTGATAAAGATAACTGTAAAAATTGGCCGTGTCACGTAATTCAAGAAAAAATCATCCATCTTTGAAAAAAATCCAAATTAAAGCATAAAAGCAATGATCCCGGCACTGCTGTCAGAATTAAGTGAAAAAGGTCCATCTTGAATAGTGTCCAAATTTTGGCCCAAAACTTGGGACCCTTGCCCTGCAGCCAATTTGGTTAAAAATCATACATATTTGGGAAAAAAAATCCTAATTTGGTCCTAAAATGATGATCATGGCTCTGTCACCAAATGTAGGGGAGTTCTCCATCTTTGAAAATTATCCAAACTTTGCAACAAAAACAGTAATCCTCACACTGTTGTCAAAATTAATCGAAAAATGTCCATCTTGAATAGTGTGCAAATTTGGCCCAAAACTTGGGACCCTGGCCCTGTAGCCGATTTGATTAAGGGCACTTTCACATTAAGTACACTTGTTTCGAACTGTACCGCGGCGCGGTTCGCCCCCCTCCCCCTCCCTGGCTTGCATTCACATTTGCAACATTGAAACGTGCCCGGGCCCACTTGTGTATTTACTTAGTTTGAAACAGCAGGGGGCGATATGCACATAACTGGTTACCAAACCTGCTACAGAGGAGAACGAAGAAGAGGCTACCATGGTAATTATTTCCTACACCAGACAACCAATGTTTATGTTTCGCTCTCTCCTACATTTTCCTTCAATGTGTTTTTTTATCGTGTTTGAGACAGCATCAGCGACCTTCTGGACCCTCGTAAATCATCGTAATCCTCAAACAGAATAAACAAATTGAGTAAGCAAAAGATTGAATCGTGGGATTAACAGGAAGTAAATAATGAAGGACTTTACCCATAATTCAGTGCTTCCAATACCCGTAATGCATCAAAACTAGATCGGTTCAGACCACTTTGTTTCACACCAGTGAAACCGCACCAAATGTAGGGAGATGGAGCGGATCGAGACCACCCCTTCATGGATGTCTCAGACCGGCTGATTTGGTGTGCACCAAAATGCGGTGGTTGCATTCACATTGATACTGACGTACATAACCCTGGGCCAAAACTTCTTTGGTGTGCACTAAATGTCGTTGGTGTGAAAACACCCCAACAATCATACATGTTTGGAAAAAAGTCAGTATTTGGACCATGGCTCTGTAACCAAATATAGGGGAGTTGTCCATCTTTGAAAAAAAAAACTTGCCACAAAAACAATGATCCTGACACTAAGGCTGAACGATTTTAGGAAAAGATTGAATTGCGATTTTTCTGGCAGATATTGCGATTTCAATTCGATTCACGATTTTCTTCAAATCAAGCTTTGGGATTTCACATGTAGGGCTGAACGATTTTAGGAAAAGATCTAATTTTTATTTTTCTGGCAGATATTGCAATTCACGATTTTTTTTCAAATCAAACTTCAGTGCAAAATTCACTTTGTTTACAGTACAGACAACAGTAAGGAAATAAATGATGAAAAACACAACACATTATTCACCTTCAATAGTGATGATAAATAATCTGTTTTCATTAACTTCTGCTCCTAAACAGAGGCTTTGTTTTGTTGACCTGCTTACCAGCACTTTTAACATATAGATTGTCTACAAATTTGTAAAACAGTATGTGTATAATACTTGACACAACAGATCCTGAGTCAGTCAGGAGCGCTGCAAAAAATTCCTGCTTTGGCGATCACAAAATTGCATTGTCTAAAATTGCGATTTCGATCTGAAAACGATAAATCTTTCAGCCCTACCTGACACTGTTGTAAAAATTAAGTGAAAAATGTCCATCCTGAATAGTGTCCAAATTTGGCCCTGTAGCCAAATTTGAGCAAAAAATATATATATATGTAATTGACAGAAATCCAAATTTGGACCTAAAAACAAGGATCCGGGGCCCTTCTCGAAATTTTAGCAAAAAACATTTTCTTTGTAAAACTTAAAATTGGCAAAAAAGAGAAAGAAATTAAGTTAAATTTAAATTACACGGAATATTGTACATCTTTGAAAACTGTCCAAATTTCGACCCAAATGATCCTTGCCAATTCACCAAATGTGGTTGAAAATCATCCATCCTTGGATAGCATCCAAATTTGGCCCAAAAAAATGACGATACTGGTCTTGTTGTCAAATCTGACCAAAAATGGCCATCTTTGAAAAAGTCAAAGTTTGGACCTAAAAACGATTTTCCACGCCCTTTTGCCAAATCTACGGCATCCATCTCTGAAAAAGTCAAATAGGACCCTGACCCCCTCAACAGATTTGAGCAAAAACTTGACATCTTTGAAAAAGGCAAACTCTAACCCAAAACATCCTTTCATTACATTTTTGTAAAGTTGACCAATCTTTGTAAAAAGTCAAAACTTCGCCCTAAAACAACTATATATATAACATTTGTAAGGTCCAAACTTTGCCATTACATGCACAGTGATGAAAAGTGTAATGCCTGATATCAAAACAACATCTTTCTTTTTGTTGCAGACTTTACATTTATCTTCAAACCTTGTTTATTTCTTGTTAATTATATTTAAGCCCACACTAGGAGCCCTGAGCCCCACTTTGGAAACCCCATCTTTGCCGTCACTGTTCTTCATCTAACACACAGTTTGCCAATGAGAATTTCTCCTCTGTTAATCAAGGATGTAGATGTTAAAAACACCCTTTCCTCATATTAAAAGCTGCAATAGTCTGTGGAAAAGACCTTTCCCAGCGGTTATCAGTCCTTCCACAAGAGAGTGACGTTTCCTGGCTAAGAGGTTACAACCGGCCTTTCTCTAACTCTCACAAACATACACACTGGCTTTTTTTTTCATTTGGAGTATTTAAGCCTTTCCATGTATTGGAGCTGCTGGCTTCCTACAATTCAGCCTGAAAATAGCTCTTGTTTTCAGGCTGAGAGCCAGGGCTTGTTGGCTGAGCTGTGGAGGGATATTACTGTGTCAGGGGGGAACTATCAGAGGAGAACAAGGGATTAGTCTGCTACTGGGATGTTCACTTTACCTCGAGCTGCATGGCATCCAAACACAGGGAAGCGCAGCAGACATTACTGTGTTTATGTAGGCTAATTTGGCGAAAGCAGCAGAGTCTACGCTTGTTAGAAAGACTCCTCTGAAGCCACAGCCTGATGAATATTCCTGGTTTGAAATAACATCATGTTAGAATATCTCAGCATGGACTCCTGTGATTTTAGAGGAAGAAAATACAAACCTTAACAATATGTATGTAATTAGGACAGGGTGATGTACTGTATATACAGTATGTTAAGTTTTTAAGATTAAACCCCAATTCCAATGAAGCTGGGATGTTGTGTACAATAATTAACAAATAATTTGACTGATATTCAATTAAATGCACTTTAAAGACTAGATGTTTAATCTTCAGTCTGTTAACTCATTGTTTTTTGCAAATATTTACTCATTTTGAATTTAATTCCTGCAACACCTTTCAAAAAAGCTGGGACATGGGTAACAAAACACTAGGAAAGTTAAGTAATGTTCAAGAACACCAGTTTGGGACATTCAACAGGTGAACGAGTTAACCCTTTAACTCCTGCTTAAATGTTTGGTAAAGTTCAATAAATTCAATAAATGGTCCTCACTGTCCATTTTTAAAACTCGTCTTAAAACCCATTTTTATTCCTTGGCTTTCGACCCTGCATGAGGCTCAGCTCCTGTTTCATGGTTTGCTTTTACTTATTGTTTCTACTGTTTTTAAATTAGTTTTTAAAAACATTGTAACAATTGTTTTAGTATTTATATCTGCTTTACTTTATCCGTTGTTGAAAATTAATTTCTGTCTGTTTTGTTTTGCCTATTTGTGTACAGCACTTTGTTTCAGCTGTGGTTGTTTTTAAAGTGCTTTATAAATAAAGATGAGTTGAGTTGAGTTGAATATTTAATGTGTTAAAGGAAAACTAAACACATCATTGTTTGTTTCTGTCAGTGTTTAAGGGTAAAAAAAAGCTGCAAGCAAACCCCCGAAAAAAATTAGATATTTTCTTTGTGTGGGATTTAAAGATTTTAAAGCTAACATTTGCTACGGATGACATAAAAATACAGAAACATTTAAGACAAAATCAATTAGAAAAGGCAGAAATGTTCTTAAACAGAATAAAAATAAGAATGATCTTGAAATAGATTATGTCATTGGGCGAAAGGCGGGGTACACCCTGAACCGGTCACCAGTCAATCGCAGGGCCACATATATACCCCTTTTCCACCAAGCTGGTTCCAGGGCTGGTTCGGAGCTAGAGCCAGGCTTAGCACCAGTTCTTTGGTTTTCCACAGACCAAGCACCGGTTGCTGGCTCTCAAAACCGGTGCTGCGCAAGCACCAACTCTTTGCTGGGCCAGCAGAAAGAACCAGCGCCTCAGGGGCTACGCTTACGCCAGGGGTGGGGGCAGGATTAGCAGAGTAAAAACACGGAAGAGAGCCATTTTTAAAAAGACGAGGTTGGAGTAAGCGAAAAACAGATTGATATGAATACATATATATATATATATATATATATATATATATATATATATATATATATATATATATATATATATATATATATATATATATATATATATATACATACATAAAGAATATATAAAGAAAGAATATAGGGACCAGAAGACCGAGCTGGGCCGTAGTGGCAATGGTCGGCCACGTTTTAACAGCCCGCATTAGAAAATGCTCGATGCTGTTCTCGGGGACCGACCGGCGTGCAGCGCTACCGGGGCATTGAATTCGGCCACAGCCATGCTGGAGTCTATGCAGGAGGACATAACCATGGAGCAAACCTCCACAGAGCCTGGTAAGTTTATTGTTTTGTTTATTGTTGTTCGCTAGTTGTTATGGGAAACTGGCGTGACGTATACAGACGTATACATTGACGTGCTGACGTAGCTCTCTGGCCGGCACCCGTTTGTGGAAAAGCAAACGGTTCTTAACCGGTTCGCTCTTGAACCAATTTTGAACCGGCTCTAGCACCAGCACCAGCACCAGCCCTGGAACCAGCTTCACGCTCACACTCATACCTAAGGGCAGTTTAGAGTCACCAGTTGACCTAGTGAGCATGTTTTTGATCTGTGGGAGGAAGCCAGAGTACCCGAAGGGAACCCACGCATGCACAGGAGGAACATGCAAACTTCACACAGAAAGGCCCCTGTCCGACCCGGGAATCGAACCAAGAACTTTCTTGCTGTGAGGAATGTGCAGTACCTGCTGCACCACTGTGCCATATTATTATTATTATTATTATTATTATTATTATTATTATTATTATTATTATTATTATTATTATGTTTTATTATTGATAATATTTTTATTATCATTATTATTATTATTGTTATTGTTACAATTATTATTGTTATTATTGTTGTTGTTATTATATTAATAATAATTGTATTATTATTATTATCATTATTATAAGTACATAAAATGTTACTTCACTTAACCTTTCACCTAAATAATGTTTTAAACCTATAAGAATATATATCTGTTACTCATCAATACATAACCTTTTTCGGTTGGCAAACTCAATATAATCACTTTAAGGTATTTTTGATTGCTAGTTTATTTACAAACATTTCTTCATTTTCTTTGACTTTTTTTCAGGTGTTTGTGCATTTTTATGTCATCACATAATCTACTAGCTTTTTAAACCTTTAAATCCCACACCAATAAATGATCTGTTTTTGGTTTGTTTGTAGTTTTCTCTGTTCTCTGAAATGTTGAATTTATTGATGACCTCTGCCAGACTGTTGTTTTGTTGGTTAAAGGGTTAATTGAAGTAGGCGAGCGTCATGGTTATGTATAAACTGTGTGAGCAAATAGTCTTACAGTTTAAGGGAAAAGTTTTCCCAACACACAAATGGAAAGAATTTTGGAATTTCATCATCTAAAGTCCATGATATCAAATTTCTGCACATAAACCAAACCCAACTTTGAATGCCCATGACCGTTTAATCCCTCAGCTAGCACTGCATTAAAAACCAACATCACTCTTTTAATAGATATGACCTCTTAGGCTCAGTAACACTTTAGAAAACCATTGCCAGTTAACACAGTTCATCGTTACATCTACGAGTGCAGTTAAAACTCTTCCATGTAAATCTAAAGCCCCATACCAGCACAGTGTCAATGTTTCTGGGCCTTAGCCCATCTAATATGGACTGTTTTAATAATGTTTTAATTGTTTTAATAAATCATAGATGTCATGTCAAGTACAAAAGCCAGCATCTATAGTGGTATAGGGGTTGTGTTAGTGTCCATGGGTAACTTGCACATCTCTGAAAGCACCATTAATGCTGAAATGTGCATGCGGAATTTGGAGCAACAAATGCTTCCACCCCAGTCATGTATTCTTCAGGTATATATCACAGCACGGCAATGCGAGCCACATTCTGCCTGCTTGTCTCTTTTGGTTTAAATTTGACTAAAGATCCTCAAAACTTTGCATTTTTGATGACAACAGTTTAGAAAATGTTACGCTAACAGCAATGCTGCTCTTTACACAGAGTGACTACTATTTTTATTTGCTGTTGTTTCAGAAAGGTGCCCATAATTTATTGTTCTTAGGTTTAGTGCTAGTGTTGTGACAGCCATGTATTACTTACAGAAAGTGAGATATTTTGAATATTGTGTTGTCATTCAGGAGGAGACATCGTTTTTGGGTTCACATTGTTCCAATATATCACATTATTCTCTTTGATTTCTGGAGAAGAGCTTCCAAAATCATATATATTATTTAATGCTTCTTAAAACGGATACTTCGAATGAAACAGTCGTATTCAAAGTTTTTCTCCTGCTTTGTCTTTTCACATCCGAGCTTCTGCACCGAGCAGTTCAAGACAGGACGATCAGGTAGATTAGAACTGACATCAGAAGTTTAAGGTTGGAGGGATGATGAAGGTCGGCTGAGATTATTTGAGCATGAACAGAATGATTAAAAAATCTTCTCTCTGTTCGTTATGACCCTCAAAGTCCCCTTCAGCAAGCCAGTGAACCCACTCCTACACGCACTGCAGTAATATCTGACCTCACACTGAACACTGGAAACCAGTTCAGCTGCTGGGTCAGACGGCTGAGACTCTCAGTTCAGGCTGAAAACATGTTTCATGTGTGTTTAATATGTTCGTGGAAAAACGCTTCAAATAGTAGAATGTGTTACATATATCAATATTTTCATAAATATGGCTGAACAGCAACAAAATTATTGTAATCTTCCAAGTGGCTGCAGGTTTTATGAGTCTACAACTCAACGTAAAATAATTTTGCAAAGCAGTCATTCTATTCCATAAAATATTTCCTTGTCCTACACTGTAGAAAGGTTGTTGTAGATTTGTAGATTTTACAGTCGTAAAATTACTGTAAATGTCTTTACGGTAGCGTTACTCTATTTCAGTTAACAGGAATATTATTGTATTTTCTAAAACTGTTTATCTTCTGTATTTTTATTCAAGGTATCTCATTTTTACAGAATTATTACTGCATTATAGGAAAAAAAGCGTCCTCGCTGTTTTTCCATTTACAGTATCATTATTCTACAACTTTTTAATGCATTTTAAATTACAGCCAACTTGCCATATCCTAATGCATTTAAAGATATCTTCAACTGTGTTATGGACCATTTATAAAAAATATATAATTATGTAAATAAAATAGACAAAAACATAATATTTTATCCAACAAAATACATTTACTCAAGCAATGGTTTCACCAAAATATGTGAAACATTACCTAAAAAATGTTACCTGCTACTGTCAGTTCTCCTGGGGAAAGTGTTTTTTCTCCTGATCCATTACCATTTTATGTATTAACCGTATGGACATCTACACTGAATAACTGTAGATTCTATAAATTTTACAAAATCCAGTTTTTTTTCCACAATATTTTGCCATTTACAGTAGGGCTGGGTGATTTTACGTAATCTCAATATCACGATTAATTAAAGCTCTTACCTCGATTACGATTAATGAACGATTATTTTATGCAATACTGGAACAAAATAGTGGTGATAATGATGACCGTCAACACGGTTTCCCTGCAGTATTCACTCTTAACTTCTTCCTGCTCAATGTCCTCTGCACAGAATTCAAATATGTGCCCAAACAATGGAGAGGGTAGTTTTCTTGGCTACAAGGTCCTCTGATAGATTTGGACTTGTCTTCTCCATGTTGGGCTGAATCCAAATCTCTGGACTTTACCGCACTTGCGAACTCACGGACTTTGCAGGCGCGTTCACAGGAAGTCCGGGAGTGCTGAGGGCTGTCCAAATCCACAATTCATCCAGTCCACAAGGGGCCTCAAGCGGACTTTCTGCAGACTTCCAGAGAGTCTGCTTGGGGTGCAGACTTCACTAGTTTGATTACCCACAATTCATTGCAATACGGACGTGACGTTTTAATTTTTCGATTAATTGCAGTCTGAAGCCAAAATCATTTATGAGCATTTATATTTATTTATTTATTTATTTATTTGAGCTGAGAAAAATAATGGCAGAAAAGTAAGTCTTCCAATGTAAGTAATACCCAAATTAATTAATATTAGTCTGGTTCTGTAAATAAACATTTCTGTTTTTGGATGTGTATAGCCTATGTGTATAACTGTTGATTTGTTCACTCTCAAAAAAAGCCTAAAAATGGGATTTATATCTTATTTGCACGATAGTTTTTCAAACAGTGTCACGGAAACGACTGAAACGGACTCCAAGTCTGTCTATCAGCTCCATTCATAATGCTGTAGACTCCCGCTCTTGCAGACTTTACGTGATGACAGTAAAGACGTCACATTACGTATGACTGAAGTCCGCGAGGGCTCAGTCTGCAAGTCCAGAGGGTGGAGATATGGATGCAGCCGTGGTGGTGCGTCCATCGCTCTTGGCGAAAGTGTATGGAAGGGGCGCGGCCATGTGACTTACACAGAGAATATAATCAAAATAATTGACTGGAGTAAAAGTACTCCGATTACAGGGTCTAAATGGCGATTTTGATTATTTTTCGATTAATTTCCCAGCCCTAATGTACAGTAATTTACTGCATAGCTGTTTACAGTAGGTAGCTGTAAATATTAAAGTTAAATGCCGTAAAGTTTACAAAAATCAGTTACAGTGTGGTACGTGGGGACTTTCCTCCTGTATTTAGTTGTAATTGCAAAAAAGCACAATTAAGATCACCATTATGCTTAAAAGATTTTGAAGAAATACTGTGCCATGCTTAAGAAATAACCAAAGACCAAACGGTCCACACATAACGATTATGATTTAATTCAACCTATTGGCCCTTTAAGAGGGAAAGACCCCTTTCACTGGGGAATGGAGCCCTAACACGGCTCGCACCAATGGCACCTGTGTTGAGGCACTGGTCTTTGTTTGAGTGGTGCACAGACATGACTGCCAGACTATTTAGTGAGTTTTAGTAAAATTATGGTTATCCAAACTTTTGAGGTTTTTCCCAACCAAAGGTGTTTGAACAGCTCCTTTGCACGGCAACTTTTCTGAAGTAGCAAAAGATGCTCTGCAATACAAAACTGTGAGCTTTTAGAAACTAAAGACAAAGAAATGCTTGTGCAAAACTTAACCCCTAAAGCCTGTTGTATCATATTTGATATGTGTGTTTATGATCCCTCTATCTCGTCAATATGATCAACAAATTAATAAAAGCATCTGAATACAATCAAATATATGATAAAAATGTCCTTAAGTGGATTATCAGTTGCCAAAACACCAAATGTGTCAAATGAGATACAAAAAATATCTACCGTATTTTCCGCACTGTAAGGTGCATCGGATTATAAGGTGCACCTTTAATGAATGGCATATTTTAAAACTGTTTTCATAGATAGGGCACACCGCATTATAAGGCGCATAGAATAGAAGCTACTGTAGTGGCCGGGGTTGTGTTATGCATCCGCTAGATGGAGCTGTGCAAAAGGGAATGTCAACAAAACAGTCAAACTTTATCAATAGAATACAAACCAGCGTTCTGACAACTCAAAAACAAGTTAGTCACTCCCAAAACAAGTTAGTGCATTCACAATACGATACCGCATGTACCGGTAGCTCTTATTTGCGCTGCCCTCGTTGAAAACAATGTATTTCCAACTCCATTTGTCACAGTTCAAAGCTACATGAACAGTGCTCGAGACGCGTTTCATTGTTCTTTTGCGGCAGGATCCATAAACACGCGTCTGGCACACATGACAGCTGTTTTATTTTTTTTCCCCGAGGTAACGTCAGTGTCGTACTATTTTCGCAACACAGTTCATCTTTTACCAACCACAAGGTATAACAATTAACCAATATTTATTCATATATAAGGCGCATCGGCTTATAAGGCGCACTGTCGGTTTTTGATAAAATTAAAGGCTTTTAGGTGCGCCTTATAGTGCGGAAAATAAGGTATGTGTGTACTTCTATGGACATTTTGATTTTCTTTTAATTTCGGTAGAGAGTTATATGTGCATTTCAGCTCCAAAAAAGTAAAAAAAAATTCTGGCTTTAAGTTGTGTTTTTAGGCTATAAAGGGTTAGCTTGTTACACAAAATGGGAGACAGTTTCGTCTGATAGTGTCCTCCAGAAATTATGATAAACATCACAGAAGGAAAATATATTGCAATACCATTTTCCCCCAATACAGCTCAGTGCTAATGTTATCAGCTTGCGCCAACGTGACAACTGAATTTTCACTGCGCTTTAGAAACTACATTTTAGAGTTCAGTTCAGTGTTGATGGACCATGTGGCTCGCTGTGATACCTGCTGCCAGAGCAGGTCAATACATGTAAGTAGAAAGCACTCGGAGAGCGCAAACCTCACCAAGGTAGCTCACAACTGCTGTTACGTCTATAAGAAATAGTTCCATGATAAAGAGAATATAGATAAAAAAATGATTCATTGGCCCTGAAAACCCTCACCTAGCACTCAGAATTCATGGTGATATTATTAGTTGGACAATTATTGAGCAAAAACTGTAATTTGCCAATGGTGGTTATTTGTATCGCCACCAAAATCTGATTATTTTTAAGTTGGGCCATTACCAACATCTTCCAACAAACAGACAAACATTCGCCGGCAAAAACATAACCTCCTTGGCAGAGGTAAAAAAATACAGACAGGCATCATACAAAATGTTACAGGATGCAGCCTTAAAAGCTTGAGCTCGGGATGATTCAGAAAACAAAGATGTTGTGGAGGGACTTCTTCACAGAGCAAATACATCAATCACTAAAAAAGAGCACTTAATGGGTGCTTCACTTAAAAACATCAACTTTTATTTTTCATCCCCAAACAGAGCACTGCTGAGAGAAAATGTCCTGTTGATGCTCCAAAGACAGACGAGTCAGGTGAAAGCACAAAGCAAAGAGGCATGAAGGCAGCCTGGAGTTTGATCCCTCTGTTATCCTGTGATTGGTTCAACAAAAAGACGGCCTTATAACTGTCCAATCCCTGTCCTCTGACTCCACCGACAGGCATTTGGATGGTTGCTGTTATTAAAGAGGGAAGGCCGCAGCAGCTTGTAATGTTATCCAGATGTTATCTGGATAAGCTGAGCCTAATGTATTTAAGATGACAGGCTGACCTCTGGTTCCTCTCGCTGCAGCTCACCGCAGATTTACAGTTTTCTCCAGACTCAATATTGTGCTCCAAGTCTTTTAACTGCAGAATATTGTTGGAGTGCAGTGTGGGAACGCGGGACTGTTCTGTGGGGAACCGTCAGACAAATGTGTGTCCAACACTGTGTGTATTCACACGTGATTGTGTCACACACACTTTGCTGTGAGCCGTAAACATCTCAACAAAAGCTGCTCATATTGAAAAGTATCCTCGTGCCCATCTTTGTGTCTGCGCAGCTCTTGACAATAAACCTGTTCTAAACTGGTACTTTATTTACGGCGCCTATAAAAAGGAGATTTACTGCCCAATTAATCACTCAAAGTCAGTCCACGGTGATTAATTGAGCAACAAACTGAGTTTTTATGGCCGTTGTTTTGCTCTACCTTGATTTGAGGCTGCAGGACTGGACACTTTGAAGCCTCTTCGCTCATAACACGTGACATAAATCTGCTCTAACTCATCGTGTTGTTTGTCCCTGTTGTGTCCGCAGTTGTGTGTCATCCTGGAGCCCATGCAGGAGCTCATGTCAAGGCACAAGACCTACAACCTCAGCCCGCGGGACTGTCTCAAGACATGTCTATTCCAGAAATGGCAGAGAATGGTAGCCCCACCAGGTAACTCCCTACCAAGAGCTGAAAATGTTATTTGCTGTTGTTGTTGTTTTTCATTTTGCAATCAAAGTTGAAATTCCTCACCAGGAACATGTCTTAAACTTGGAGGCCAATTTGTTTTGTAGCTCACAGGTGTTGTAGCAGTCGAATAATGGTCTAATGCTGCATTCACACAGGACGCTACTTGTACTACCTCGGCGATCACTCTCCATGCAAAGTCAGTGTACAGCCGCGATGGGGTGGGGCTAACCCTCCCGCGATGCGACAGCCTCTTTTCACATACCACATAGCGTGTCGCGCGATGTGAAAGTAAAAAAAGTTGATCAATCACCGGTGTGTGCACGTGTGACAGTACCCTAGACAGACAGTTATTCATCCGGACTACAGAGTAACAATCCATGTCCGTGTGGGAAACATTAGTCAGTGAGGACATTAGTTCCGCCTAGACGGACCGCGGGAAACTCACAGATGATGCTGCTGCAGGGCATCAGCTGCAGTGTTTTGTGGTTGATAAGTGAATGAAAAGGATACAGTTGGAATAATGTCCGCTTATACATCCTGTTATATGATATATGATATGATCGCGGTGAAACTCGAGCGGATGTGACATCACCGAGCAAAGGCTGATGGCAACGGTGACCAAAATGAGGTATTTATGGAAGCGCGACGATACGTCAGTGGGCAACGCGATTTTGGTAGCTGGGTCACTTGCGGTGTGAACGCAGCTTAAGCCTGTGGTTCTTCACTGGTCTGGCTTTTCACCGTCACCCATTTATGGTGAGCTGCGACCCAAATCAAAGAAAATTTTCAACTTCTCAAAATTATGACATTAGAAGATGCTGCGCTTGAATCTAATGGCCCTTTTCCATTAGCCCTACTCTACCCAGCTCTACTCTACTCGCCTTGTGCTGCTTTTCCATTAGCCCCAGTCGCCTGCCCAACGGGGTGCAGTGTCGCTGAGCGGCTCTGCGGTGACGTCATTTTGAGCGCAACACAACAACCTGTGGCTTCTTGTCACAAACAAAGTAAAAAAGGAAAGCAGAAGAAGGCTGCAGGTGGTAAGAAGAAATACCCCTTGAGAAGCACAGGAGAGTTTTGGAAGCTATACAACAGAATGAAGCCGAGGGCGAGAGCAATCGAGCTGCAAAGAAAAGACGTATGAGGGTAAGCTAATGGTAGCTACTGTGACCATGCTAGGTCGTCATGCTCATGACTTATCGATGACAACATTGTCTGACCAATCAGTAGCCAGCAGTCGGTGACGTCATCTTTTAGTATCGACTCAGCTTGCTTGGAACCAGAGCGGAGTAGGTACTAAAACTAGCTTGTTTTAGGAGGTACCAGGCTAGTGGAAACACGCTGCAAATCGAATAGGGCTGAGTAGAGTAGAGCCAAGGTGTGCTAGTGGAAAAGGGCCATAAGATAGAGCAGAACAACACAGTAACACAGAAGAGTTTAATTAAAAACCAAAATACCTACATGTGGCTTTGACTAAATCGGCACCTAAAAAATCAAATCGAGAGAAAAGCGTATTGTCCCGGCCTTAAAATTAACACTGATTGGTAGCCATATTTGTTTCCATATAAATGCCTGAACTGTGCTCCAGTCTGATCAAGTTACTGTCAACAAAAAGGAGCTCTTTACATTTGTGTTATTTCCCTTTAAAAAAAGCCTTGGACATGAAGCATGTGTTAGCATAGACTGTCAGCTAGCTTTTAATAAACACCTCTTCGAGGACGTCACGGGAAAAAAGGCAGTGCTTGTCCAAAATGGTTTCAAACCCGGCTTGAATAAATGACAACAGAATATAATTTACATTTTTGTGTTCATCCGTCCCCCGCTGACGCTCACACGACTCCTTCTCCTTTTCAAAAACAGATTTTGATTCTCCGCTGTCACTCACTTCGTGGGAGTGTGAATATTTTTCCTCAGACTGTGTTTTTATTGCATCATTTATGTAACCAAATTTGCCATTATATGTGTTAATCCCTTAAATATGTTTTGCCTGTCAGGTATGTGAAATTAATCAGAATTCAGGGCCGCCTCTTGAATCTCAACCTTGCCAATCTGAGCAGGCCTCTCAGCTTTCTATGATTGATGTTTTAAGGGCGGTTTCAGAAAAGTACCAGGCTTAAATTGGCTGTTCGGTCTTAAGCTGCAGAGAGAAAGAGTAAGCCAATGAGGTTTTTCTTTTTTTTTTTTTTTTGGACACATCGGAGTGGCTGCAAATTACAGCAATGCTTAGCGAGGCGTGACGAGATGTCTTTAAAACCAACACCAGTCAAAAAGCCTTTGACTCAGACCTGTGTAACTTTAATTAAGAGTGCCGGCTGTAATCAGACTCGTAGATCCAGCTCCCCGGCCAGCGGCTCCCCAGTGTCGACGATGCTCTTCAAAGAAAAGAGGAAAAAAAACATGGAAAGCATTTTATGAATATAAAGTCTGAGGAGAGAGAAGAACGCTCCCGTATTGATGATTAGAGCAGAGCTTTGTATGAAATCCTATATGGGGAACGTCAACTTATAGCGCATATGTTTGGGATTTATGACTAAACCACTTCTTGTTTTATTTAGTTTGAGCTGGTTTGTAGATCCTGAGCTTTCACTTATTTCTGTGTTTTTGAAGGGTTGGGTAATATATGTTTTAATCAAAATATTAAGAGAGGCTCCGTCCATCTGGATCAGGGATGCCCAACATTGAACACCAGATGGGCCACATTAATTTTGTCCTTTTTGACAAAGGGTCAGATATTCATTAAATAAACAAGATAAATAATTTTAACTACTTTTAATTTCACAAAGGACCCATTGTGCAGAAGTTATTTTGTACATTTTAACTCAAATACAAAAAAACGCACAGAATTTATGAGCCAAAAAACAGAATTAAAGCCATTTCAGGAGCTTTTGATGCAAGTTACATTGCATTTACTGGTTATTTGAGAATGTTTACTTTCGATTTTATGTCTTTAAAAATGCATTTTGTGATTAGTAGAAAAAAAAGGGCAAATATCGGACTTACCAGATGGATCAATCAGTATATTCCACTGTTTCATCAGGGCAGAAGCCCAAAAAATGTTTGGGAATGGGCAGAACCTTTTAATAGCAAATCCAGCAGATGACAGGATGATCATTTCGTCTATCACAGGGGTGTCCAAACTATGGCCCGGGGGCCAAATGCGGCCCGCTGCACATTTTGGATTGGCCCCTGAAACAGTCTAATGAATAGACATTTCTATTACAGCATCAAATGCCATCAATCATGCACATTTTCTACAGTTTTTTCTTCTTACAAGATCTCATTTCCAAAGTATATAGCGGTATTGTCTTCAAGTGCCAACAACTCTTGCAGTTTACTCTTGTTTTGTGTCTGAAAATGAAGCCAAGCCATTAGACTCTCCCATCTCTTCTGCTCAGAAGATCATTCTCTCCCTGCCTAGGTGTAAATTCAGTGATAGCACTGCATTACAAGGGCCCTTAACAGGTGAATACCCTTCCCTAAACCCTCAAGGTTTACTTAAATACACTAAAATGAGGGGCAGCAAGTGGCTCAGTTGTCCATACATTCCTCTTCATGAGGCCCTCGATGTAAAAAGTTTGGACACCCCTGGTCTATCACATTCATTACGGGCCAAATAAATAGTGTTGTAGGAGGGCGCTAATGCCGCAGTGGGAAATGTAAACCACTTCGTGAAACAAACTTCTGCCAGAACAGGTCATAGGTGGAGATAATATGTAGTTTCCAATTGGAAGTTTGTAGTGTCATTACGAATTTTTCATTTAAGAAAGTGATGATGATTTGGGTTTTTGAGGTTGCTTTTTAAAGCTGGGGTTGGCGATCTGATTTAGATACACTTTTTGAAATACTGGTTAAAATGGTCTTTATGACCCGATGGTAATCAACTCATAATGTGTTCTTAAAACAGAGCGAAAAATATCCGCTATCTACAGCAGGAGTAAAACAGGGAAAACCCCAACCAATAATCTTGCAGGGATACCTTTTTTTACACCAATCAAATCCCGTCGCCATTCTGTGTGCCTGCTGTGCGTGCATCTTTCCCGGCGTGCACCGACAGTGCGTGTAGCATGTAGCATGTAGCATGTAGCATGTAGCGTGTTTACCGTGTTACCTTTCAAGTTTTGTCTTTGAAAATAAGGGAAGTCCGCTGTGAGCTGTCCCACAACACCAACCAAGCTCCAGTATCCCTCACATTTAAGACAGATGTCCAAGAAATCTAAAATGAACTCTGTTTTTCTAAGTTTGTTCCACTGTTGGCTCTAATCTCGCGAGAACTGCCGTCCATGTTACTGCAGGTGGCAGTTCTCGTGAGACTTCTTCTTCTTCGGTGGTTGGCATCCATCATTTTGGAGCATTACCGCCCCCTTCAGGCTAGAGACAGACAGCTAGTTCTCCAAAATCACCAACCCCAGCTTTAAGTAATGGAAATGGGCCCTGACATGAAGTGAATAGGTTTATTCATTTGGACATTATTATTATTATTGTTATTATTATTATTATGATTATCATTATTATTCCTATTTTTTAATTTTTTTGTAATGTCATCAATGTATATTTATGTAATATACTGTATATTGGATATACATTTGCATTATAGGCAGAAATATTTATGTATGCAATATGTTTTGTTCCTTTTGTTTTACACCTCTGACCCTGTCTCAGATGAAGTTCTATGTTCAATTGAACAAAAAAAATCTAAATAAAAAGTTAAAAAAAAAAAAAAAGAAAGTGACGATGTGTTAAGCTAGTACTGCAGCTGCTAGTATCTATGCTAATCATTGTATGAGCAGTCACTAGATGCTGCTTGCTAACGTAAACATTAAAGATTAGCAGCATGAATCTGCCTGATTGTGGACATTAAATGCTTGATGACAAACTCAGAACCGTGAGGATTACCCAAGTCTCCCAGTAGGACTTCAAGCTTTTAGGGAAATTCCAGATGACGTTTTTCGATCGGGACTTTTGAATTTTAAAGTTTAAATGTAAAGGGAATTCACCATTAATGCTGGTTTTGCTAACAAACTGTCAGAATACACTAAGTGATGTGATTGACTTGGAAGTGGCTGCAAATCAGGATATTGACTCCAATTATCAAAAAAGGAAACCATGAACTAAACAAAATTGGGTGTCTCCTCCTTTTATTGTTATTGCTGTAGCACTATCATTTGATTTTCGCTAAAATTAATTCAAAATCTAAAATATTGCAATTGTAAAAATCATATTAAAAACTCTGTAATAGGGATGTAACGGTTAATGGTAAAACGGTAAACCGCGGTAAAATTTCCCACGGTAATCATTACCGTGTCTTTTTAAATTACCGTTTTACCCTGTTTGTTCACCACCCTGTGTCAATAACTCACGGTGATGCTGCCGTTTGCCTGGAAAAGCCGGACCTATGTCTCTGTCCTCGATTAAGCAGCCTGAACCGGTGTGAGCATGCGCAGTTTGCATTGTTTGGCCTCTGAGCCTGAGAGCGAAGTTTGAGCCACAGCAGAGTTTTCTCGAAATGGACTCTGAAGTCTGGTTGAATTTTGGATTTTACAAGGATGCTGAGGGGAAACTGATACATGACAGTCTCCCTGTCTTAACACGAAGCTGCAGCGAAAGAAAAAGACGTGCGTGATTTCAACGGCAGGAACTCCTCGAGTAGATGAACTGACGGATCCATAGGGAGAGACAGAGAGAGAGGGAGAGAGAGAGAGAGAGAGGGAGGATTCAGTGAGCCATACCTGAGAGAATAACAGGTGACTGATCAGTAATTCTATCCAAAAATGTATAAATCTTGTAAATAACAGAGTTAGTATCATTCTGGACTGTGTTCTTGCCTTCGTTTTGCCGGGTATTCGTCGTATTTTGACATAGATCGTCTTTTTTCGTCAAAGTTCGTGTTTTATGGATTTCATCGATCGTTATTTGGAAATATTTAGAGGAGCAAATACCAAGGAGCTCTACCGAGGAGAGGGGAGACCAGAGGAGAATCATGAAGGGGGTTAATTCCTTCAGGGACTATTGTCATTTAAAAAAAAATCCTGGACATGGTTTAATATAAGGAGCTGTAACATGGACACTAATGCTGCAATCAAACAAAAATGTTTGAGTGTATATAAAATAGTTTAAGCTAATTTTTTGTCATCTCAAAACTTTGAACATGTTCAGTTAAAATTGTTGATAAAGGGAATCCTGTTTAAAGTTCATATCAGTTGTTTTATTTTCTTGTAATCACACCGTTAATAACATAATGACAAATACTTTCCAGGATTCTTTATTTTTATTTCTCATGAAAGAAGGATAAAAATGTTGTCAAAGGGCATTTCTTGACACATTATTGATAAAAAAGAAAAAAAAGAACCATTATGATAATAATGTTGAAGGGGTTAAGAGATTAAATTGTGTGTAAAGTACTTTTTGAACATTTTGAGCACACTGCAACAACACCGTGATAATAATGATAACTGTGATAATTTTGGTCACAATAACCGTGATACAAAATTTTCATATCGTTACATCCCTACTCTGTAACAAATATTTTGTTAGCTAAAGCATTTTATGACATGATTTTTTTATTCTTATTGCCCTGCCCTTGTTTTTCGTTAAAAGTGGACTCTCCTTATTTTGCCTGTACTTAGCGTTTTTTTCTGGAATCGCAGTTTTCCTCTTTGTTGCCGTGTTATTCCCTCTTTCCTGCAATTCTTCTCTGACTTGGCAACTGGTTAGGATTCAGCCAGGAAGGAAGCCACAGGCGCATTTATGCTCTGATAAGTCCTTTTGGTGGAAATGGAAGTGATTTTAGTGCGTCACGGGCTCAGCGTTGAAGGAAACCAGTCGGATAACAGAAATGATTGTTTCTGACAATAGGCCTGTTTTTTCTTTCCTCTCGCACGTCCGTCAAAGTCAGGACTCAAACAGAGAAAAGATGCTGATAAAAAAAAAAATCCAGTATTGTTTTGCCTCTGATTTGCAGCTTGAGTTTTGTTTGTATCATGAGTCGCTGGTTTTGTCATGACTGAATTTTAAAGCATCTCCCTTGGTGTGATTAGTAAGAGCCTCGAGAAATGTATTTCATTTTCAGGCATCTGTTTGAAGATCACTGCTGCGTTTTCTTGTCTCTCTGGAGATTAAAGGGAACAATGTTTTCTTACAAATGTTAGCAGGAGTTAGAGTCGTGTATTCATAAATTATGCATTACATAAATTATTTTGTAAACACTAGAAGCACCTAGATCTGTGTTTAACCTGCTCCAGTACTTAATACCTTATAATAATGATGTATTCACTTGTGATTTAATTGCACCTTCAGGAATTATGTACAACTTTTAATTGGAAACCATCTTTTATCAGAGTTCCAGTGGTGTTTGGCTTCTGTGAATGTTAACATATTTTCATTCTTTCCCTCTGTTGTCAACACATTTTGTTTAAAAATATCATTAATTTAACCACTTGAATGAAATGAATCTGAGTGTTGGCTCTGGTTTTCAGCTGGACACCCACAGAACTTCAAAACGGAAATATTCCCCACAAATCACAAAAAAGGTATCTTCCCTCTTACAGAGCTAATTGCCTGAAGTCCAGTCTGTCTAACACTCATGTGAATGCCTTGAAATACATTTTTTGTGCTTAGCTGCATGTCTACTTTTTGAACTACATGTTATCTCAGATTAATTGCATGTACAGAATTGAGCAGTAAATAACTCATGCTTAGAAAACAAACCCATCTTTAAGGAATCATTATCTTTTTCTACATGTTGTTAAAGGGGCTTGCGGAGCAAAGAACACGACACCTTTTACTAAACGCTCAGTTCGAGGAGGAATGTGCTATCCCTCTTTCAAGAAAATAGCCCCTGAATGCTCTATTTTTACTTCCTGGGGTTTATGATGTCATAGCAATACAGCCTCCACCTACAGGAGTGTTTTCTGCTCATCATAGGCAGGTGTCATGTTTTTAAAGTCCACTCCACAACCTATAACTCCTCCTCCCCACTCCCATCAGGCAATGTTTGGGCAGCTAATCGGTGCAAAACTCCTTATCATAGCCGCCTATCAGATCCTAGTGTTTCCGAAGGGGAGGGAATTAGAGCTGCAACTGATCCACTACAGACAAAATTATTTAACTTAAATCAAATCTTTGCTTCATAGACACCCAAGATTTGATATAAACAGTCAAACACAACAGGACATGGGGCTTTTGAGACTAGTTTTGTGAGTTATGTCTATAAGAATTAAGTTTGGGGAGTTTATAGGATAAAAAAGAGTCAATATCCAGTTGACAGATTGGTAAATTAGTGTTTATAGCCCTAATTAGGGCAGATGAGCTGTTTTACCATCACTGTTAAAACAAATTGGAAAGATAAAGTTGTATTAATTTTAACAACTACTTTTGGTTATTTCCATAAATTCAGTATGGATATTGATATTGGCTAGAATATGTTTGAAACTATTGGCATATCAAATATCCTCAAAACATCTAATACGTACAATTATGTGTGGTGTTTTTGCATATAGATCTTACTTTGAATGTATAAGATCCAAAAGCTAGTAAAGTTAGCAATTTAAAATCTGTTAGATATTTACATTGTGACTGTTAATAACTTTTAAAATTGTGAGTTTCTAGTAGGTGTATAGGTCTTTTAATGCATATCTGACTTTTCTGATAAATTACTGAATGCATATCTTCGATTCAAGGTAATTTTATGTTATAAAAGCAGGTAAATTAATATGATAGCCACTGAAAAGTAACTTTAAGCTGTGGTTTCAGTAAGGTTTTTTATATGTAGACGTTGCTCTTCCTGACATTATCATAGAGAATCTTATGACAAGGAGGCTGGTGATCACTGTCTTAGGCATTATCTCATTCTAAAATGTATTATTACATATGGGAAAAATCAACATCTTTCCCAGTCCTATAATAAGTGCTACATATCCAACGTACACTAACTGGAGCATCAGTCAGTTTTTGAGCATTTATCACACTAACCCAGACCTACCTTAGTAGTGCATGTTATTGTAGATGTTAATGCTCTTGCAGTTTCACCTCTGAAGGAAACAAAGCATGAACCACTTTCTTGTCTATGTTTTCTCTGTATATACGTTGCCTTTGTTTGCTTGCATTTTTCTCTGCATGCTTTTATGCCTCTGCTCGACTGACCGCCCGAGCCTCTCCTGCCGCCCGGCCTCGCACGCCCACACCTCACACACACCTACACCTTGTCTCCGTCTGTATGCATTATGTTCTTGGCATTGCCTCTGTTTCTCTTTGCTGGTCGCGCCAAAGCTGAGCCTGCCCGACAGACAACCACCAAGAGGAGGAAACGGAAGAACTCGGCCAGCAGTGCCAACAGCAGCGTGGGAACCACCGCCGGCAAGAAACGCAGCCCCGCCACCAACTTCAGCCTCTCCAGTCAGGTACCTGTAAGCATCAGCTCCATTTTTCTCCCTTTTTTTCCGACTCCACATGCGTGTTTACAGGAATACAAAAGATATCCCTAATGGTATTGCAGCTATTAGGTTTAATTTATTTTAACAAAAGAGGGAAAGACAGAACACCAGAAGGAGCGGGTACAAAAGGAACTCAAGAAGTGAGACAAAGGAACCTCCAGGGAGTTGTGTGAAGCATATCGCCAGAAAAGACAGAAGAAATACATCAAATATTATAAAAGCGACATTAAAATCATCAAAAGCAGGAAACAGTTGAACAGCTGAAGTTATAAACAACAAGACGAGGTGAATAAAAGTGTTCCTTTGCTGCAGGTTTCATCATGTGCAGCTTCTTCTTGCAGTTTCTCGGCTCCTCAGAATATGTAAGTTTGAAAAGACCCAGCTGACCCGGTTGCTCAACCAAGTGGCCGTAGCCTAGAGGGTTGAAGGAGAAAAAAAAAGGTTTGAATCTCAGGACCAAATGGGAAAATGTGGGTGGGGGAAAGTGACTCTGGGCACCTCTCTCAGACGCCGCTGTTGAAAATGCCCTTGACCAAGCCGCTGAACTCACAGCTGCCCACAGGACTGGAAGAACAGTCTGGGCTGCCTGTCTACGGCTGTCTGAATGTAAAGCAGCGGTGGATGAAAACTGACTGTAATAACTCAAATAAAGAGACTTATGTAGTTTAACTGCAGCAGCTTTCTGTGACATTGTGGCTGAAGGTAAAAAGTGCACAACCTGAAGATATAGATGCAAATTTGACTGTTTCAGTTGCTCTTAATTAAAGATAGCAGTAGGAATTTCATGTAAAAACATTAAAATAGATAAGAGCATAAAAAATCAAGTACTTAAAAAAACCTGAAGTATTTACTTCTTCCTGCTCCTTTATGAACATGTATAACTCATTTCTTTTTTTTCTTTGTATGTGAAGGCCGTTTCTTTTTTATTTCTTTGCATACATGTTTGAAATAAAAAGCAATTCATTTCAATTGAAAAAAAAAAAACGCAGAATCTTCAAGATACTGTATATCAACTTCATTATAAAGGACAAAATAAATGAGTTAAGTGAAACTATGAATGAGGCCGAGAAATGTGCATTATTACCATTAACAGTAGGGCTGGGATACACTTTTCTCACACTTTTTTTTTGCAACTTTTAGGTACTGATTTGATTAAAATTGTGATTCTACGATATTGCAGATTTTTGCGATCTTTAGTTAGCTTTTTTAACACCACATAAGAGATGATTAATGATGATACCTACAGACTATATCAGGAAAAATACACATCACATGTGAGTCCGTTTGTAGGATTTATTCAGCAATATATTTAAACCAGCTGTTTCTACTCTCTCTTCAAATGCCTGAATTGCATTTAAAAGTGGGTTATTAACACAGACTAAAATGAAAATTTAAATTTTGAAAAAAATAAATTTTTGAACCAAAAAAAAAATTGTCAAACAAAAAATCCCCATACTTATGTGAATTGATTTTTTCTCCACCCCTGATTAACAGTATAATATGACAACGGGGTTCAGCGGGGTTTGAGCCAGAGCAGGTGGCCGGAGCGTCACACGTCATCAAATCAGTGACGTGGGGGGGAATGTCATTGCCAATTGGCTGCCGCGGCCCAGCGTCACGCAAATTTGCGTCAAAAGTTCAATATTTTTAACTCGAGCGTAGAGGCGTTTGACACCCCAAACGCGTCCAACGCGCCGCCCGGGGCGAATCTGCATCTAAACGCGTCTTTCTATTGACTTTGGATGTAACCTAAACGCGCATCTTTGCGAATTCGCGTGCGGTGTGGCCGTAGCATTAGAAGCTGCAATCCCTTCTTAGAGAATCGAGCTTTGATTGGTTTTCTTGGTTTTCGACTCTTTCCATAAATTAAGGTTAAAATGGTAAGAACGCTGGCAGCGCAGCAGGTATTGTACGTGCCTCACAGCAAGAAGGTTGTTGATTTGATCTCCAGGTCGGACGGGGCTTTTTTTGTGTGGATATGCAAGAAATAAGCAGTGTAGAGGACAAATGAATGATAGAAATGCCAGTTGTAGTGTAGCACTAATGTCTAAACTCTGATCCAAATCGTCTTTTCTGCAAAAAGCAAAGAGGGTAAATGCAAAAAATGTTAGTTTGAGAACAGCAGTCCACACTGCTTTAGAGTTATTCTGAACAAAGCAGCTTCCTTTAGCATGAAAAACAAGCCTGAAGCAACTTCACTGACTGACCAGCTTATTTCAGTCAGGGGCAGACTATGTTCCCACCAAATAAGTAAGAAACAACACTAGTGTCATAGCAACAGATCTTTATTCATGCAACATCCAGAGAGAGTAACCTGGATAAAAACAGGCCTGACAAATACCCACCTCTGTGACTCATATGCATGCTGTGTTTCAGAGTGAACGTCTGATTTGGCTACATGTCTCCGTAATAGACCACTTGACACAGTTAGAGGTTAAATGGCCTCTCACACAGCCGTCGATTACACCACATGCTGCACACTCGGCTCCACAGCTTAATACAGGTCTGAGTGTGTGTTTTACTGCAGAGATTTGAGTTTTCTATCTGTTCTTCACACTCCTCATTACACACACTCCGTATTATATTTACAACACTGCATCCTCTTCACCGGCCTGTAGCCACGCTGCTGTTTTCAGACACAGGTCACCTCGGTGCAGCTGTAAGTGAGCTGGTGCTGAACATAAAGGGAAGTTGTCGGCACTAAAGGTTTGCAGGTTTGCATTTATGTGTTTGCCTGGAACACAGGTCTAATTCTGTTTACAGGGAAATGTAAAGGGGCATTTCAACACAAGCTCAGCAGCCCCCTTATGCAGCAGTGCTGATTTTGACAGCACTTTTTACATTTAATTTTAGTTTGAAATTTCACAACACATTAGTCAACTATGCTGTGAAGTGTAACCTGTAGGGAATTTTTTATGTTTCCTTGAATTTCTAAAGTCATGTTTACACTTTGATAAAATGAAACATGTAGTAATCCTTTATTGAATGCTAGAAAAGTTTTAAATGTTTAAATTAACAGAAATAAATTTAGCTTTTCCGTAAAATGCAGTCACCTTTATTTAGGCTACCTGGCAGAACATTTTGGTAACAATACCAGAACTGACAACAAACAATGAACCTGCTCTACATGAATATATCAATTCATAAAGAGAGCAGCTCTGAGTGGTTCACTCCCCAACTTATCCCACCACCACCAAGCTAAGGCAGCTGTGATTGGATGTCCCTTTTAACTCATCCAACCTTCCACACAACCAAAGTAGCTGTGATTGGATATATTCAGAACTTGTCTCTACTTTCTGCATGACCAAATTAGGTCTGATTGGATTAAGTCTCTGTGAGACTTTTTCATCTAGTTTATATTTGTTGAGGACATGTCAATTCATTTAGTTTAGATTGTTTACTTGTGCACCTGTTCATAATAGTTACAGTCTAGTTTTCGTCAGGGGAAAAAAGGTTGTTGGCGAAAATTATGACAGAACTAGAAAAGCACTCGGAGAGCGCAGACCTCTGCCAGCACCACAGTCCTCTCCCATATTGTGATTTTTACCATAAATATTAGTCCTACCTTTATTTCACATAAATATTTAGATTCCTTGGCCATGAAAACATACCATTAGCAATTGGTCTCATAATGATATCTATTGTAGTTCAGTAGTTATTCACAAAAATCACATTTTTCGTCATGGCGGATCCAGACGGTGATCCGGATCAACACCAAAATTGAATCACTTCTTCCTTTTCCCATGTTGAACATTTCCTGAAAATTTCATAAAAATCCATCCGTAGCTCTTTGAATTATTTTGTCCACAGACGGACAAATGGACAGACAGACAAACAGACTCTCCCGAAAACATAACCATAAATACTGACTGGGAGTTGTGAAAGTCTAAGTTCTCCGACATTCCAGACATACTGCACATGTGCCGCATGTCTCCGTTTTCTCTGACAATGGCAATTCCTGTTTACACGTAGACGACAATGAGACATTTTCAAAACTTTTCAGTCTGGACCCCATTTCAAAAGTATGCGTATTCACTTACTCTATTTACCATTCTCATGTAAATGAATGGCACGCTAAACTTTGTTTTTTTTTAGCTGTTTTTTGTTGCCTTTTTAACTCATTCAACCTTTCCACACGACAAAAGTAGCTTTGACTGTCTATGTTCCTAACATGTCCCTACTTGCTACCTGACGAAATGACGTTTAAGTGTAGTTTTTATTGTAGTTTTATTTGTTGAGGGAAATGTCAAATTAGATTTAGTTTTTGTCCACGTTTTTATTAGTTATTGTCCAGTTTTCAGCAGAAGGAAAAGGTTATTGATGAAAACAATGACGAAAATAATTACCTCCGCCAAGGAGGTTATGTTTTCGGGAGAGTTTGTTTGTCCGTCCGTCTGTGAACAAAATAATTCAAAAAGTTATGGATGGATTTTGATGAAATTTTCAGGAAATGTTCAGCATGGGAAAAGGAAGAACTGATTCGATTTTGGTGTTGATCCGGATCACTGTCTGGATCCGCCATGACGAAAAATGTGATTTTTGTGAATAACTACTGAACTAAAATGGATATCATTATGAATCCAATTGAAAATGGTATGTTTCCATGGTCAAGGAATCTAAATATTTTGATTAAATAAAGGTAGGACTAATATTTATGGTGAAAATCACAATATGGGTGAAGACTGTGGCGCTGGCGGAGGTCTGCACTCTCCAAGTGCTCCGAGTGCTATTCTAGTTAGTTACTGTTATGCTGGCTTTATCATGTTCAACAAACGTACTGTGTGCAGCATATTTCTGCTCTGCATATTGTACACTAGTGCTTAAATTGTATAAAAACACTTAAATTTCTCAGGAATGTTTCCATGAAACCCCTTATTTCTGGTATTTGTACATGAAAACCCTTTAACTTCGACACAAGAGAACAGGAAGTGCTAATATGACATCTTACTTTCATGTTTTAGGACTCATGTGATCCAGTATTCTGAACATAATCAGGTTGAGTAGTTGATCAGGCTCAGTAATGATTCATGTTGACAGATTTTGAACTTGTATCTCCAGTTTCCATCAGTGGGAAAGTTTTTCATCTGCTTGGCAAAGTTTGCAGTAAAACTAACTTTCTGCAGTAGATCTAAAAATAGGCTCAAACATGATACAGTCTCAGTTCTCTGCCCTGTGTTCTTCTGTTTCGTCATCTATCCTGATCTCTTCTTCTTCTACTCCTTTGTTTCATGTTGATGCTTGCAGCAGTACACAAACTTCCTTTTTCTATTGGTGACCAGAAGTTGACATCATCACAAGAAATACAACACCTCGGCCAAAACATGGATTGATTTCACACTTATTGATCAACAGATTGAGTGGAATATTTTCTAGTGCATTGGTCCCCAAACTTTTCTGTACGACGTCCCAGTTCTCTGTGATATAATATTGTCGCCAGTCAGTCTTCGTGAGGGAGCAGGGAGAGAACAACAACAAACAACACATGTTGTTCTTAATATAGCTGACCATAACGCAGGATCAGAGGGATCCATGGGCTTGTTTCCAAACCTGACTAACAAGGTATTCATGGAGACTCAGGCCATGTGCACAAGAAGTGGCACATTTCTAAAAGGCTCCATTTTCAAAGAGAGTCCTGTCCTCATGAAAATGCATAAATGCTGCTAATAACCTTGCAACTCTTTTTGTGAAACACAACTTTTTTCAGACAAGAAAGCAGTTTTATTTTCAGATGTTGACCGGTGTTATGCTTTAACAGGTGGCGGTGTTAACTGGCTGACCCAACATGGTGGAGTTAAGTGTTGCAGTTTGACGATTGGTCACAGAAATCATCGTTCCCCTTGCAACAGCAACTCAAGCAAAAACAAAATATCACGCCATGTTTTTATTACCAGTGGATCCAAGTGACCAACGTTTCTAATACTTTTGCTATGAAGCATTAACCTTGCGCAGCAGCTGGATCTGCCTGATTCAGTGTTCATGATCAGGCAGATCTATCTTGCCAAGCTCCAATCTACAACGAGCAGGATGAGGTGAGAGAGATGAGAAGGAAATTAGCATAGATGCTAACAGCCTCAGTTGCAGTTTTATTCAACTTTGACTGCATTTCTTTATTAAATGAAAACAAATAACAACACTACAATGTTCTCTGTATTAAAAGTATTTTCACTTCCCCTCCGAATAACCTTAGTTTTTTTGGTACGAAGTGGCTCTTGTTCTGTAACAGTAGCTCCTGCCTACTGCATTATCTGATTGGTAATAAATGTTTATTGAGGGAACGATTGTCCAATCATCTACGATATATATGGTTTTCAATTGATCAGTCCTCCCCAAACACTTTCTATGGGCTCTGTCCCAGATTGATGCGTGAAATATTTCGAATGAACCTGGTGTATCAGTTTAATGAAGTATGTACACACAGAACAATGCTGCATTGAGAACTATGGAAGTGTACACCTTTCTAGCCATTGTTGGAATGGAGGAAGTAAATCTAACAATGGTAACAATATACTTAATATCATTTTGTCATCTTCAGGGAGTACGACTTAGCTGGAAATGCAGCCAAAATTTGGATTTATTGCTCCAAACTGTTCCAAACTGTACTGCACCAACAAGCCACTCAGAGGGCTTTTACACAGTTCTGTTTCTGAAACCAGTTCCATTTTCGATTCTCAGAACGTTGGTGCTTTCTACCGAATCAGCCCAGGTTAACACAAGTTTAAGTTTAATGATAGTAAGAGGGCATTATTCTGTGTTATTCAGGCAGAAGTAAACAACACAGGGTCACATGGTGGATCACATCGATATTATAAAAACATTTGTTGCTCAACTCTTTGTTTTCATCCCGAATCAATCAATCAATCAATCCTTTATTTACCCAGGTAAGAACTCATTAAGATTTAAAACCTCTTTTCAAAGAGTGACCTGGCCAAGACGGCAGCACAGAAACAGAAAATAAAACAGATTACGGTTACAGACACAGAAAAACTTCAGAAACCACTGCTTACTCTTCTCCATTTTCCTCTATTTCCTCTACATCCTTGACTTCCTGCTCGTTATGTCAACATAGAACACGCTTTCATCTCATCTCGCTTGGACTACTGTAACGCCCTGTATGTTGGCATTGAGCACTCAATGCCGACATACAGGGCGTTGAGCTTAAGCTCCTGCAGATTGTTCAAAATGCGGTTGCTCATCTCCTGACTGGGACAAAGAAACGGGAGCATATAACTCCAGTGCTCTCCTCCCTTCACTGGCTTCCAGTGAGGTTCAGGATTGATTTTAAGATTCTTTTGTTTTAAAGTCTCTGAATGGGCTGGCCCCAGACTACCTGTCTGACCTTATTAGGGTTCATCAGCCCTTCAGAGCGTTTTGCTCAGGAAGTCAGATGGTCCTAGAAGTTCCTCGATCCTCTCTAAAAACCAAAGGAGATCGCGCCTTCTCTGTTGCGGCACCCAAACTGTGGAGTGCTCTACCTGTAAATGTGCGAACTGCGAACAGCCTCTTTACCTTTAAACACAGCTAAAGACATACTTGTTCACCCTGGCCTTTGGTGGAGTATAGCCACTTTTATTTGGGACTTTTATTGGTTTTACTGGGCAGTATGCATATTAAAACTGTACTGTCCCTGTTCTTATTGCTTTTATTTGTTTTTATTATTTTTATTGGTTTTTATTGTTTTATTGTTTTTATCCATGGATGTATTATAAGAACTGGATAGCGTGGCTCCACCTTCCACCATGTAACGGTTTTGAAGCCACAATATCCCCCGTCAGGGCGCTGCCATTGTGCAGCCAGTAGAGAATCTGGACCATATCTGGACGCAGCTGTTGTAAACGGTCGCAAAACTCTGCAGCATACAGCGTACACAATCATTGTGAAACTGCCGTAAACCGCAGTTATTTTTTAAACTTTAATAACTGATGAAAAAGAAACTTTTCAGAAAAAAGAGGACTTGGAAAAAACGCAGCCCAATAATACTTTCATATCACCACAGCATACAGATGGGAGAAATATTTCTACGAGGTATATTAATTTTTTGAAGTTTCACTACGGCCCATTCAGATGAATGGGGGAGATGGAGAGTTGACCTATACTGCAGCCAGTCACCAGGGGGAGCAGTTTTTGTGGCGACTTCAATTCGAGCCCAGCGACATGACGTCCATGTTTTTTACAGTCTATGTTTTTATCATGTCTGCCTTTTCTACTGTAAAGCACTTTGGTAGGCTGCTGGCTGTTTAAATGTGCTATATAAAAAAAGCTGACATTGACATTGACAAAACACCAATGTTATCAATGTTATATTTTTGGTTCTAGCTGTGAACCATCTCTCAGGTTTCAAAACAGTTTTTTTCCAGTTCAAAATTAGGTTTGAAAATCCGAACCAGCACAGAGTCCTGCTGGTGTGAAACCACCTCAAGGGGCTGTGGCTATAGATGTACAGCCTATGTTTTGGGATTTTTTTTACCTCTGCCAAGGAGCTTATATTTTTGCCGGTTAATGTTTGTCTGTTTGTTTGTTCATTTGTTAGGAAGATTGCACTAAAAAATACTGGATGGATTTTCCTGACATTTTTAGGAGATCTTGGCAATGGCCGAACTTAGAAGTGATTAGAGTTTGGTGGTGAGATATTTGTCTGGGTGCAAAAAAATCCACAAGTTAACCTTGGGCAGAATTAAAGAACAAAATCATATCTCTGCCATTTCTTAACAGATTCGCTTCTACTTTTACAGGATAGTATGGGGTCCACGTTTCTATCATTAAGGTCATTTTCATCTGGATTAGATCCAGATTGATGTCACAACAAAACATTTAACTTTATAATGTGGAAATACTATTGACAGCATTCAATAATTCATATAAAATCAAAGTATAAAGTGATGTTCCCAAAACTTAACACAAAACTTGCTGTGTTCATACAGGCTTTCTGGATGCTTTTCTAGTTTAAAGTTGTTTCTGGAGCATTTATTACCTCCGCCAAGGAGGTTATGTTTTCGGGAGAGTTTGTCTGTCTGTCTGTCTGTGAACAAAATAACTTAAAAGCTTTTGAATGGATTTTGATGAAATTTTCAGGACATGCTCAGCATGGGAAAAGGAAGAGGTGATTCAATTTTGGTGTTGATCCGGATCACTGTCTGGATCCGCCATGACGAAAAATGCGATTTTCGTGAATAACTACTGAACTAAAATAGATATCATGATTAATCTAGTTGCTAATGGTATGTTTTCATGGTCAAGGGATCTAAATATTTACATGAAATAAAGGTAGGACTAATATTTATGGTAAAAATCACAATATTGGAGAGGACTGTGGTGCTTGGAGGAGGTCTGCGCTCTCCGAGTGCTTTTCTAGTTTAAAGTTGTTTCTGGGGCATTTCTTAATAGTGTGACAGAAATGAGGCGAGAGATAGAGAGGGGGAAGACAGCAGTAAACTGACTCAGGCGGGAGTCAAACTCAAAGGCAAGAGCTTCATGGTACGAGCGGGACTACCACCCACTCAGGACAACTAGGACCCCTGGATGTACCTTTTGTTTGAGTACTCACGAGTGTACTCACCTGGATATGCCAGGATCTGGTCATTCCTTTAAGTGAACACCTACCCGTCTGAGTTTTATAAAAGGGTAATTACATTATCTTTTTTATTTCTCTACAGCCAAGTACCAAATGATCTACGACCTGGTGCCCGTCCGCAGTCAGGCGGTTGGCAAACTCTGGTTGAAAGTAAAGAGTCGTAGAATTTGCTCTGAACACTTGGTGATGAATTTCAATAGACTTTGGATTAATTGTTTCAAATATAGCTCCAAAGTTTTGGTGCTCAGCCCTGTAAACTCTGAAACTTAATTTTCTTTTTTTTTTGCCTTTACAGTTTTTCTATAAATAGACACAAACACACACACACACACACTCTCTGTACGGTGTCTGAGTTTCCTGCCTTGTGGTTTGCTGTCTCGTCATCTTCACAGATCTCTCTCCTCGCTCTCCTCTCCCCCGTCTTTTACCTCCTTCTCTCCGTCTCACACATAAGTAATGTACATCACACACACACACACACTCTCGGCTGGTCCAATTGTTTCTCTCAGGAAGGCAGTTTGGCTCTGTGCCAGCTCTCATTATCACCGATATCTGTATACACTGTCCACCCCCAGCTCCTTCCTCTGTCACACGCACGCTCTCTACACCATCAACCCCCCCACCCCACCCCAACATCACCACCACCCTCCCACCACCCACACACATGCAGCACCCGCAGCACTCATGTCTTGCATTGCAGCGTCTCTTAAAGACTGGCAGCGTGGCTGCTAACATGCTGGTTACATATGTTGCGCGCCTGCTGTCTTTGTCTGAGAAGTTGTTCGTTTGTGGCTGAGCACAAGCCTACGTGAGCCCAATGACAATAAGGAGTGGACCCTTTCTGAGGGGAGGGGGTTTACCAGTGGCTGGAGGGGAGAGGGGTGCAGGGGGGAGGAAGCTGGGGGGCGTCCATTGAATGAGCAACAGTGACCTCTAGTGGCCTGAATCAAATGTTCAGCATGTTTCTTTAAGGAAGGGGATTCTGACTGGTGTTTGTCAGATGTTCAAACATACAGTGGAGTAAATCTGTAATTTAATGCTCCATTTAATTCAGCTGGTAGATGATCTATTAAAAATGGATTATGTGTTAAAGAAAGAGTGGGGTTAAGCATCTTCTATCCATGCTATCCTGAGTGACACCTTCGAAAACAGCCAACAAGATACCTTCATTAACATTCACACTCCAGTAACATTCCTTTTATCATTTAGATTTATTTTAGTGTATCATATATATTTCAAATAAAGAATAACCTGGCATGTAAGCTAAATTAGTTACTACGGTCAAGAATGATCATCTTTGTGGTTCAACTTAGTAATCAGAAATTTCAATATGATGATCCAAACAGTCATGCATCGTTCACCTTCATTACAAATATTCAGCTTAATGTAAGAAACAGCATGAGCCATAAAATAATCACATTAATGAAGTCAAGTTTATGTATCTACACAGCCATGTCATTTGATCAATTAGTAAGAGATATGTAAAGATGTTCTTAATTTTTTGTCCAGTTTGATTTTTTTTGGTAGAAAGTGACGGTAGATATTTGGCAAGGAGACAAGAGAGATGTGAAGACATGGAGAAAACAGACCACAGGCAGGAACCAAATATGAGACTGGCGGCTTATGCAACTTACTGGTCTGCTGGATCCCCAAATGTATTAAACAAAAAACATAATGCCTGAAAGTTTGTCAAATGTTCACAAAAACTGCTTTTTATAAATGGCACTGCTTATTTTGTTAACATGGGACGTAGGCACTTAACTTGCTCATTCAACATACAACCATGCTGTCATAAAAACTCACTAACTTACTATTTGTTTTATCAAGTACTACGACAACTTCTTGAAAAAACAGTTTACCTTATATTTTAAAACTAGCTTGAAATTACAGTATGTAGCTATTTAAGAAACGTTTTCATGTTGAAATAAAAATGATTAAATTATTCAATCAATAAAATGAAAAACATATGTTTGCATTTTTATTTTTTGGGGGGGGATCCTAAATCAAATAATGCAGTTGATGAGAAAACATTCGCAGACAAGTGCTGAATTTATAATTTATAATAATATAATAATGTATATTAGAGTAGAGATATAAGTGGATACTGATTTAACAAACTGAAATAAGTAAGTGAAGAGAGCTATTTAAGGTTGGCTAATCCTCAGTGAGAAAGTGAGAGCAGTTAAGGATAAAATACTAATTAGGACAGTAGTTCACAACATACAGATTATTATTTAGGTATGAAGTATCCTCTATTGTTCAATAACTTAAGGTTTTTTTGGTTTAAAATTACATACATTACAATTGGTGGGTTGGTTATCAACCACAATGTCATATGTTTAGAGTATTAAGTCAAAAAGGGACAATTATAATTCAGTCATTGTAATTTTAAAGGCCTTTGTATTACAAGTTAAAATCAACGATACTGATGTAAAGATGACAAAGAAAACAGACCCCAAACCCTCCAATGAGCCAAAATATTGTTTTTAATATCCGACTTTGCAGAACGTCCCTTCCCTAGTTTAACTCTGGTTTAAATTTTTCCAATGTATTTGTATAATTAGAAAAGAGATGTCTCCCTTCAGGTTAAAATTATGACTGAAAATGATGAAAGTTCCTTCCTTTTCAATTAATTCAATCATTCAGTTGCTGTTTGACCTCAGTGAATATAAATGCTGCAAATGTTTTACTAACTTTGATAATGTATGGGAGTTTGTCTTTAATTTTGACATAAAAAAGCAAACAAAAAAGTTTAATTATGATCTTTTTTTGTAGCTGTCATGTCAAACAAACATCAACTTTTACCTTTTCTATTTAAGACATATATATGTTAATTATTCTGTAATAATAAGAAGCATTTCTTTTTTGCAAATAGCCGAGGGGACATGGATTTCCTATTTTAAACTGAATATTTTTTTAAATGATTTTTTTTAATGCCAATCTGGATCAGATCCAGATTAAATTTTCCTTCATGATAGAGTTGTATAATGTATATCGTATTTTGTACATTTTGAAGCAAATCCATTAAGTGATGCTGAGGAATTTTGAAAATATGGCCCAATGTAAAGTTATGGGATTATCCAAAAATTTTGGGATATTTTTGCTAGTGCTGTCAGGAGGTTAAAAAAACTGAGAGATTAATTAATTATGACCTGTGATTAACTAATCTAATTAATCTCATTTTAAATCTCACATTAAAAATTGCTGAAAAAGGCCTAAACTTGAGGAATTTTTATTGAAATTGATTAGATTATTGTGGCAGACTCACAAGACCCCCCCCCCCCCCCCAAAAAAAAAAAAAAAAAAACGAAGCACAAGAAGCCCAATGCATAAAAACTAGTAGTAGTAGTAATGGTTACCCTACCATATGAAATTTGCTCTACTCAAAAGTTTAATGGGAGACCTTGGTGGGTTTTGACTTTGATGAGATCCATTTCACATGTAAGTGGCAGATGATATATCTACAGTATGTGGTATAATTTAATGTAAAATAAGACGATGGTCTAAGGACTGAAGTTCTCAAAGTTTGAGCTAACGGCTAACAACAAGGCCGAGCCCTGTTGTTAGCCATACTGTGGATTGATGTGGTTAATCTGTGGTGAGTGTGATGACAAACTGATCATCTAATCACCAGCTGCTCTGGTATTTTAAGGTTCTGCCCTCTGAAAACACCAAAAACATTGAAATGAGATTAAAAATGAGATTAACGCGATTAAAAACATAATGCGTCAACTATGGCTGTAACTAATTTCTTGCAATTAACGCAATAATTTGGCATCCCCTACGTCTAATCACCAGCTGCTCTGGTATTTTAAGGTTCTGCCCTCTGAAAACACCAAAAACGTAGAAATGAGATTAAAATGAGATTAACGGGATTAAAAAACAGAATGCGTCAACTATGGCTGTAATTCATTTATTGCAATTAAAGTGATAATTTGGCACCCCAGCGTCTTATCACCAGCTGCTCAGGTATTTTAAGGTTCTGCCTTCTGAAAAAAACAAAAGCATAGAAATGAGATTAAAATTAGATTAATGCGATTAAAAAACATAATGGGTTAAATATGGCTGTAATTAATTTCTTGCAATTAACATGATAATTTGGTACCCCCTACGTCTAATCACCAGCTGCTCTGGTATTTTAAGGTTCTGCCCTCTGAAAACACCAAAAACAAAGAAATGAGATTAAAATGAGATTAACAGGATTAAAAAACATAACGCGTTAATTATGGCTGTAACTAATTTATTGCAATTAAAGTGATAATTTGGCACCCCAGCGTCTTATCACCAGCTGCTCTGGTATTTTAAGGTTCTGCCCTCTGAAAAAAACAAAAGCATAGAAATGAGATTAAAATGACATTAATGCGATTAAAAAACATAATGGGTTAAATATGGCTGTAACTTATTAATCGCAATTAACGCGATAGTTTGGCAACCCTATGTCTAATCACCAGCTGCTCTGGTATTTTAAGGTTCTGCCCTTTGAAAACACCAAAAACATAGAAATTAGATCAAAAATGAGATTAACGCGATTAAAAAACATAATGCGTTAATTATGGCTGTAACTATTTAATCGCAATCAACGCGATAATTTGGCACCCCTACGTCTAATCACCAGCTGCTCTGGTATTTTAAGGTTCTGCCCTCTGAAAATACCAAAACATAGAAATGAGATTGACATTAGATTTACATAATTAAAAAAATAATGTTAATTATGGCTGTACTTAATTAATCGCAATTAATCGATAATCTGACACTCCACATTTTTGCATCCAGACAAATATGCAAACCACCATCAAAATGTAATGGCCTCTTCCGGGGACCAAACCACACCTTTGGTAAAATTTTCATGTATATCCATGCAGTTGTTTTTGCACAATCTTGCTAACAGATGAACAAACTAAACAGACAGACCTTGTGATAACCTCCTTGCAATAATAAATTTGCATAACAAGTGCGCTAAAAATGAGTAAAGGTGAGACAACAGACAAAGCAGAAAGAATTTACACTTAGAAATGATAATGTAACAAAACTGTTCTTATAAAATGTATTCATTTGTTGGCTCTCAGTTGAGGTTTGGTCTCATTTGAGGCCTCTGTATGAAAACAGTATGACTTGTTGTCGTTTTTAATCTAATTTTCTTAATTATTTCATGCTGTTTAAATTAACAGTCCACTTTTAAAGCTGTTCTTATCATCACGTCCCTCAGCGTCCTCTTATTTTCCCACCTGTTGTCTTGAAGCCCTGTGGAGCAAACCCGTCCTCCTCACTCCTCGCTGCTAATCTCTGCAAAAATATGCTAACGACCCGCTCGCTGAATGAAGCGAGAGGCGTTCAGCATTGCGTCACCTCATTCAAAGCCTCGCTGTTAAGCTAGCACGAAAGCTAACTCTTAACGAGATGAGTAGAGAAGTAGACAGTATTAATTAGCTCACAATTAGCGCTCCCAGCCTCAGACTCGCCACCAGCTGTTCTCGTCTGAGGGAGGTTTTTTTTTTTTTGGGCCTAAAATTGGCCAGAGGTAGGTTGACAGGCCTCCTCACAGGAACAGATGGTGAATGCAAGGCTTGTTGGCAATCAGCACGTTTTTAGCTAATGACTTAATTAACTATGCAAATTGACAAATCAGTGTGGATATTGTCATTTAGCTGAAAAGCTCACCTAAATTAATTAGCCTGATTAAGGCATAGTGGGGTGTAGAAGTGGTCGCTTGGGGGGTTTTGGGGATAAATAAACTGCCTCTGCCTCTTCCCATGCTCTTCATCTTTAGAGTGTGTTTCAAGTTGTCGAGGTTTGTTTGTTTGTTTACACGACGGCGTGTTCGATCTGATCACGCATGTTTGTTTATCTCTCTGGGATTTTCCTGTGAGCGAGTGCTGATGCATTTTTGTTAATCCCGGTTTGCATTCGAGGGCTTTTGTGTGAAGGTGTGATTGTACAGTAAGCTAATCTGGGTTTGTGTGTCAGTGCATGTGTGTGTGTGTGTGTGTGTGGCGGAGAGGAGCGAGATCTCCCAGGCCGGGCAGCGTTGACACACATGGCCAGTGAAGCGTGCGCTCCATTTAACTGTACAGCTTCTTCCCAGGTTACTGTGGGCTGTGCTGGAGCAGAGAGATGCTCAGCCACTCAGAGAGAGACTCTGCACACACACATGGAGATATTAAGCAGTGATTCAGAGATTATTGATCCATGTTTGAATATACAAATTACACTCCAGTGATTGTTTGTCAACAGATTAGCCCACTCCGGGAGAATTTGCATCAAAATCACGAACAGTGCTGCTGGCGCCCCTTTCTAAGACTCGTCCAGATTCCTTCTCGTGAGTGTGGAATTGTCAGGATGCCATAGTCTTAATTTCAAATTCAAGGGTAAATAATTAAGTATTGTCTACTATGGCTCAAAGAAATCTACAAAAAGTAGAAGTAAGTAAACGTAATTAAAAGATATTTCCACAGAATGATCATTTATGACCTGAAGAAGTGTTCTCTATAGTCCTTGGATTTTCAAATTTACGTATTTAAGGTCAATGCACGGATGCAGCCTTTATTTAATTTATTTATGCGTTGTTTATTTGATGTGGTCATCTTATTTACATTTGGACATACCATTAGTGAGTGCTTTAGCACATGTGCTAATTTGCAACTCTTCCGCCAGGAGGCCAGGAGTTTTCAGATTTACATACATAAGATGCAAAGCATTATGTTCAGTTAAAGCTAATCACGTTAGCACTGTTTGTCTCAAGTTAGCCATTGTTTGAGTCCTTGTTAAAAGTATTGCAGTTGGTCTTAAATTTTAAATGAGTTGGTAGAGAGCTCCAAATTTTGCCCCCTTCACAGAAAAAAAGTGAAAATAACCTCCCTGCTTTCCCGGATAGAATCTTGGCAGGTCTATGATGAAGCCTGCTCTTCCTGAGAGAAGATAATTATAAACTTTAGGCCATGTTTGCAGGAACTGTGGTGTTAAGCTTCTATTGGCTAGGACCCAGAATCACGAGGGGGCTCTATTGGCTAGGACTTTGCTGGAAGTTGGCAGGCAGTTGGCAGGGAGGGGAAAATTGATGGATCTGTATGCAGCGTCAACACTGGTGTTCATTTTGACAGCTCTTTGTATTTTAGTTTTAGTTATAGTCTTTTGCCAAAAATATCTTTCAGTTTTAGCCATGATTTAGTCATCTAAATTGTTTTAATTTTAGTCTAGTTTTAGTTGCTTAAATTTCACAACATTTAAGTCGACAAAATCTACTGTAAATTTAGTGAACTAAACATGAAGTGTAAAGTGTAAGGCATTTTTAAGTTTACCTGAATTTCTGAAGTCATGTTCTACACTTGGATAAATGAAACATATAATAAACCTTTATTAATTGCTTATAAAGTTTGAATGCATTAATTAACAGAAACAAATTTAACTTTGTGTAAAATGCAGTCACCTTTATTTAGGCTACTTTGCAGAGCATCTCAGTTACAATAACAGAATTGACAACAAACAGTCAACCTGCTCTACATGAATGTATCAGTTAATAAAGAGAACAGCTCTGATTGGATCGCTCCACAACTTATCCCACCACCATGAAGCTAAGGCAGCTGTGGTTGGATGTTCCTCTTAACTCATCCAACCTTCCACACAACCAAAGTAGCTGTGATTGGATATATATTCTTAAATTGTCCCTGCTTTCTGCATAACTTCTTTTTTTTTTTTTTTTTACCAAATTTGGTTGATTTAGTTTTAGCTAAAAAGGGTTGTCAGAAATAATGAGTCAACAAAATTAACACTGGTCAATTTTGATTAAAAAAACCTATACAAAAATACAAAAACCTTTGTTGTACTTGCCTGTTCATTGACAAAAGAAAAAAACAAAGCTATCTAGCAGCTAATATGATTTTGTGGTTCTTTTATCCTTGAAGAAATACTTAATCCAAACTTGGGCTCCATTCAGTCACAATGCAAGTTCTCATGCAATACATAGACCATATTGCCAAAAGTATTCGCTCACCCATCCAAATAATCAGAATCAGATGTTCCAGTCATTTCCATGGCCACAGGTGTATAAAATCAAACACCTAGGCATGCAGACTGCTTTTACAAACATTAGTGAAAGAATAGGTCGCTCTCAGGAGCTCAGTGAATTCCAGTGTGGAGCTGTGTTGGGATACCACCTGTGCAGTCGTGAAATGTCCTCTCTCCTAAATATTCCACAGTCAACTGTCAGCTGTATTATAAGAATGTCGCCAACTTTCTGCAGAGTCAATCGCTACAGACCTCCAAACTTCATGTGGCCTTCAGTTTAGCTCAAGAACAGTGCAGAGAGCTTCATGGATGGGTTTCCATGGCCGAGCAGCTGCATCCAAGCCTCACATCACCAAGTGCAGTGCAAAGTGTCGGATGCAGTGGTGTAAAGCATGCTGACACTGGACTCTAGAGCAGTGGAGACGCGTTCTCTGAAGGGATGAATTGCGCCTCTCCATCTGGCAATCTGATGGACGAGTCTGAGTTTGGAGGTTGCCAGAACGATAACTGTTTGACTGCATTGTGCCAAGTGTAAAGTTCGGTGGAGGGGGGATTATGGTGTGGGGGTGTTTTTCAGGAGCTGGGCTTGGCCCCTTAGTTCCAGTCAAAGGAAGTCTGAAGCTTCAGCACACCAAGACATTTTGGACGATTCCATGATCCCAACTTTGTGGGAACAGTTTGGAGCTGGCTGATTGATGACAGAGTCTGGTGTGGATGAACTTGACTGGCCTGCACAGAGTCCTGACCTCAACCCGATAGAACACCTTTGGGATGAATTAGAGCAGAGACTGAGAGCCAGGCCTTCTCATCCAATATAGCATGGCATATAGTGTATGCTGCTTTTGTGTCACAATGTCATCCTACAGACTTTAAAAAAACAACAGAAACCTGTTTGAGGTAGAAAATAGTTCAGTTTTCTTTGCTCTCATGATTGTGAAAACTAATTTGGAGTTGTCTGTTTTGCTTTATGTATAAAATAAGTCTCAATGGATGCAGCACAGTGTTAAAGGGGAAGTTTTGACACAAGGAAAGGAGCTCTAATAACGAAATCTGAAAAGCTGCTGAAGTTAACATAGACAAATCCAATATTGTGTTCCTGTATATTTATCAATTCTTAAAACATAAGTTGCACTGCAGAGACAATCTGTCAGCAGTTAAGTACCTCGGGGTGGATTTACTCTGAAACATGATCATCTGTGGGTGATTCTTCTCAGAAGACTCATTCAGATTCCTTCTCATCATGAGAGTCACTGATAGCTCAGGATAATGGATAAATCTCCCCGGTTCCCTCCTCTGACCCGCTGCGAGGGGGCCATCTCTGAGAAATATGTCTTACATGATGAGTATTGATTAGGGCGGGAACACAGCGCTGGGGGATTCCTGGGCTCTCAGTCCGGGGGAGGTTTCATTTACACAGGGAGCTCAGAGGGGGCTTCACCGCGCTGAACACACACTCTGAAACACACGCACAAACTTCTGCTGTTATTCTATCACACGCAGGGGGTCTGTGTCGGAGCAGGAAAGCACACGCTGAAACATGGTAGGGGGCGTTCAGGCGCTCTTTGCTCAGCTTGGAAACTGAAAACATGTGGTGAACACACAAAAATAGATCCATGGAGAAGTCTGCCGCTGAGAGGAGTGTTGTAACTGTTTGTCTCTTTGACCTTGTCCTATTTTTAAACCTCCTCTTTAAAAGATGGTTGATTAAAGTCGGCCTTTTTCCTTAAATTATGTAAAGCAGAGCACATGCATATTCATGTCTGAGAAGTAAACGTTATCAGGTCTTTCAGGGAGGATGTGCTTTGGTCTCAGAATTAGATGAAGCAGATTTGCATTTATTTGTTCTTTGGTGATTTCTCTCTCACTTTAAGTGTTACATTTGGAATCAGCCCCAGGCCAAATTCAGACTGTCCTGAGCAATGCTAAAATACAAATTCAAGACAGGCTTTTTAAGGAAATATTAAGCCAGTAATATAAATGCAGGTTATTGAATATAATATAAAAAGAAAGAGAAAAAAAGTGTTAGCTCCTGCAGATAAATGGATCGCTCATTCATTTTTACTTGTTTACTTATTGTGATATGACTCAGTTTTTAACCAACAGGAAAAATTGAAAAGCCTTTTAGTAAAGTCTGGGTAAAAGTGATATTTTGTCACACTGTTTCTTACATACACAAAGACTAATGACATCATTCTCATACTCTTTGGCATTTTTTGTCTTAAGATGAAAGTATGGTTTTAAAGATATGCAACAATAGCTTAAATTTGTTGCCGTTTAAATAAATGATCAAAATTCATCATCTGCTCCAATGAAAATAAAATGATAGTATTGAAAGAAATCAACAGTCCGCCTACTCCATCATCTGACTGGCCTATAATGACAGAGTGATCTTAGGGTTTTAACAAAACTATGCATTTACACAGAAATGATGTGAAAACGATGTATGTTCACGGATCCACAAGAACGACTGAAAACGCGGAATCGTGCATGCCGCCAGTTGTTGGTGATGGAAATTTGTAGTGAACAAGCGGTGTTGCAACACATGTGCACTAGTGCTTTCAATGGCAAGTGGACGCACAAAGGCCCAGGAGGTTTTTTGTCTGAACAGATAGGGAAGTTGGGTTGCCACTGAACATGGCGCCTAACTACAAACCCCAGATGCCAGGAGAATGTTGAGTGGGAGTGGTGTTAATTTTGACAGCAGTATTAAACTTAGTTTAGTAGAATCTACTGTAAATTTAGACGATTAAAATATGAAATGTATAGTGTAAGGCATTTTTTATGTTTCCTTGAATTTCTAAAGTCATGTTTTATGCTTGGATGAAATGAAACATCTAATAACCCTTTATTGGATGATAGTAAAGTTTGAATGATTAAATTAACATGAACAAATGTAACTTTTGTGTGAAATGCAGTCACTTTTTTTCTAGGCATCTAAGTTATAATACCAGCATTAGGGATGGGAATTGATAAGATTTTATCAATATCGATGCTGTTAACGATCCTGCTAATGGATCCAATTCTTTAATGATTCCCTTATCGATTCCTGCAGATTTCCCATGTGGGCAAATGTTGGTCTGATTTTCGTGGCAACAATGTCAAACACATGTCACAGCATGTATAACTGCCTCTGCAAACTGCTGGTGTGTCCAGTTACTTAAGGTTGTGTAGTAGGTGCAGTTAGGATTAAGTCACAATTCTGATGCTTCTGAACCCTGTCAGTGGATGGAATTGATAAGGGAATTGATAAGCAAAAAGATTACTGATATCGATTCTTTGATGGAGCTGTTAGCGATTCTCAACTGGAATTGGTTTTTGATTCCCATCCCTAACCAGCATTGACAACAAACATTGAACCTGCTCTACACGAATAAATCAATCCACAAAGAGAGCAGCTCTGATTGGATCGCTTCCCAACTTATCCCACCATCACCAAGCTAAGGCAGCTGTGATTGGATGTCCCTCTTAATTCATCCAACATTTCCACCCAACCAAAGTAGCCGCGATTGGACTTATTCCTAACTTGTCCCTACTTTCTACATGACCAAATCAGGTCTGTTGGATTAAGTCTGTGTGAGACATTTTCATCTACTTTATATTTGTTGAGGAAACTGTAAACTCCCTGACAGCGGCAAATCCTGTTTACATGTAGACAACAATGAAACATTTTCATAACTTTTCAGTCTGAAACCAGCTTCAAAAGTGTGAAGTTGTGATGGGTCGGTGCCGCAGTTGGATAGTGCGCTTGGTCAGTGATCGGGAGGTTGCAGGTTCAAGCCCAGCTCCGGGCGACACATGGCGATGTGTCCTTAGGCAAGACACTTAACCCCAAGTTGCTCCCACTGCTGCATCAGTGGTGTGTAAATGGGCATGAAAGGGCGTGAATGTGTTAGAGATACTGATGGATAACTAACATAGAAACTCTGAATGTGAATGTGAGAGTGAATGGGTAGGTGTGACCTGCGGTGTAAAGCAGCTTTGAGTAGTCAAAAAGACTAGAAAAGCGCTATATAAGCTCAAGTCCATTTAGTGTGTGAATGAGTGTCTGTCTCTCTATGAGGCCCTGTGATTAGCTGGTGACTGGTCCAGGGTGTAGCACGGCTGTAGCCCCCTGGGACCCCAAAACGGATAATATGTATAAAGATAATCGACTGATACGTGAAATAAATGAACTCTCTCTGTTTCTCCTCTCCAGGACGTGATGGTGGTGGGCGAGCCGACCCTGATGGGCGGCGAGTTCGGCGACGAGGACGAGCGCCTCATCACCCGCCTGGAGAACACGCAGTACGACGCCACCAACGGCCTGGACGACGAGGACGACTTCAACAGCTCCCCGGCCCTGGGCAACAACGCCCCCTGGAGCAGCAAACCCCCCGCCGCTCAGGACAGCAAGCCCGAGAGCACGGCGCCCCAACCTTCGCAGTAAAACAAAAGAAGATTCAGAAAAAAAACAAGAAATCCTCGGCTCCATGTGGACTGGACTTTTTAACCTCTCTCCCCTCGCCCCCCTGAGGGCCTCATAACATTGTACTGAATCAGAAACCCCCCTCCTCCTCCTCCTCCTCCACTCCCCTCCTTGTCTGCAAACTCCTCACCGGCATGTCCAGCCAAAATATGTCCTCTCTGGATATTTTCTTCTCTGAATCACTGTAACATCTCAGAGGACTGGCACAGCAATATCCACATGACAGAGACAACAAATGTGTACAAGTCGTATGCAACTCTAATGTAAAAAATATAAAACAAGTCGTCTGCATTTTTCCTTTTTAAAGAATGCAGCGGAAAATTGCAGATCAAATTCTCCTCCTCGGACCCTCAGATACAAGCCGCGAGTCTGGTGGAATACAACAGCTGTGATTGGTTGACCTGCAGGGTCACGAGTCATCACGCTGACAGCAGACAGCGAGGAGGGAAGAAGAACAAAAACAAAATGACACAGAAAAAAAAAAGAAGAGAAGGTGTTTTTTAACAGCCACTGGAAGCATCTCGCCAGACAAATAAACATTATCGGAGGCATTTTTACCCAGAGTTCAGTTTTGCTGTTGGTTTGTTTCGGCTGTTGTTTATTTCCATTTCCAATTAAGAGGAAATAAAAGTTCTCTTCTGCAATGGACCGCGTTCTAACGAGGGGAAAAAAAAAAAATCCAAGGATTGTTTTTCCATGGTCGTCACAGATTGTGATTTCATGCAAACCGGTTTGATTGTGTTCGTAGTCAATTGGTATTTTTGCTTCTTTCTCAGAACCCCGTTTCGCAATCACATTGTAATTTTGCCGATCAGTATGTGAACTTAACAAACAGGCATCCACGTTTCGTTCTCCCTTCTTTAAAATTGGACTTCTCTCCCTTTAACGACCTACTCCCAAACTGATCTAATGCCTTTTTCCTGCATGGTTTTATAGGATTTTTATTTTCTTTGATAAATGTACTTTCTAAGAATCATCCGTTTGTTTTTGGGTTCATCAGTTTGGGAACACTGTTCAAAGGTTTGTAGCTCTGTAAATAGGAGTGGAATCTATTTTGTCCACTGTAAATCAGCCACTGAAAGCAGTTTTTTTTGGATATGGCAGCTGTTTGTTTTTGTACAGGAGGCTTAGATTTCTGTCGGGTGGTTTGGATGAACTGCTCTGCCTCTCGTGTTTCCTCCTAAGCTAGTGCAGAACCAAAGCCACAAATTTAAGAGTCACATAATCATGATGTTTATTGTATATCCTGTGACGTACGAGGAAAACATTTTAAGAAGAGCAAATGAAGTCCCATCCACCCCACAGAAATGTTTTGCGCGCCCTGTGTTTGTGTTCACGATTGTTCCTTAATCTTTGATTGAATTGATATTATATCCCTGATCCTCTTTTGTTGGACTTTTCTTTGAGAAATGAGCAAGAAGACAGCGACAGAGGTCTTTATACGATTGGATCTTTATGGGTATTTATTTGTGCATTTGTAAGGAAGCTAACACATTTCTAAATATGTTTGAGCCTAGTATTATTAGACACCATTTGTACATTATATAGCAGAGGTGTTCAGTGTCATATCTGATGTCTGGTATGTATGCTTTACCATTATGTGTGCCAATAAACCGTGCTTACAAAGGAGCTGGATCTTAATTACATGCATCGCTCATGCATGAAGGGTCTGTTCATTTGAATATTTACAACCAATATTTTATAATGTGCATTAAAAGCTTTTAGAGGGTTAACTGCAGAGCTCAAAAAACAATGTGATGTAAAAAAAATAAAGCTCAAGAAGCACTTGGAGAGCTCAGACCTACGCCAAGACTGTTCTGGATCATCACATGCTCGGTTGTAATGGCTGAGTCTTTGCTCATGTCTGTCCATGTGGAAAACTCCTCCACTAGCAATGCAAGGGAAGCTGGGTAATGTAGTGGTATATGCTTGAAAACGATGACAACTACAATTCCCATAATGACTTAAAGGGGGAGAAATTAATGAGATTTGCCATTATGAACTTGAATGCTTTTTTTGTAACGCCAATCTGGATCAGATCCAGATAGAATAGAACAAAATAGAATAGAATAGAACTTTACTTGTCATTGCAACAAGTACAACAAAATTGCAAAAGCCCTTTAGTCAGTGCAAAACAGTGTGAGGCAAATACGATAAAGAACGGTGCAAACATAAGTGAAGTAAAATAAGATAAGAAAATAAAATAAAATGATAAGATAGAAAAATATATAATCAAATAATAAAGGTAAGGTGCAAAATAGAATAACAAAGTATGATACAGTAAGTAATAAGAATAAGGTAAGAGGAGTGGAATGATACCGTACAAAATAAGGTGCAAAATAGCTGCCATGTTCAGGTGCATTAATGACGATGATGAAACTGACCATGATGATATATATATATGAAATATATTATCCTGTAAAATTTGAAATTAATCAACGGATGTGATGATTTTCTTAAAATACGGCCCAATCTTAAAGGAGACATATCATGCTTGTTTCTCCTTTTCACTATGCCAGACTAGGATGCCTGTAAAGCATTTCTGCCCTCAGTACAAGTCATTTAGTTCCTTCATTGCCCCACAATAGCGTTCTCAAAATCCTCATTTTAGGCCATTGACAAGCTCGAGTTGAAACGCTTGGTTTCCAGGCTGCCCTAAAGTTACCTCGCAACGTCACAGCCCTTTGTGGTCTGATTGGTCAGTTCTATCGGGGGTAGAGCCAGCCTGTCCTTCTTCTTCTACTGTATTTTCCAGCAGGCTCAAAGCAGCGACCGCGTATTGAGTCCCCCTACAGGCAAGAGCTGGTAATGAGTGAGTGTGAGCTAGGGATCTATATACCCCTGCTGGTGGATGTGTTCCTCGGTGACAGTTTTGTGGCTAACGGACATCACAGAGGAGGAAGTCTTTTATCAGATTACTCCAATAAAAAGAAATGTACCTCGTGTCGTCACGACGATTTAAATCTCGTGGACATCTCGCAATGACCTATTTTCAGAGGCATCAAATCTCATTCTAGGATATCAGAGAAAAAACAATATCTCATTTTTTGAAAATTAAGGGGGTGTTAGGTCTTGTTTTCAAATTCATTATATTATATGTAAGTATTAAATCATGCATCTGCATGATATGTCTCCTTTAAGTTATGGGATTTTCCGCACATTTGGGGATTTTTTCTGCATCCAGACAAATATGTGCATGAAAAATTTCATGTAAATCCATCCAGTAGTTTTTGTGTTATCTTGCTAACAGACACACAAAAAGACCCTGTTGAAAACATAACCTCCTTAGCAGAGGTAACAACCATTTTGTCTCTTTTAGCAGGTTTAAGACTTTAAAAAAATCCCAAATGAAAGAATTTTAACAAAGAACTGCACCAACTGGACATATGTTTATAAATATAAATTCCTATCTGTCCATTATCTGTACTGCTTACTCCTTTCAGGGCCGCAGAGGGATGAAGCCTGTCCCAGCTGACATTGTGCAGCCAATCGCGTGGCAACATAGAGAGACCATTAACGCTGACACTCAAACCTAAGGTCACTTGGAGTCACCAATTAACCCGCAAGCATGTTTTTAGGTCTGTAGGGGGAAGCTGGAGTGCCCAATCTAAAGAGTGATATGAACCAGACTCTTACTAGACAACATCTATGATATAAAGTCTGGCCACTTTATTAGGTACGCCTTGCTAGTTTTGGGTTATCATCAAATCTGCCTGGATACTCCATAGCATAGATTCAACAAGGTGCTGGAAACATTCTACATGACAAAATTAGGTCTGATTGGATTAAGGCTCTGTCAGACATTTTCGTCCAGTTTTTATTTGTTGAGGAAAATGTCGGTTAATTTTGTTTAAGCTTTTGTCCACTTTTTTATAGTTACTGTCCAGTTTTGGAGGGGAAATAAGGTTGTTGATGAAAAATAATTAGCCAACAGAATAAACACCGAGGTTAGCACAAAGGGACCTGAAACGTGCCAAGAAAATGTTCCTTTCCACCAGCCTGAACTACTGATGCAAGCCAGGATGGATCCATGTAGGCATCGAGATGTACACTCTGATTTCTGACATCAAAAGTCAGATTGATCAGAAATAGAAACATTTTCTAATCTTCAATTTTTCAATTTTGGGGTGCATTAATTGGAGCCCCAGTTTCCTGTTTTTAGGTGACAGGTGTGGCACCTTGTGTGGTCCTCTGCTGCTGTTGCCCACCTGCTTCAAGACTGAACACGATGTGCATTTGGAAATGTTCCATGTCATGTTCAAAGTCTCACAAATGCCTGACACCATTTGTAAAGGTCCTCGATTGTTCCTCTCTCTTTAACTAAATCTACCTCTGTATCTGATCAGTTTAGGCTGTGCAGGAGTTTGCCAGCAATTTCTGATAATTAAAATCAACAAATTACCAAAAATGGTGTTTACGACTTCAGCCATTGCTGTTGTGTTAACAAAAAAGTATTAATGTTCCTACTGAAAGGCTCATAATGAGTAACAAAATGACATAAATGATGATTCTCCATGATATAGACTAAACACTTAAACACACTGTCTTGCTGCCAGTAAGCACATTACTGTTAATAATATTTTACAGAGCCTTATACCTGGAATCAGTTCTTTAATTTAACATTTCGCTCTATAGTCAGATGACATCTGTAAGAAAATGTTGCTTTTTTGCAAAACATACTGGATGTGCACAAACGGTGTAAAAGATGCATATTGGCAAGGTTCTTGTGAATTGATACGGGTGCTGATGATCCATCATGATACAGTCCATCAACAGGGCAGCATATCTTTTTTATTTTATTTTATTTTTACAAAACAGTCCATCTTTAAAAGAAGACAGAGGAGCCCACAATATTAAAAACAGTTTCTGGTCAGCTATATTTATGCAAAACATCTAACACAAATAAACTGTGTCTATAATGCAATGACAGAAATAATAACAATAAATGTTACTAAGCCAAATGTCCAAATGTGTCAGTGTACAAAAATGTCCCTTATTTCTTTAAATCATTAGCCAAATTATAAAATGTCACATGCGCTATCAAATGTGGATTGCACCAGAAAATATAGTGATTTGTGTGGTATCAATATTTTCTCTCCACCTTGAACAGTTGTCTTACACCTATACCTCACCCTAAAAACATCTTAGCAATATGTTTAGTAAAAATACAAATAACGATATTCATACTCAGCCCTAGTTAAATTCTATATAAAAAATATTTTCAGAAACTGCTGTCAAACATCAGCGTGAGACACCAAGAAGTTTGGTTTTAAATAAAAAAGGAGAAAAAAGTTGGATTCACATTTTTGTACCAGGTAATAAGGCACAGTTTAATTCTCACCTCTCTCTGGTCTTCAAGACCAAGCCCAACTTTCATTTCCCAATGTAAGATTACAATTTAATGATGCATTTTTCTTGTTCCAGCCAGCAACAGGTGACAAAAGATGATTAAAAAAGTACTTCCAAATATCCCTGCATCCTTGATAAAGTCAAAAAAGTAAGAAAATGATTCAACTTCAGCAGAGGGTTTCAGGTTCTACTTTCTTAACTCTACTTTTGACAGATGATGATGCACCTGAGAAACTAGTGAAGGACCCATCATCATGCAGCGCTGCAGATATATTGGTTTTAAATGTGAAACCAACTCCACAAAGATGCACTGATGTTACAGTTCTGACCCACGGAGAGGCTTCTTATGCTCTTATGCTGAAATGTGAAGGATTCATGCTCCTTAGTTCCTGTTTAACAGCTGATAAATGTAGGATAAAATCTCATTTTTACCTTTAACAACAACCTTTTCTATCATCAAAAATCAGTTGGCTGCATTTATGTTTTTTTTTTTATTGATCCTGATGCTTATAAAAGTAAGCACAACAAGCAGGAATAAATGTTTAAACCAGCAGAACACAACATAAACTGCATTAGGAGACAATTGTCTTACTGTAAATATATTTTAAATGTTGTATTATATCTGTTATAGCGCTTAAGCCTGAACAACAGAACTTAACATTAGTATGGGTCATATTTAAGTAATAATGTGTGCTTTTCCATCGAGTAATTCATGCTTGAAGTATTTTTTTGATTATACTAAACTTTAATAACACATAAATGTCAATGCAGGTCTTTTACTTGAAATGTGTATTTTACAACAAAGATCGAAATATTTTAAGAAGATTAAATTATTGATACAATCAGCTTATCTAATAATCAACAGGTTTTTATAAATAATTAGTTTGGAGAGTTGCTCTTCACTGTGTTGCCATTATTCTGTTGGTTTTTTTTTGTTTGTTTTACGACCTTGACATGTAGGAGTCTGGTTTAAGCTCCTCTTACCTGAGTTACCTAAAAAAAAAAACATCTGACTCCTGAATAATGAATAAATGTGAAGGCTCAGTCCTCTCTGGAAGTTGTGCAGATCAGTCAGAGGGGCCTCGCTGCTGTTGTTGGGTAAACTCAACCATCCCACTGGAACGACTTCATGGAACTTTAGCGCCACCAAGTGGGAAGTTTGAGTACTGCAACGTGTAATTAAGCAGCCTACCGTGTTTACACTGATAGACAACTCATTAGAAATATTCATTAAAATAATAAACAATGGACATGGTATAAGATGAGTTGATCAAATCACATTTGATTATAACTTAATTGACTTTATTTACTTGTATAAATATGTCCAAAGTTTTCTTTTTTTGTATCTTTGGCGAAATATGATCAGTATTTTTTCAATCACTCTCTTTCAAAATATAAATAATGGTCATGATATGAGTTCATATTCTTCAGGATAACTTCAGGATAATAACAATTAAATAAGGACTTTATAAGATGCACCTTTTTTTGAAGCTGGATATGGTTAAGTTGTACACAAAGGGATAAATATTGTAAAATGTACTCTGATTCACAAAATATATAAGACAAGTATAAAATCACCAACAAATAAAAAAACATAAAATAAATCATGGATAAATATTTTTACCTTTTTTTTTTTTTAAACCTATTCTTACTAAATCAATGGTTAGAATATTCCCACATAATCGATCACTATAATGTTTTCTATATGTAATTAAGATTTATTATATTTCCCATACCTTATCAATAGTTATAATATTGTCCATACATAGCCAGTGGTTATAATACTTCATATATAATAATCCATGTTTATAGTATTTTCCATACCTAATCCACGGTTATATTTTTTCCATACATAATCAATGATTATAGTATTTCTATATGCAATTAATGTGAATAGTATTTCCTGTTTATAATTAGCGTTTGAAGTATTTCCTATACATAATCAATTATAATATTATTTCTATGTTTTTAATGTGTATAGTTTTTCCTGTTTCTAATGAACGTATAAAGTATATCCTTTACATAATCAATGGTTATAATATTGCTGTATTCATTAATGTGCATAGTAAGACCTTTTTATAATTAACGTTTGAAGTACTTAATCAATGGTTAAGATTAAGCCTGGGCGAAGTGTAATATTTCTATATTCCTTAATGTGCATTGTATTTCCTGTTTATGATTAACGTTCGAAGTATTTCTTATCCATACTCAATGGTTAAAATATTTCTGTACGTCTTTAATATGTATAATATTTCCTGTTTATAATTAACGTTTGAAGAATTTCACATACATAATCAATGGTACTATTATTTTCCCTCCATAATAACTCGCGCGCCGTTGGACTCACCCGCAGTGCTCCAGCTGAATGACGTCGTTTGTTGTCACGCGCGAACCGTTGATGACGTTGCACGGGGCGACGCGGCTGCCAAAGTAAAGATGGCGGACTTATCGGGGACCGAGCAGCTGTCAGACGAGAAAGAGGCAGATATTGAGCTGAGGAAGCGACAAAAACGACCTTGGGAGGACCTGCACAGGTCGGGGAAGATCGGCCTGACCGCGGAGCTGCCGGAAACTTTGGGCTTTTACGATATCAGTGCTGTCAGGAGGGAGCAAAGGGAGCAGGCAGCAGGTAAACGTCCAACGGTTCACCCCAAGTGACGCTACGACCGTAAAACTAATCACTGTTGGACCCCTGAAACTGGATATTAATGTGACCTTCATTAATTAAATCTAACTTAATGACCGCAGTGCCCCTAAATTTCCAACCTGAACTATTACTATGCTTATATTCCAGGCTGCATTTGTTATTACAGCTTTGGGTGCAGTAGTTATAGTATGAAGTGTATGGAGTTGTCACTGCCTCCTGTTTACTGCAAGTGGCTGCCAGCTTCATTAACAAATCAGCCAGTTAATATCGCAGCATTGAATAAATAGTGCTGTTATGAAGCTTCAATGCTAACCTTTAAAGTTAGTCCACCCTGCTGCATGCTCTGTCCCTGTATCTGCTGAAAGTCCAGTGGGCTGTAACCATTGCCCACCTTATCTGTTTCAGCTTGTTGGCTTATGTAAGACTTCAGTTTTTAGATCAAAATACCAATAAGTCAGTCTTTTCAGGTAATGAGACATACAAATACTATTCTGATTTATCAAACTATGCTACCATTTGTAATGTGTAAACCAGTGATCTCAACTGGTGGGTCGAGAGCCTTTGCCTGGGCGAAGTGTAAAGTGTTTGGCTCCTGTTTTGCATTGGACTGCTATCTATTTACAATCAATGGATGGTGTTAATGCTAAGCAACACATGTTTTAATAGAAAGGTGTTTTTTGTGTGTTTAAGCAGCTAAATCTACAAGTTGTTGAGATTCTCTGAAACAACATCTCATTACCTGGACATTTTTATTTTATGTTTGAGCATGAACGCTCTGTTGAGTCTTAAAAAACTGTTGAAGTTACAGAAGCATGTTGTGTTGTGGCAGCCTCAGCTTATTTAGTGCTGCTAATTTAATATTATGAATACAGGGCTGTTAGGTCTTTCCACGGATTCAGGGTTATCTCAGCTACAGGTAGATTTATAGTCTTGAAGCCTTGTGTCCCTCAGACGCACTTTTTGGTTTCAATTAAAATTCAGCTTATTGAGTGTAAAAGGGAATATTCCCACTCTGGCATCACCGCGTTACTATGATTTTCTGTTCTATCTGAGATTTCAAGTACCAAGTAAATGCAAACAGCAGAGTTTGTCTGTTACCTTGCAGACCCCCTTAGTATTTCCCCCCTCCTCCACTACTCCATTGACTGATGTGCAAACTGCACAAAAACGTCTTAACCTTTTGACCAACATTGTAACCCTGCGGTTGACTTTTTGCAAACATAGCACTGTTTTTAAATTTCAAAAGCCCATCTTTGTCTGTTTGAAACACTGTATGTATCCACTGAGTGTAGCTGCTGTACATGAATAAAACAGTTTTAAAGCTAGAAAATCAGAAGTGAATCGTAGCTGCATAGCTCCTCAGAAATCGAACAGTCAGACCATATATTGGAGTTCCTCAAATTACCAGATCTTCTAACTATCATAATTTAGTTGAAGGAAATACATTTGATGGTTAGTGATGAATGTAAGATTTGTCAGGAAACTGGGTCACCCGACCCGCTCCGTATCTATATTTTGTCTCCTGTGGTGTTTTTGTATGAAAATAACAAAAACAAAAATTTTGTTGCAGAAATGTTGCTCAATGAAAAAAGAAGGAACACAGTTTTACCAGCAAACAATTTGCTGTAAATGTATTTCTTAGTTTGGAAGTCAAAAGGTTTAGACAAACTGAAAACAATCGCATTTCTGTCTCTAATGTTGAATCTTTGCTTGCTTTTAGCAGCCAAAGAAAGTGTGATTTGTTTGCATGGATCCTAAAACCTGCACAGCTTTTCAAGTGATTAGATCAGTCTGGATCTTTGTCTTACTTCCCCCTATGAGCATCAAGATGACACAGTTTAATCAATCAGTCAATCAAACTTTATTTGCATAGCACTTTGTGTACAAAGTCATTTAGCACAAAGTGCTTTACATTAAAAGTTGTGAAGATATGCCAGCTGCGATAGAAAAACAGGCTGTTGAAGCTTACAAATGTGAAAGCAAACAGGAAGAGCCAAAGGTTGAAATTGAAAGTGAAAATACTGGGTCTAAACTTGTTTTTGTCTAAGTTTATCCCGGGTCAAAGACATAAAAGTTGCTTACTGAAATATTTTAATGTTTTTTACTAATGGTCTTAGAATGTAACACACAGAAAACTTCAAGAACTAGGATAGAGACTGTAAGACATAAAACAGTTTAAGAACATCTTTATTTACTATTTAACCAATAAAATGATGAGCAGTTCCTAAAACATGTCATTCACGACTTGATTGAAGTGTTACAGCGGTCAAACAGTGGCCCTTAAATGTTCAGTCACTGAACAAATGTGTCAATAATGAAGTTCAATTCAAGTCTCAGCATCAGTCCTGCACGTTTTTATGACATTTGCTTAATTATTTCTGTGTTAGATTTTGGTGATTTTTGTAACACAAGCTTTTGTTAACACATTTATTGTTTTTTCCTGTTTGTCTCTTGTTTTTTTCTTGCTTCACTTTGTTCTTTTTAGAGGGATGAAACATCCATTTGGCTAACTGGCATATTTACAGAATGTTGTTATTAATAATCATTGTCTTCGTAAAATAAATAAAGGATATGTCAGACACAAATCTGACTAGCCACATGAAATTTGCTTTAGTGTTCTTTAAAGTCTCAGATTTTGGCCCATTACTGATATGTTTAGCTCATGCTCACTTCCATGGATCTTTATTGGCCCAGCAGAGCAGAGAGAGGATTTATCAAGTCAGGCAAAATCAAAGGTTGCCCGATAATCTTTGCAATACTGGATGCAGTAACAATTACAACTTTACGCACAGGATTCATTATCATAAAATTATGGAATTGATATATTTGAATGGTCAGTTTTGTTAGTTTTGTTTTCATTTTGTTTTATCACTAAGTTATTGCATAGAAACTGTTTTTTTCTTTTGTAAAATATGGAAGCATGTATGTTTAATTAACCAATGGAGAAAGCATGGGACTTGATGTGTTTTATTTCCTCCCACTTCTGTTTGAATTTTCTGTAAGCAACCACTTCACTACATTCTTTCTTCTATTTTTCTTTTCATCTTTCTTTTGGATATATTTGAAATAAATAAGGGTTAATTAATCAGTCAATGAAAGGTTACAGTGACACCACTGAACCATGTTAGACTAACATAACCAAAGAATGTGAAACTGAAACAGGCAGCATTTTGCACAAGAGGAGAATTTAGAAATAATTTTAAAGTTTGTTTCTTCTCTTGGACTCTTGGATGTACATTTTTATGATTTCTATCTGTATTCGTCATCTGAGAATGTTTAGTTCAATCTTGACTTTTTTTCAGCTTTTAACAAATGTTTCTGCCAAATGTGATTTTATTTTTCAAAAAGTATGCTAGGCTAGATGCTTCATAAAAAGATTGTTAACTATATGAGCCACAAAATGCTCAAATTTAAAACAAAAGCCATAAATTGCATGTTTAGGCATTTGGGTAATTTATTCATGAACTCGCTAACTCAGGCTGTCATAGACCAAAACAACAAACCCTTCATTTTCACAGTTGAGAGAAGTTTCCTTCTGTTTCGCTCCACAGTGGGACGCCCAGAAGGTCTGCGCCGTCATTGTGTTGATAGCCGCAGTTGTAATTGTTGCACACAATGCTCTTGTGCTAACACTGTTGCTCTAATGTTGTTCCAGATCCATCGCTGACTCGCTTCATCGCAGCAGAGCTCACCAGAGGCTACTTCCTCGAACACAATGAGGCAAAGTACACAGAGCGCAGAGAGAGAGTTTACACATGCATGCGGATTCCCAAGGAGTTGGAGAAGGTACAAGATTTAAATTCAGCTGCAGCCCTCTCTCTGAAACTACCTCCATTTCTCTGCTGCTATTCTCAGAAATACAGTCACAATGCCAGTTTACAGCCTCTTAAAGAGCAGCTAATCATTTCAGCTCGAGTTTATGAACAGGATAAACCCTCACATGCTGTAAGGTTTTCAAAATTTTTCATTCTTTGTAATTTTTTTGGAATTTGGTGATTCAAGCTATACAGTATCCCCCACTTTTACGTTTTAAAAAGTCTCAAACTTATCAATGAAAAAGGCAAATATACAGCCTCTGATTGCACTTGTGTCTCTGCTCAGCTCTCTGTCACACTGGTTATTCTGAAGTTCATCAGTCTGTAAATAGTTTTGCTAAAGTCCTGCATCATTTCATAACTAGAAAGCACTCAGAGAGCGCTAATCTCCACCAAAGTAGCTCACTTATTGCTGTAACATCTATAAGCAACAGTTCTATAATAAAGTTACCATTATAATTTGATTACTGAACCCTGAAAACCCTCACCTGGCACTCAGAATTATGTTGATATTATTAGTAGTTAGACAGTTGTTGAGCAAAAACGGTCGTTCACTACTTGCTGTTGTCTGGATCAAAACCAAAATCTAATAATTTTTAAGTTGGACCATAAACTGTACAACTATACAACTCCACTCAGGGGAGGAGTAACAGGAAGACAGAGGATGGAGGACTATGGCCATTCTTTTGTTTTTATTCATATTATTTAGATTCATTCATGTATCTCTATCTATCTATCTATCTATCTATCTATCTATCTATCTATCTATCTATCTATCTATCTATCTATCTATCTATCTATCTCTCTCTCTCTCTCTCTCTCTCTCTCTCTCCCTCTCTCTCTCTCTCTCTCTCTCTCTATTATATACTCACATTATGCTAATTGTGTTATTACTTTTTTTTTATATCCTGTGTTCTCTTATATCTGTGTACATAATGGAATCTTAATTTCTCTGAAGGAGTCTTCCAAAAGATAAATTAAATCCCCACTTCTCTTCTCTTAATCATATCTTACCAACATCTCCCGAAAATTTCGGCAAGATTTGTCCAGTAGTTTTTGCGTAATCTTGCTAACAAACAAAAAGACAAACAAAAAGTTTACATGAGAAAGTTTTGCTTTTGCCATGCCTCACTGACAGCAGGTTTTTCTTGTTTGTCTTATTGACCACTAGGTGGCAGTGTTGGATTGTAGAATGATAATCCTGATCAGTCCCGTGTCGGTCAGGGCTTTTCTGTGTGCAGTTTGAATGTTCTTCCTGTGCATGCATGGGCTCCCTCTGGGCACTATGACTTCCTCCAACAGACTAAAAACGTGCACATTAGGTCTTTTGCTGACCCCAAATTGCACTTAGGCATGAGAGTCAATGGCTATCTGTCTCTCCAGTCTGCCCTGTGATTGGCTGGCAACCTTTTCATGGTGTACCCTGCCTCTCACCCAATGCCAGCTGTGAATGGCTCAAGCCCTCTGTGACCCAGAAAGGGCTGTGCAGTGTAGATAATGTATAGATGGATGATTCCCATAAGCCTGTGCAGCCCATACTCAGGGACTTACACACTTCTTTATACTCTGTAAAGAATTTTTTTTATTCTGAACACAGATGATCATTTAGCTTGACACAAAGATGAGATGATAAATAAATGAATTTACAAAGATGCATTCAAATCATATTAATCTGTGGCGATCATAGCAGCACATGCTGTGTGTTTACATGTACTGTAAAGACCGTTTAAATGAAGTCTCTCAGTAAAGACTCATGTGAACAGGTTAAACCAGACTGAAGTAACTCTGTCACTTTTGTTTTTCCTTTGGGGGGAGGGGGGATTAGAGGAATGTGTGTGCAAACAGTGAAGACCTCAGTGAATTCACTTTGTTATCACACTAACTAACTTCACCTATGGACAAGCCTCCAAGAAAAGACACACAGAATCCACCAATGAGAGAAGAAGCTCAAGCTTCAGCTAAACCTAACCTCAGTTTCTGAGAGAGAGGATCTCAGCATGGTTTAAGTTCCCTTTCTTACTCTTTCTTTAAAATGATGTGGCAGTTTGAGTGTATATGGAGAGCTGAAAAGGTATGTCTGCTCTAATTCATGCTTTAGGCATAGGTTTTATTTTTGTTTTCTATGACAGCAGTTTCTTTTCATCAGGGGTACTCTGCAGCTAGAAGAGAACAATTTGGTATATTTAGATAGATCCTATCATAAGGGACTGTTGAGTGTATTTTCTACTTGTTTACTTTTTGATTTGTTCTTCATGTTTTTACCAGCATCTCACAGTAATTTACTATTTCATTGCTATCACAGAATAGGCTTTTGCAGTAAGTCATTTCAAAGTTCCCAGTTTATCTCAGTAATAAGAAAAGATATTTCATGCAACAAAACATATCAACACTAAGGGATGAAATATCTTTTTGGAAAAGATGTAATTGTGATTTTTTTCAGGCAGATTCTTCAAATCAAACTCCAGTGCAAAATTTCTTACGTTTAAAGTTAAATACAAAATTAATAAGGAAATAAATAATCAAACGCACATAACAGATTATTCATCATCTAATGATGAATAATCATTCAATGACCACAGAGTCCATTAGAGAGCCGAAAGCCGGAATCTTACATACTGCAGCTTTAAATGCAAATTGCCTGCAAGTTTGTAAAATAATACAAGTTTCACACAACAGATCTTGGATCAAACACTAAAGGAGTCCCATGAATGGTTTAAGATACAGGGCGTCAGGACACTTTGCAGCTCTGTATTAATGCAGCGCTCAAACAAGAGCCAATTTGTTGCGCCGTGCCTGCAGCATGTCATGTTGTGGCGCATTTTAAAAAGGGACACCGCTCCGCTGAGCGATGCTCTGACCCCCCCAGTCGATTTTTGGTCGACAATATCTGTGTTTCAGTTGACCAACAATTTCTTTGGTTGATTACAGCCCTACTGAATACATATTGAATTGAATTGTGAATCTAATCGATTTGAGACCTTGTAATATCGAATCCATTCCATCCAGAAAATCTGAATCGATGCTCAGCTCTACTATTAACATGGTGCAGAAACAGTTCCTGAATCAGTTACCTCACATTGCAGATAGATCTGCCTGATTCTACGTCTGTCATCAGGCAGATCTATCCTTCAAACCTCCAAGGCAAAATAATTGAGCCCAGTCTGCAGAGGAACTGCCAAACACTGAAGCATCCATTAAAGAGAAAGAGCTATGAGCATGACAATGCCCAGAGGGCTGTAAACACTGCCAAGGAGGACAAAGTGCCACAAAAATAATCTTTAAAAACAAATAAAAAAGAAATATTAATATATTTGACTGAATGATGAAATAATGAGTGCTTCTGCAAATGATCACAGTATTTCTTTCTTTCCTCTGGTTATCGTTGTTATTTTGATGTTTCTTAAGCATTTTTGACCATGTTCTTTAAAAATGTCTACAATCTTCTTGACACTTGCCCATTTATATCGGTCACACTGTCTGACTTGAAGGTGTTGCAATGTGTTTCCTCTAGCTGATGACCTTTGGCCTCTTCCTGTGTGTGGATGCCTTCCTGTACGTCTTCACCCTGCTGCCCCTCAGGGTGCTGCTGGCTGTGCTCCGCCTCCTCACCCTGCCGTGCTGCGGCTTCAGGTCAGAGCTCCAGAAACAAACTCCTGTGCATTTGGGTTTTAGCATAAAGTAACATACACAGAATGTGGCCCAACACTCAGGTGTGGGTTTTAACTATTACAGATAAACTCTAATAATTGCTCAGTATTAGAGTGCAACGATTTTCAGAATCAGAATTTGTATTTATTGCCAAGTCCATTTGCACATACAAGGAATTTGACTTGGTAAAGTGTTGCAAATAACCAAGCTGTAATTAGAAAAAGACTAAAAATAAGGGTCAGGGGGGCTAAAATAAAGTCTACATAGGTAGAAAATAGTGCAAAATTGACTTGGGTGTGTATCAGAAATATGCAAAAATAATTGTTAAAGCAAAGGTTTGAATTGTTTCTACTCTGAACTTCAATATGTGATGACTAACAAACAAAACTGGGGCAATTTCAGAGTTTGTATGTATTGATTGTTTCTACCTCTTGACACTATATCAATGGTAAAACTTTAATGAAGAGCATATGCATTTGTTTTTATTAGTTTATGGGATGACTAAGCTTTTTGGGAGAAATGCAAAGGGTACAGAATTGTAAAATGGCACCAGTAAGAATATTTAGTTGTGTAATTCATTAACTATTTCACATGCCCCTTAAACAACTAGTATACAAGCTTCCTTTTTGCTTAGACAGATGTCAAAAGTCATGGTATTTGTTTAAACCTTGCTGCTGTTTCTCCTTATTTTTAATCCTTAAACTGTTTTAAATGCACAAGTAGTTTTAACTGTAGCCTGCCTTAGTTTGACAAATCATCCTGCAGCACCAGGTGGGCTTTATTTTGAGTTTAGCAGTATGTGAATTTGTGCATCTCCATACAAAGTCCATCAGAAAGAATGTTAAATAGCCTCTAGTGAGTGCTAGCAAAGAATAAAAGTTTTAGAGATTCATTTTATTTTAAAGTTTTGTTTTTCCAGCATTTTAATTTAATGGTAGTTGACCAGCATAGATTCTCTTCTCTTAGCTGTGCATTAAAAGTTGACCTGATATCATTATGTATGAGATAACCATGCATCAAAACTCTGTGAAATAATGGATAGCATGTAAGCACAAGACAACTTAATCTAGAGTTTGACTGTCTTTTAGAGATACTAATTGTGCATCCCAATATTGAAGTGGAACACAAACCTACATAACTCAGACCATAGTTTGCATTGTGAGCATTAAGACTTGGTAAATGTTGTCAAACATAGTAAGTATTTGAGCATGATTTGCCTTAAAGTCCTCGATTTTCTGTGTTTGATTCTTACACACTTTGAAACTAAAGGGCAGAGGCTAAACGTGCACTGAGGCAGTCGTGCAGAGACACGTTCATGCTGATTGTCTCTTGACATGGTCATGGTCTTTATGCGAGGTAACTTCTTTTTCGCTGGACTTTCTCCACATTCTTTCAGTAGAAAAATGTTTCAGTGCAGCAGAGTGAAATCCTGAAATACTTGTTTGCACTAATTGTACTCACGTGATTTTGTTCTTCATGTCTAAAGCAACGGTGCTAGTTATAACATTACATTCTAGAATAAACAGCTGTCATTGTTTCTCTAAGTATTTGCCCCTAAACAGGATTATGTTACAATCTCTATATTCATCAAAGGGCTGTATAGGTCTAGAAAATAACTTGACTGTGCTTCAAGGCTGATATGAGTGCTGGGTTGATATGAAAAGTCTGAAAAGTAGTGCTGAGTGCTAATGATGGGTTGATTTTGTCAATAACTAGAAAAGCACTTGGAGAGCGCAGACCTCCGCCAGCGCCACAGTCCTCAGCCATTTTGTGATTTTCACCAGAAATATAAGTCCTACTTTTATTTCATCTAAATATTTAGATTCCTTGACCATGAAAACATACAATTAGCAATTGGATTTATAATTATATCTATTTTAGTTCAGTAGTTATTCACGAAAGTTGCATTTTTTGTCATGGCAGTTTTATGCTGATCCAGATCACTCCTAAAATCTAATCATTTGTTCCTTGTTCCAATCCGGACATTTTCTGAAAATTTCATTGTAATTCATCTATAGCTTTTTGAGTTATGTTGCTAACAAAGAAACAAACAAACAGACGCCGGCAATAACATGACCTCCTTGGCAGAGGTAATTATGATAACCTTACAAAAACTTCTTTATAGGCTGAGTCCTTATTGATTTTGCTATTGACACTCGTCTATTACTTTTTTGTGTTCTGTTTTTATTGCAGCCATTTTGTACGATTAAGAAAAGAATTCTTCCTTAAAACAGCGGTAGAAATTCAACTTTCTTGCCAAAATATGATTGAAATAAAGTACTATTGTAGACAGTGAGTGCCAAGTCTTCAAAAAGGAGTGAACAGCTAAATATTTTTTCACTAATGTCCGATCGATGGTGGTTTGCAACGAAGCTTGCTAACTATGCTGGCCAGGAGTCGGCCACCAGCACACAACCCTGAAAAGCACCACATGACGCGCGACTGGAACTGATCGATCGGGAAAGTTTGACCCTCTTAAACTGAACGACCTTTTTGCTTCACTCAATGAAGCCACGTTTCCCAACATCTGGAGAATGGCATGCTGGTGTTTTTTTGGCTCGACCTTCTTGTGTGAGCAGATGTTCAGCGTCATGACCACAAACAAAACCTTTTACAGATCCAAGTTAACTGACCAGCACCTCAGATCCATCCTGAGAACAGCCACAACCAAACTAACCCCAGACTTTGATGTCCTGGCAAAATGGGAGACCAGCAGCACTGTTCCCACTGAAAGTGTACACAAGTTAATCCACTGCTATGAAATAAATGAAGTTGTGAAATAATTTTTACAATAATCCCTGCATATTTATGCTTCACTGCCTGTTAAAGAGGGAAGTCTGGGCATCCATGCTCAGGCTGCTGCCCCCCGCAACCCGACTACAGATAAGCAGGGGAAGATGGATGGATGCCTGTTAAAGGCCAAAACCTTTTACAATGGTATTTACCTGTTATTGACACGGTTACAAATAAACACTCCATCCATCTGCTCTTTGCCCTCCTGTCAAATTTTAGAACTCCGTGAGGCCCACCAGTCAAAAAGTTTGCCCAGCTCTGGTGTATACTGTCAACGGTGAATATTACATTGATGCTTGATTTGAAGAACATCGTAAACCAAATAGAAATGGTAATATCTGCCAGAAAAATCACGATTAGATCTTTTCCTAAAATCATGCATCTAATGACAACACTTTATACAAGATGGAACAACGGATTTTTGGGGCCAACAAGTCCTGAATCCCTACAACAGCCAGACTGGGATGCACAGTTCTCGTGCATAAATCACGTAGTGTGACCTCAGCATTAAACAAGCGTTAGGCAACAGGCAGCTCAGGGGCCACATATGGCCCTTTACCTCACTTGGTGCAGCCCTTCAGCCATTTCTAAAAAAACAAAAACTTAAAAGAGGAAGAAATAATTGCAGAAACTGAGACACCAATACAATGTCATGCACGAATAAGAATGTGCAGTACAAATATTGAATTAAGCCTAAAATCATAAAGGTTTGTTTCATTTATTAAGAAAAACACAAAGTACAAGATGTGCTCATTGAGTATATTTTTTTTCTTCACAAACCTTATTATCAGCTCAGCAGTGATCCTAGAACACTGTAAAATATCTCCAAAGCTTTTAGTCTGGAGCACTCCTCATTGTCTCAGTGTCGTATTAGTCTTATGTTATGAAGCTAAGAGACGATAGCTATTTACTTCCACAGTTGATTTTGATTTTTTAAACCTATCAATCAATCAATCAAACTTTATTTATATAGCACTTTTCATACAAAAAATGTAACACAAAGTGCTTAACAAACAGACGGATGAATTAAAATGAAGGATTTATGACCCAAACCCACTCCACTCAGCTCTTGAACCCACCCACACCGCCATCTGTACACAGAGTTGATAAAAAGTATCATAAATAAAAGACAATAATAAAGCACGCTGTACCCAGTACGTACTGAGGAAACGCCATCTTAAAGGTTTAAAAATGAGAAAACACTGGAGGTTAGGTTAAAGTGTAAGATTAAATATATCATCAAATAAAAAAAGAAGAAGAATTTTAAAAATAAGAAAAATAAATAATTAAATAAATAAAAATAGAAGAAATAGAAAATCAAATAAAAAAGATAAAATAAGAAAAAATAATAACAAAAGTGGGCTGTAATCAGAATTATATAAAAACACTAACAGGTAATTCTGGTAAAAGCTAGACTAAAAGGTAGGTTTTGAGTTGATATTAAGATATTAACTTTAGGTGCACCTCTTAGATCTTTAGGTAGGCTGTTCCATAAGTGGGGACAATAGTAGTAAAAAGATGCCTCACTGTAAGTTTTTGTTTTAACTTTGGGAACTGTTAACAGAGAACTTCCTGAGGACCTTAGGGCTCTAATGGGCTCATATGGTCAAAGCAAATCAGATAAATATGAAGGACTAAGACCATTAAGAGCTTTAAAAACCAGTTAAAGCATCTTAAAATCTCTCCTAAAAGAAACAGGTAGCCAATGCAGAGACCTTATAATCGCTATAAACACTAAATGGAACTGGGTTTGTCTCCATCTCTACTCAGTGTAGCTCTTGGATTGTACATAAGGCTGATAAATAATTCTTTTAACCATATAGTTGTTTTTCTTTGAAAGGTGTGACCTATAATACCCTTTAATACGCAGTTAGAGTTGAAAGACCTGAAGCAAGTACACAGCCACAGCCTCAGAAGGACCCCTCCTGCCCCCTTCCCGTCTCACCCTCTGTCTCACTCTCTCCTTGCCTTCCTTTCCACCTGCAGGGCACGAACATGCCCCTACTGCAGGAGAAGCAGGTACGCTCCCCGAAGCCTTCTCTCGCTGTTATCACTGTCCACGTCCCTTCACCAGTTTCTCCTCATCTTCATTCTGTCCAACAACACACAGCCCAACCCCATGTCCTCCAAGCCAGAGCGGCCATGTGGGTCCTCCATGAGTCTGGTGCTTTTGTTTTGTCACCCAGGGAAGGTTTGCTGAGAGTGCATGCTCATCCTCGTCTTGGTGTTGCTTGTCAGTGATTCAGCTGCTCATGCTTAAAGCTGAGGGCTGGGACAGTGCGAGGCTCATTTGTTCTGTTTAAGGGTGAACACTAGCAGCTGCTGAGGAAGGTACTGACTTTCTCCTTCGTTACAGAAACCCCAGTTGCTCTACAGAAGCAAACCAGCTTCATTTGCTTCTCTAACAAGCTTCCACAAAAAAAAACAGGCGTCCATTTCTCTTCCTCTCTACATGCCTATTCTTAATGCCCAGTCTCACACATGCTGACATGGCTACTCAGAATGCAGCATTTGGCCAAGTAAACTCGAATACATGATATGTTTACACGTGTGTTGTGGAGATAGTGTTTGTAGAGTAGAGATATTAAAACTGCTTAGTGCAGGCTCAGCTACCAGCCGGCTGCAGCAGCTTTGTGCCTCCAGGGAGCCATGTTTGTGTGTTTGTGGGTTTGTGTGTGTGTGTGGCAGATATTTTGGATATCACACCTCAGTAAGTGAAACACCACAATACTAAAGCTGTTGATTGCCATCGCTTGTTTCAACGAGAAGTGTTATGTTGTCAGACTTGAAGGAATGAATTATTTTTGTCTACAAGATTTTGTGAAAATAAATTCACAAACATTAGTGGTTAATTGTTCTAAAAGCACTGGTATCAAGTCTCATTTGATTTTGTTTTATTTATTTATTTATTTGTATTTGTTTTGCTTAGTTTGCAGTCTCGTGATTGAAAACACGTGTAGTTGGAGTAGTGTTAATTTAGACAGCACTTCTTAATTTACTTAGAGCAGTGGTTCCCAAACTTTTCCCAGTCTGTACCATAGACTGTAAAAAACATGGACGTCATGTCGCTGGGCTTAAATTGAAGCCGCCACGAAAACTGCTCCCCCTGGTGACTGGCTGCAGTATAGGTCAAATCTCCGTCTCCCCCATTCATCTGAACGGGCCGTAGTGAAACTTTATTAAATTATTACACCTCGTAGAAATATTTCTCCCATTCGTATGCTGTGGTGATATGAAAGTATTATTGGGGCTGCGTGTTTTCCAAGTCCTCTTTTTTCTGAAAAGTTTCTTTTTTATTAGTTATTAGAGTTTAAAAATAACCGCGGTTTACGGCAGCTTGACAATGATTGTGTACGGCGTATGCTGGGGAGTGTTGCGACCGTTTACGACAGCTGCGTCCAGAGTATGGTCCAGATTCTCTACTGGCTGCACAATGGCGGCGCCCTGACAGGGGAAATTCTGGCTTCAAATCCGTTACATGGTGGAAGGCGGAGCCACGCTATCCAGTTCTTATAATACATCCATGGTCTGTACCCCTTCACACACTTGTCCACCAGCCATGTACCCCCTACTCTCAAGTAGGGCTGGGCAATATGGCCTTGAAATAAAATCCCCGATTTTTTTCCACAACACTCAATTTACGATTTAAATCGATTTTTCCCTTCCCAATAGAAACAAAACTCCCAGTGACATAAAAAAGAAACAAATCAAGTTTTGCCTTTATGTTGTCTAAATGTTTTCCTCTTAAAGTAAAGTCTGGGTAATAAAAGGTTGATTATGTAGCATAAACGTAGGCAGGTGTGTCTACATAAACACTAAAAGGCTGGGTATTTTTACAGCATTAGCATAAAACTCTGATCAATATTATATCTACTTAAATAACAAATACAAGCCTATAAAAGTGCTTGTGCAAACCCTACAAGGCCGACCATCATGAAAACTGTATTTTTTTTCAAAAATGGCAACTACTTACAATTGGACTAAGGCAAGAAAAGAAATCTTGATTTTTAATTTTTTAAATCTTCTGCAGAAAATAATAAGAATTAACCGATTGAATCGATTTTTTGCCCAGCTCTACTCTCAAGTACTAGTAGCATCTAGAAAAAGAAATGTGTTTGTAACCCTGCCGCCACCCCCACCTCCCACATTTAACATGCATTACAAACAAATTAAGTCTCTTAAAGGGAATTATTTCTCACAAAATAGATTATTTTCCAGCAATGTCAGTGGACAACACCAGTTTGAAAAAGAAACGTACATTTCTGGAATATATTCAATAATGAACTTGAAGCTGTTACAAACTCACCACAGCTTTAATGACAAGGCTGTCTGACGAAAGTCTCCAAACTGCCTCACCAATCCAGCCTCCAGTCTCTCTGTCAGTGCTTCAGGCCTTTATCAAAGCTCACAATATAGACATCCACCAGTTTGAAATTGAACCACTAAAACAACTGTTTAAAAACCTGACAGGTATTCGTGTACCCCAGTTTGGGAATCACTGAGTTAGAGCTATGGCCTTCTCCCCGAAATACCTTTTAGTTTTATTCATAATTAAATCATCCACATTGTTTTGATTTTACTCTACTTTTAGTTAATGAAATTTCACAGCATTTTAGTCATCAACAATCTACTGTAAATTATTTAGGCTCTCTGGCACAGCATCTCAGTTACAATACCAGAACTGACAACAAACAGTGAACCTGCTCTACATGAATATATCAATTCATAAAGACAGCAGCTCTGATTGGATCGCTCCACAACTTATTCCACCACCATGAGGCTAAAGCAGCTGTGATTGGATGTCCCTCTTAACTCATCCAACCTTTTCACACAACCAAAGCAGCTGTGATTGAACATATTCTTAACTTGTTCCTACTTTCTACATGATGAAATTAGGCCTGATTGGATAAAGTCTTCGTCAGTTATTTTCATCAAGTTTTTATTTGTTGACGAAAATGGCAGTTAATTTCATTTTAGTTTTTGTCTATGTGCGCTTAGTTTTTTAATTAGTGTCTAGTTTTTGTCATGGAAAAAAACAATGTTGACAAAAACTAGACAGATAATTAGTCAACAGAATTAAAGGTGTAGTGTGTAGATGTTGGCAGAAACAGTGAATGTAGGATATAATTTTTCTATTTGTATGTTAAGTCTGTTGAAATAGGTGTAAAATCATCCCCATAAAACTGTGGTTTTCTTTTATTAAGTTAGAAAATGCTTTTATATTTATGCATCTATTTCTGTTATTATGCCTTTTATACTTTGGATTTTCTTGAAAACTTTGAAAGTAAAATATTTTAAAAAATCACCAGTTACAATATTTAAAATAACTCAAATATTCACAACTTTAAAATTTAAAATTCTGGCTTTGATTAAGGCTCTTGAAGCCTTGAGAGTGATTCTATGAAAACGTTCTATGGAGAGTGAAAGCTTATTTAAATAAACTTTTTTGGAGTTTTAATACTTGATGCCTTTATATTTTAGCAAGAAAGATGTTAAACCATCAGCTTAGAAGAACACAGATGACACTTCATTTCATACCGTATTCCCTGCAGTGCATCTCTCAAAGAAAAACAGCACACCGTACAAATAAATGAAAAACAAGACCTGTCTTACTGTTTGCCTAAAACATGAGCGATTATTTATCTCTGCTGGGTTTGAAAGTCTCTTGGGATTTACGCTGATCTTCAGTGTTTGACTGCAGGCTGAGCTGAGTTGAGCTCAGAGGTGATAGAAGACAACATTTCAGAGCAGGCTGAACATGCCTCGGTATCAGACAACAAAAAAAGAGCGGACCAATTTTTATGTTTTGAACAGAGATGTGAAGATGACAACTCAGGTTCATGTTGTAATGGCTGCACTTAAGTAATAAACACTTAAGGATAAATGAAGGGTCCTTTATTTTTACTTTATTATTTGATAAAATGTGATAAAACACCTGAGTTTAAGAAATGACATTTTTATTGCAGATCTACTCCATTGTCAAACATATCATTTGGATTGATTTTAAGAATTTAGGTGTGACCCAGCAGTCAATTTCAATAATAGAAACATATATATATATATATATATATATATATATATATATATATATATATATTCACAAGAAGACATGACCAGTATGTCAAAAGGAACAATAAAGCAATATTTTCAAGAACATAGAGCTGTGATTTCTTCTGTTACCGATCTATTTGCATTGTAAAATGCCATTGGAAAAGAACCATACATAAACCAGTTTCTTACATTAAAAGGTCTTCTATATTTAGCACATTAAATTCAGCATTACTACTTGCATTTGAGTCAAAAGTTAGAAATCTTGACATGATACCTCCTAATAAAAGCTTTTTTGTTCCCCTTATTAGTTATAACCGTGTAATTGTAAATACAAGCAGCCTACAACTGCCACGATTTAACTCTCTGGCAACAATAACTTAACTAATGTGTCCATCATTCTTACTGCGTTTGTCCATCCCTGCTGTGATAAATTTGATTTGCTGCATTGCCTTAGGATCTGCGCATGGAATAACAAAGAAACTGAGATCAACATTCACCAACTCTCAACCTGGAAGTGGTTAAAAAATAAAAAAATGTATTGGTTAAAAAACTTTAAATATTAAATCATTTAATTCTGTCACAATTTTCATGGAAAACTTTGAAGCTTCTCATGTCGTATTTGAGTTGTTGCTCTTTTACAGACCTGACCACTGGATGGAGCCAAAGCCCCAAGAATAGAAACAAACTATTGGCTACAAGAATGATGGAAAGTAGAGTGTAGAGAAAAAACGTGAAGCTGTAATAACATATGGATAAACATATTCCTTTCTTTGCTGTATGTAAATCATTTATATCTTTAGAGTAGTGCAGGTACATTGTGTTTATTTAAAGCCTGTACTACTCTTTGGCCTATAATGTTTTAAATTAAAGGTCCAGATGTTCTTCTCATTTTGTTTCCTCTCAGCTCAGCTGCACACAGATTCAGCAGACTATGAGACTCACTTGGTTTAGTTAATTCACGCATCCTTCCAAACCAAGGTTTTATGAGCTTATCTCTCAGTCTGGAGTCAGCTCCTTAAATAGTTGTGATACCTACACCTTCTACCTCCCACTGACTCACAGTTTCTTCTACTCCTCTATGTTTGGAAATAGTGTGAGAGCTCGAGAGAAGCCCTGCTGGTGAAGGTAATGATGGGTGTTAGAGTACTTTATTGTCCTGTCGTGTTTAGTTCATTAGTGAGTCTGTTCAGTATTTGTCTTAGTAATTTAGTGATATTATGAGAAATCATCACTGTGAGATGAAAATGTAGAAAATACTTCAGTCAATTAGTTTTAGTGCAGGCAGACTAAAACTTTAGATAATGGGTGGATAGTTGGTAACTCGGTGTAGTCAAAGTAGTTGAGAAGTGAAAACATGCAGTGTGCTTTTGACCATGAAAAGATGTGATACACTGAAGAAGAGGGCAAACTGAGCACTTAAAGCTTGGAACAAAATAATTTAAAGGCCCTCATTCAAATTAACACAAGACACTTTCTCTCGTAAAAACATCCAGTGTGGCTCCATGTCCTGCTAACATGTTATGGAAGCCATCACGTGGCCAATTAATTGTTACCACAGTCTTTAGCAGGATCATCACCTTTGGCACAAGCCTCAGATGGAGAGCACACCAGTATTGTCTATCCTGCCAAATGCGTCCAACCACCATGACTATAAAGAGGGATGGACAGCAAGAGTGGATTGTTCAGTATTCATGAAGTAGGGTTATATGAATAGTTAATAGTTAAACAGGATTTGAGTTTTGAATGTACCCATGCAGTGATGAGAAGGTGCATCAATATTGTGCATTTGTGTAATTTGCAGATATTCCAGCCAATATTTGTTTTTTCAATATGTGTGGTCACTATATAAGCGAAAACTTCCATATCAGTTGATACTAATACTTAACCTTTTAACCTGATATCTGCAGATACTGTTATCAAACGGATAATATTGTGCATCCCTAACAATTAGAATAAGTCAAGAAAAAAATCTTGATTTTTATTTCTTAAATCTTCTGCAGAAAATGATTCAAATCGATTTATTTAACTGATATATTGCCCAGCCTAAAGAAAAAGTAATTGAAAAGTTTGCTACCATCGAGTCAGGCTTTTGCTTCACCTCCACCTTCTCCCTCATTTTCAGTGGACAATAAAACTACAGTGAAGCTGTAAAAATCCAAAAGAGGATGAATAGTTCCGTATTTTATTTAATACCCGGCTGGTATATTTCCTCTCTATCCAAGTCCTCTGACTGTATTTAATGGTGTGTTCTAGCTACCTCTAATTTTGAACGGGAATTATGTCATATCCCAATTTAATGCATTCCAGTTACAAGACACTAAAATCAGGGACCCCAAGATCAAGTAGAACACACAGTTACTAATGTCTTTGCATCTTTCCTTTGTAAAGCAGCTGTAGTTGCAAATATTCCTGGTCATTAAGTGGTCTTTAGGACTTCAGAAATCCTATTTGAGTTGCTGCAGGATGTGGTGGTATCAAACATAAACAGCAGTCTCACAGCTGACATGCAGAGTATGCAGGACATCTTAAGAGTTAAGCTCTCTGTGGCTCTCCTCGGTTATCCCTATCATACTAAAGAGCTGCTCCTATGGATTTGTCAGACCAAATCTTCACATGTTTCAACCACTGCTCTTAACGTTAAAGCTGCACATATACGAATGCTAACACCCATTCAACATGCTTCACTTTTCCCTCTGTTTGCAAAAACCCTGCAGTTTTTCCCTTTTAACAGGCTGCTCCAAAATGCCTCACCTTATTTTACCTCGTTCAAGAAAGACAGATGGCTTCACACTTGTTCTGTGGTTTTTTTTTCAGTCGATAAAAAGCATGAAGATTTAATCTCGTTGGGGCAGAAGCAAAGAACAAAACAGAGGCATATTAAAACTAGATAAATCTTATGAATATGAGATAACCTTTGGTATCAAGGAGATTCTTACTTTAATATTTGATATCAAGCTCTGTTATCCTAACTTGTTTCCTTTTTCTTTGATGTAGGATGTTTCAGTTTGGAAGAAATGATCTGTTCACCCTGTCTGTGCAGTTCTAGCAGCAGAAAGCCTCTTAGACCAGCTGCAGCAAGTAATCTTGTGCATAGTTTAGCTAAAATGTAGATCTGTAGTACCCAAGGTGCCAAATGGGAAGACATGTTTGTGTTTTACCACCATGATCATGCATTGGAATATGTTTGTTATCATTTGCACCCATGTTCATGTGCACAGATGCATTTAACTGTTTCCTGAGACGATAACAAGGTTATGTTTGCATGTGAAGCAAATTGAGTACTCATGAACATACTACATCACCCCTGCATGCAAGCGTGTGATCCTTTCCTAAACCTGTGATAGTCTTTGGCTCTCCATCCAGGCGTAGAAAGATGAACTCACTCTACATGTGTGTTTTGTGTGTATGTGGTCAGTGGGTCTCGGCTGCTACAGCCAGCGCAGGTATGTGACGTGCTGAAAGGCCTGATCCTGGTGCTCTGCTTCTCCATGATGCATTATGTGGACTACTCCATGATGTACCATCTGATCAGAGGACAGTCCGTCATCAAGCTCTACATCATCTACAATATGTTAGAGGTAACTTATGTCTCTCTGCTTGCTTGAAAGTTTTGATCATATAAAGCTTAATTCAAAGGTTGCATTGCAAATGAAATTTGTGCATACAGTTTGCATAACTAGAGCCCAACTTCCTTGGTTTCTAGTATGGTAGACAAAGCTCTCATGTCTGTGCTTTTTCCATTTCCAAAAATTGAAACTAGCCTTGATTTTTATGTTAAATTGGTTTCATTCTTTTGTAAACTTTGCCTTACTGAAAGAATAAAAACAAAGTGCTAATAAAACTTCTCCTAACAGTGCTACATTACTTATACTACTTATAATGACTATAACAATCAGCATATGCTTAAAACATGAAAATAGTGATGTTTGCAAATGTTAGCGACCCCACTGTAGCACATTAAGGGCACATATTAAGCAAAACAAACTTTTCAACGTTTTCTTATATAATATTAAGAAATGCCCATATCCTGTCTACGACCCTCCTCCCAAACATGAACAATCCCCTCTTTTCTGATACTGATCTCTCAGAAAAAGTGTGCTCAGGTAGTCCGTAAAAAATTCCCCCAATGCCACCTTAAAATGGGAGACTGATGGGAGACACAATGGGCTCCCTGAACGGTGTGTTTGTTCAGCCTAAGGCCAGCCCCAGCAAAAGAGCCTGTTCTGCTATGTTTCTGCTATGTTTTCTGCATTAACTACGCCTTTTACAGGATTTACTGAAACTTTTGTTCTTTTTTGTAAAAACAAAGACAGCAAGGACAAGAATGAAAGGTACTGCAAATTAGGACACTTAAATTCCAGGTCTTAAGAGATTGTAGAAGAAATCTTAAATTAGAACATGCACAGCACCATAGAGTTTGGCTTTCATTATCACCCTTGGAGTTTTTGTGAACATCATAGTGGGTTATATTACCAAAGGTGCATTATTATTATTAATTTACTTCCAGTTTTATAGAATTTTAAACATATATAAAACACACAAAGACACAAGTATTATGGGAACTTGAACCTAGGTTGCAGTGAATTTCACATAGTAAAGAAAACAAAGGAAATTATTAAACTTAGGTCACATAAGATCAGGGTTACATCTCATAAATTCACAGCCAGTTTCTTCCAGTTTTGAGTAGATCTCAGTTTGCTGTCTTAGAGAAAATGACAGACTCTCCATATGGTTCATTTTGTTTATTATGGCCGTAGAGTGGTCCTTAGTCTTTAGAGATTCCTGCATGACTACGCACTGCCATATAGATTTTTTAGGACAGTTCTTGTGCCTAATAGAGTATAACAGCAAGTATTGTCATTCTCATAGCTCATTTGTAGTGAGTGATTTCTTCTTATCTCATCTTTAGCTAAGAAAAACAGAATGTAAAATACTGTTAGATTACCTTGTGAATATCTTAAGTCCCTCGCGCTGACACCCAGAGCACACCTTTTAACCATGTTGGAATTAATGTTTCACTGCAAACCACCAAGTTCTACTAAAGAAAGTTTGTCTAACTGGAAGTGGCCCAGCAGTGGCAGCCATTACAAGAGGCTCTCAAATAGGCGGGTCAGCGACCAAACAGAAAGCAAACATCGGAACAGCTCTGGCGTTAACAGAAACAGATGGATGAATCTGGCCATTCAGATTTCCTTTTTTCATAACAGGATGAAAAAGCTCTTAAAAGTAGATATTTGTTTTCTCTTATAGTTGTGGTCCGAGAAATAGGACAAGAAAATAAAAGTTTTTCCATTTGTGTAATCACCCCCCGTGGCTGCCTGGGTGGAAAGAATGCAGCACCTGAAGAGACATGGGATTTATCCTTCATCCTGTTATGCTTGTTAGTGTCTCTCCCCCTCACACTCTGTCCCCAGACACAGCATCATATCAAACAAACTGTCTGCATCCACACCATTAGATCACCTGTAGCCGCTGGTGTTGAGCCCTCTGATAATGAGCTGGTTATGATGAGAGGGTGCTCCAGATTCCTCACACATGTCAAAGATGTTAGAATGTTGACTACAAACTTCTTGATGTGTTGAAAAATTGTCGTGAGTGCATTTCATGTAAGGCTGGGTTGAAAAGTGGAGTTATGAAGGGTGATTTTAGCATGGTTGACAGCTTATGTTTCATCATCATGAATAAAATTACAACAGAACAGCTAATCTTAAAAGGATGCTGGGAAATGTAACAACCAAAGAAGCTAAAAAAGCTGAAGGGAGATGGATGCTGTTGTTGGAAAAATGGGAAACTAATTTGTGGTTTTAAAAAGTTGACTGATATGTTTGCACTTATCCAACCAAGTGAAAGAAACGTTCATACTATGTTTATGTCTGTATTTATTGTTGCCATTCCAAAGCCATGTTCTGTGTGTATTTTAGATTTTTGGTATGTTTATACTTTTTGTATTTTTTTTGTACTTTATTTATGTCAGGGAGATCATTTGTATTCTGTTCTACAAGTACACAATGGATGTGTAAATCAAAAGCAGTGTAATTGAACCATCCCTCCATGTCTCAACAGTGTAGTACTCACCCTACATTTTAACTTTTTGGTTTTAAACCAAAACATCTCAAACATGAACTAGAAAAGCACTCGGAGAGCGCAGACCTCCGCCAGCACCACAGTCCTCTCCCATATTGTGATTTTTACCATAAATATTAGTCCTACCTTTATTTCATCGAAATATTTAGATTCAGTGACCATGAAAACATACCATTAGCAATTGGTTTCATAATGGTATCTATTTTAGTTCAGTAGTTATTCACGAAAATCGCATTTTTCGTCATGGCGGATCCAGACGGTGATCCGGATCAACACCAAAATTGAATCACTTCTTCCTTTTCCCATGCTGAACATTTCCTGAAAATTTCATCCAAATCGATCCATAACTTTTTGAGTTATTTTGTTCACAGACAGACAAACTCTCCCGAAAACAGAACCTCCTTGGCGGAGGTAACAAAGCATGTCACACTTATTTATCAGGTCTAAATTCTCTCACACCACAGTTTCTTCAGTAGTAATATAAAAAAAATCATCAGTTAAAGCAAATCTGATCTCTGTGAGCCAATGTATTTAAGCCGCTTTGACCAAAATCCATTATTTTCTCTTACTGCATTTTGATAGAAAAAGTTGGTCTCTCCATCATGTACATTTCATGAATAAATTCAAACCAGTCCTCCATTATTGGAGCATTAGGTTGCAACCACCTTCTAGTCAAAGCTTTCTTCCTTCCAATAAGTAATAATGTCATTAAATATTTATCAGCGGAAGTTTGGATATTTACCTCTAGCACCCAAAAATAAAGTCTTGACATCAAATGAATAGGGATTTGAAATATTGTTTCCTAACTCATATGAATATCATGCCAGTATAATCTGATTTAAGGGCATTCCCAAAATAATTGAAAATGGTTCGCAACATCAAATCCACACAACCTCCAACATCCAGATGTCTCTTCTGAGCTGGGGTAATAAAATATCTCATTTTACTTTTCCAACCAAACTCCCGCAAATTATGAGAAGATGTAGTTTTCCACTGTAATCAAATCATGTTTTTCCATTAATCCTCAGAACTATTCCTGCTTCTCTCTCCCATTTCCCTTTAACATTAAGAATGTTTGAGATAGAAGAGTTTTGAGAACTTTTATATAATTTGGAAATCGTTCTACATCATTTTCTTATTCTATTTTATTTATATTTATTTTATCCTACAGTGTTTTTTTCTTGCACTGAAGGGAAGATGTGATTCTCTCTGATTTTTCTAATTGTATGCCAGTGACAATAACAACAGCTATTCTGTTCTACTTTATTGTCTTCTATTCCCCAGGTGGCTGACAGACTCTTCTCCTCATTTGGTCAAGACATCCTGGATGCTCTTTACTGGACGGCCACTGAGCCCAAAGAGAGGAAACGGGACAGCATAGGCGTCATCCCTCACTTCATCATGGCCGTGTTTTATGTCTGTATCCTTCAGGGTCAAGGTCACAACAGGAACATGAAGTTAAAGCTTTTTTGGATTATTTGAGATGAGTAAAGCTGTCCATTTTTTCCTCTTTAAACTTACCAGTGTCGTCTTGACTGGTGACTCAATCTAATAAAATCACGTTGCAGTGAAGTATATCAATCAATCAATCAATCTCTATTGCATAGCACCAGTTCATAGCACGTGTTAGCTCAAGACACTTTGCCATAGAGCATTAATAAATAAATAATTAAGTATGTATATTTCTAAAAGCATATGTAACATTAAAACTCCCTGACTGATGAAATGAACCCTTTAAATTCTGGGAGTCTTTTGCTGCCAATAACAAGAATTTAATCTGTTTTCTTCTTCTTGAAGCAAGACAGATTGAAAGACAAAGTCTATTATTTTGATCTAATTTAGCTTTCATAAATGATGTGGTCTCAGTCTGTTGTTTAATTCCAGTTCTAATGAGCTGGTACTCAGAGCTAAAAGCTTTCTAAATCAGCAGTTCTCCTGAACGCCTGCCCTCAGTCCTCCACTCCATCCTCATCATGGTCCAAGCCTCCACCCTCAACGTCGCCTTCAACTCGCACAACAAGTCTCTGCTCACAATCATGATGTCCAACAACGTCAGTATACACACTTAAGCACACAAATACACAAATTTAGATACTAATATGTAATGTTCAAGATGTTTAAATAAGCACCTTTACTCTTTAAATATATGTACATATCTGTAAATGTGCTAACAGGTTCTAATGTTTTTCATTCTATAGTTTAAATGCAAATGTATCCGTGTTAGTTTGCACTTGGCACATTGGTGATTAAATGTTGCAGCTTGCTGGATGATTTCATTAACCATAAATTCTGATAATGACATTCTTCTCTTTTCTTCATTTTTTCTGAAACAGTTTGTGGAAATCAAAGGAAGTGTGTTCAAGAAGTTTGGAAAAAACAACTTATTCCAAATGTCCAACAGCGGTAAGATTTTTATAATTCATTTTGGTAATGATTTGATTCAATTTGAACTTAGTAGTGGAGTAAAACAAAGTGAGATATGCCATATGATACAGAGTAAGTATATGTGTGTAGTCTATTTTTTAAGTCAAATGTCAAATTTCCTAGAGATATTTCTTTTTATAAACATCCAGCTTCATACTATCAAAATGATAATCACCCAGTGATACCAAATATTTAAGTACTTTGTTTTGTGATCAATAGTTAATTAGTCATATTGTTATCAGTGGCTCTTACTCGGGGTGTGCCAGTTCACAGAGCTCATGGTTTATTCCTGCCTTGGATTTTGGGTAATGGTTCAGTTTTCAGTTCAACACAAAAAGAATAAAAAAAGATGCAGCATAGTTTTTAAAGGTTTTCTCTAAGTATTTGTAAAAGCAATTGAACAGGCAGCAGAATTCACGTGTTTTAAGAATTCTCTTTTCTGATCACTGAAATTGAGCAAGATCATTTTATAGCAGAGGTTTCCAAACTACAACCAGGGACCAACTTTGGCCTATAATTCATTTTAAACTCCACCTGTTACAGATGGCTGTAACAGAGTGTTACAGTGAGTATAGCCTTCCTGTTCCCGTCAGCATCCCGTGCATTATCTGGACAGGACAATGGAGCGAGCATGCACAGAACAACTGGAATTAATTTAAAGCAGACTGGGCACATACATGATGGACATGATGGAGGAATTATTTAATTCGGATTTAAACCAGCCACTTACTTTGAAATTAATGTTTTTTGTTTTTGTTTTGGGGGATTTATCAGTTCATTCAGAATTAGGTATTTACATGGTCATTTTTAACCTTTTCAAAGAGGATTTAAGTTTTATTTGGTATTGATGGGGAATTAAAGTGCTCATGTAAACATGATAAATGTGGCCCAATAATCAGTGTTAACTATATGAAAAAGGAACATGCATGAAGATAATCTGACAAAGTGTGCCATGAAAAAGAAAAAGAGATAAAATCTTCGCTAATTGACTCTGTGATACCATCTTTTATGCATTGTTTAACTAATTTGTAAAGCTGCAAAGTAAAAAAAGTAAGTAAAAGATATTTTTACAATCAGTAAATACCCTGAAACCTGCATTGAAGAAGTGGATGAAACTAGCTTGAATGCTTTGTTTACTTAATTTTATTAAGCACTGTGTTTTCATCCGAGTTTGAAAAGATAAGTGCAGTAAAAATAACTTCTTCTGACTGCTCCATATTTGTCTAATTAGTTATATTGTAAGTTATAGTTGCTTTTAAGGAGGCATTATTCGTAGTTGAAACCACACAGCAAATTCGACTTTTTGGAATAAACTCTCTGAGAGTCAAAATCAACTCAATTTGAGTGTACATGTGAGACCATTGAATAAACTCTTAGCTTAAGTCAAACTTACTCTTTTCTGGGAGATAATTTTTAACTCTTCTCAGGAGTTAAAATTGAACTCTTAAGGGAGTTAAAATGCTACTCCCAGTTATGTTAAAATCAACTCTCTTTTTTATTCAAAATTTATGTCCACTCTCTCAAAAACAGAAGTGCCACTAGAATTTTTAAGAAATAATGAACTTAAATAACCACAGACGTGTTGAATCTAACATTAAAAGAAAGTAAGCTTACTGTTACTTTAACATACTTTCCTTTAGAGTTAGATGAGATTATACACATCCCTAATGGGTCAATATTTAAGTGAATTTCTGTCGCTTGTAAGAGAGCTAGTTGTACCAAATATTCAGAACGGACATTATATTTTTTCATTAGCTTTAGAGACAAGACAGCACTCTTACCTCTCTCGACAAAGTCCAAGTGAGCACTGGCAGTTGCTGCAACATATCAGTTAGGAACAAACTCCAAACAAGTGTTCAATGAACCCCCTTAACACTTTCTGAATAGACTTATTTTTTTAACATCCTCAAAAAGTACCTGCAAGCACAGTCTGGTGTACCTCCAAAGTTGCCCATCCCTGATATACTCTGTGTCTTGGTTGAAAATAAATCAGCTTAAAAACTGATATACTTCCATGCCCTAATTTTGATTATGTAAAGATGAGACAAGATCTTTTTCCAAGTCTCTGTTGGATAAAAGAAGCCACTGTTGAACATCAGACAACGTGAAAGCATTCAACACAAGGGACAGTTTTAGCAGAAGGGATTTTCTGATTCATACACCGTACAGCCCCTTTATGAGTGCAGCCATTAAGTGTTCTGAATACTGATATTAAATGTATTGTTCGTGTTCCCTTTGATTTCCTGGAGCAGGAGGCTTTGTCTCTGTCACAGTCATTGTATTCTAATGACAGCAGAACAGAATAAGCCTTAATCAGCTGCCATTTCCCTCCCACTGCTCACTCACATCTTGGAAGAGTTCCTGAGAAATGCTCCCGATGAGCGTGGTATTAGCAGCACGGATGACTGCATGCTCAACATATTCAGCTGTGTTTTTTAAATGAGAGTATAGTGATGTTTTTAGCATGCAGCAGTGTTGGAAGGCTTTGGGGTAGTTTAACAATACTACTTTGATGGATGAAAGTGCATACAAGTAGTTAAATTGACAGCTCTGACTCATCTCCACTCTTCTTTTACACCTTTAACACCACCTGACTCAACACACTGTGAGAGGAAACTAACTGTGGGGGAAAGATTCTGTAGACGTGTCCTGAATATTAATGGGTCTTATCAAAGTTTTCCAGAGGTGAGAGATGGTAATCACTTTAATGTTGATGTGACCCTGCAGATATCAAGGAGCGGTTCACCAGCTACGTTCTCCTGCTAATCGTGTGTCTCAGGAATATGGAGCAGTTTTTATGGAAGCCAGGTATTTATATGCTTTTTATGCAATTACTGTCTTATTAAAGGGATACCCTATCATTTCTTTTCTTTTCCTGTCTTGCCTCACTCCTGAGTCCACGACAAGCGGCTGGGTGCTATTCTTTGACTGTGCCTGCAGTAACAAGAAAAGACAGCCAAAGCTCCCCCACTGCTAATTAGCTTAGCTCAAAGACTGGGAGTAAATGGGAAGTATTAGCCTGTCGCTGCCTACAGTAATAAGACAAACTTTTCAGCAACTCCAAACAGTCCTGTGTCTTTATTGTGACTCTTTTGTTACCACTTTATGTTACGTCATCTATTTTTAGACTAAGATTAGCCTGTTATGTAATTTTTGAAAGAAATGCATACGAGCTAAACTGCAGGGTGCACGACATGTAAGTCAACAGCGGTAAAAGCAATGAGCCACAACAAGGACACTGGACCATTTGGAGCTGCTAAAGAGTTCATCTGATGACTGTAGGCAGAGGAAGGCTAATGCTACCCATTGACACCTAGTGTTTGAGCTAAGCTAATAAGCGATGGGTTAGCTGCACCCTTCTCTTCCTTGTTAGCGCCCGCACAATCAAAAGAATGGTGTCAATCTGCTTGTCGTGGAGCGAGGTAAGACACAAAAATCCAAAAAGTTGGCATATCCATTTACGTTTTAAAGCTGATACATAAACATTATGGTGCCACAGGTGTGTTCAGCATTGTTTGATGGTCTCTGCTTGTCCTTGGCCTAAAGGACATAAACAAGATTAATTAGTTCAGGCACAATTTTGCTGGATTTTAATTTATTTTTTAAAAACAGAGTATACAGACATGCTCAACTCTGAAATGCTTCATGGATAAAATAACCACAGCTAGCAGCAGCATTCCAAGCATTTTTGACCTTCAGTGCCATCCACTGTAAGAGCAACACGCCCTGATAACCAAATCATGATGCTGTAGCTGTCGGTTACTATTCCATGTGAAAGCCTTACATTCATTCATTCATAACACTGGAGTCTTGACACAACATCTTAATGCTACAAATACATTAACTGAAGGTACATACAGTATTTTACGAACTGCAAGTCACACTTTTTTCTCATAGTTTGGCTGATCCTGTGATTTCTAGTCCAGAAAATACAGTAATTACATTATAAACTCATCTAAAATGCTACTGAGTTTTTTTTATCCAGTATCTCAAGATAGAAAATCACGGATAGACATATTTGCAGGCAATGTGCATTTAAGAATGGCTCACAAACAAACAGCTCTCTCACAACAGATCACTCAAAAGAGCTTCAAAAGACACAACTCCTTCATGAATGGTACATCTCTTCAGTAGGTCAACAAAAAAGCCTCTGTTTAGGAGTAAAGAAACTATAACTAATACGATGTTAGTACCAGATAACATCGCATAACGTGATTAAAGAACGAGCAACAACAAACACACAGGCAAAGTAGAGTTGCTGAAGAGTTTATCTGATAACTGAGGCAGAGACAGGCTAACACTACCCACTGACCCCCAATGTTTAAGCTAAGCTAATTAGCAGTGGGAAAGCTTTGCCCGTCTCTTTCTTGTTACTGCACACACAGTTGAAATTATGGTGTCTATCTGCTTGTCAAAGACTCTGGAGTGAGGCAAGACCTGTAAAGAAAAAAAAAGTTGGCTCATCCCTTTAAACATGTTCAGCATTTGCTCCAACATGTTCCCCTCGCTACCCTCAGTTTCAGCTGCTTTCATCCCTGTTGGTAGATGTTGGGGCTTACCTGTTTGTAGTTCAACGCACCTCCAGCAGAGTTGGAGCCTTCGATTAAAGGCCTGATCATTGTTCAAACATAGTCAAATCATTACACAGAACTCTGGGCAATGTTTGACAACTTCACACATTGAACCAAGATTAACATACCTGAACTTTACACAGTTGTTTGCAGACTTTTAACTGGTGTTTACGGGGTTCTGTAAACTTGATGCTAATGTGTAATAGCACCTGTGCTCTATAGAAGGACGGGTTAAACATCATCCTCCACCAGCCCCAGTTTTTCTTTACCAGTAGAAAAATGCTAAACAGAAATAACTGCTATAAGTCATATTTCGTCTATTGTGAGGAGGCTGAAAATGTGACAGACCGCAGTAAAGTGCAGCAGAGCAGCCTGAGTTCTGAGAGCGGGGTGTTTCTGTTTGACAGGCCTCTGAAAACAGTCATCTTCTCCCGCCAGTCTCAAAGCCAAGCACACAGTGGATGACAGACGCAGCCTGTCAGCTGAAATCATTATGCTGATGTGCTAATACTGGCAGCGCTACAGCCCTATGATGCTAAAGAGGTATACAAATCACAAGTCTACCGTAATTTACTTATCTTTCATGCTGCATTCGAGGTGTCTGAACTTATTTATTCACTCAGTGCACAACCAAATCACCGGCGAGACAGTGTAGTAGAAAAAAGGTTTTAATATCTCGTAGCTTTTCTGCAAGGCAATGAAACCACATCTTTTGGCTGCGTGTGCTGTTTTGTAGCATTTGCTTTGGTGGCGTCTTTCTCTTTATAGGCAAGACAAGGTTATTTATAGAGCAACACGCATACACAAAGCGTTTTAATGTGGATGACATTGTAAAAGCATACCATTCATGACTTTAGGAGGATCAAAAGCAGCAAAATTACACGCATAGTCACTAAATTACATTACATGATTAAATTAAATAAAAATGACTCAAAGCTGGAAAAATAATAAAACAAATCTTATCAAGAATGTCCTCAGAGTGAGAACCATTTCTCTATTGGCCCTTTTCCACTAGCATGCCTTGGCCCTACTCTACTCGGCTCTACTCGATTTGCAGCATGTTTCTACTAGCCTGGTACCTCCTAAAGCAAGCTAGTTTTAGTACCTACTCTGCTCTGGCTCCAAGTGAGCTGAGTCGATACTGAAAGATGAAGTCACCGACTGCCAGCTACTGATTGGTCAGACAATGTCGTCATCGACGAGTCATGAGCGCGACGACCTAGCATGCTAGCGGTAGCTACCATTAGCTTACCCTCATACGTCTTTTCTATTGCTCTCGTCCTCGGCTTCATTCTGTTGTATAGCTTCTAAAACTCTCCTGTACTTCTCAAGAGGTATTTCTTCTTGCCACCTGCAGCCTTCTTCTGCTTTTCCTTTTTTACTTGGTTTGTGACAAAAAGCCACAGATTGTTGTGTCGCGCTCAAAATGACATCACCGCAGTGCCGCTCAGCTGTTTACAGCGACACTGCATCCCGTTGGGCAAGCGACTGGGGCTAATGGAAAAGCAGCACAAGGCGAGTAGAGTAGTAGGGCTAATGGAAAAGGGCAATATGTCTTACAGCATTGTGCTCTTCATATTCAACTTTATTATTATCCTGTGGGAGATGTGGTTTGCAACACGCATCGGCACACAAGTGCACAATAAAACATAAAACACAACGGCATAAGGAATATCCTAAGCACAAGCGAAAAGCACAGGTGCTTAAACCACAAAAAGCCAGAGGCTAAAGAAGCAGGTACAGCTCCATAGTTCATTCAGACATTAAATCGCAGTATGTAGATACAAGAAATAGAAATGATGAATAATGGAGTTAAAGCAGATGGAAAGAGAATGAATGCATAATCAATTAAAAGCCAAGGATTACAATCTAAAAAGTCTAACCCACACTATGCATAAAATACACACAAGAAGAAAGTTCAGGCATTTAATTAATAGTGCCAATGAAAACTGGGATAAAGAAGTTCTGGCACGCCTTTCCTCAGTTTGAGGTGTTAAATAACATCGGCTCTGATGTTCCAGACTGCAGAATCTAACTATTCAGACTGTAACAGATTTTCCTCCTGGTGTTGTGCTACCAAAACTGATTTAATTCAACAAGTCATGCCGTTAAATTTTCCCAGTAGTTTGGACTTCCAGTTTCTGTTCTAGGCTTAGCTCTAAGATGACCCAGAAACCTCCTCTAGGGTGCAAAAAAATCACAAATGATGCTGCTTAAAGGGATTTAATCTTAACTTTTTTTCCCACTTCATATCATTTTGAGTAGCCTCAAGTGTTTAATGATCTCAAGCCCCTGTCTGATACCATTGTGATTACAAATGATCCTTTTTATTGTTATAAAATATTCATACAGAAGAACAAAGTCGCAGAAGTGAATCAGCATTTTAGCGTCTCCAGTTCCCAAGATCTAGATTCTATGAACAGATTAATACCTGAAATTATATAGTAGTGATGAGCAAAATTTGACTGCTTCATTTTGCAAAATAAAAGCGTTTTATGTCGCTTTGCTCTTGATTTTGTGTTGTGTTTTTAAAAGGACGGTTGCTAACAAACTACTAGCAAGGACTACAAGAAATGCCCAGGGACTAGGGCTGAAAGATATATCGTTACCGTATCTATATCGAGATATGAACATTCAAGATTTTGATACCGAAAAAGCAACGATATAAACGGTATAGATTTCCCCTGTGCTTGCCCTGCATGTACAGCTCTGGAAGTCACAACAAATTTCATGTTTACAATTGCCTTTGAATGCACTGCTTGGTTTTCACTGAACCCAGAGTCATATCGTCTCGTATCGAGATATGTGGCTTGAATATCTAGATGAAATTTTGTCCAAATCATTCAGCCCTACCAGGGACCTTTATGCAATTATTACTGATCACTTCAATCAATCAAAAATCTATCTTTATCTTTTCTACAACGGCAATTCATAACAAGTGTTATCTCAAGACACCGAACAATAGAGCAGCTGAATGAAGACACAAAGGGCCTAAAAATGAGAATTTATGATTGTGACACACCCATGGATGCCCAGATCATAAGTCTGTCCTCATATTTGCTTCTGCTGAATATAAATTTATTCAAGGTTTGCTCTTTTCGAGAGGGTCCTCATGTCTACAGGGTTGTAAAGGTGTTTGTTATGGAGGTATAATCAATAACAACCACAGTTCTGATAAACAATAATACAAACACAACAGCAAGGAGCACCAACTTGATCAGGAAATTCTCAAACAATTGTGTTTTAAGTTGGAGTTGTAGTACCTGTTGTCGGTCCAGCCACCATGTTGTAGTTCCGTAATAGCTTGGTAATAGTTTTTTACTCTATCTGATTATGTTCAAGCTGGAATAATCACGATAGTTAGGTTTGTTCATGACAGTTATGGTAAACAAATTTAAATGTATAATTTGCTGTTTCTCTCAGCATGGTGAAAAATCCCACAGGCCTTTAGTTAAGAGAACAAGAACTAACTTCCTGTTTGGCCTACAAAAAGAAATCATCCCTGCACCACTCTGTAGGAAAAGTTGTTGTAGTCTGACAAACATTATTCCCTCTGTGAGCTGTAACTGTCTGATGATTTACTGAAGTGACTATCTGTTAACGTGACTGTTTCCCTCTCAGACCACCTGTGGGTGATGTTCCCGGATGTTTTTATGGTCATTTCCTCTGAAATTGTGGTGGACATCATAAAACATGCCTTCATCACCAAATTCAACGACATCACAGCAGACGTAAGAACAAAATCTGACATCAGTTAAGTCAAAAATAGTCTGTCTTGGTAGCTAACTGCTTTAAAACATGTTTGCCCCTCTTAATTCACTGCCCTCTCTTTTAGGTGTACAGTGAATACAGAGCCAGTTTGGCCTTCGATCTCGTCAGCAGTCGACAGAAAAATGTAAGTCTGTGTGTTTTCACGACAAAGTTATTAAACTCACGAGGCAGTGAAAAGCTCACACAGCTGATCAGTACAGACTTGTGGAGAGCTGTGATCTGTGTTTGTTCATCTCTGTAGGCGTGTACAGACTACAGTGACTCAGTGGCTCGGAGGATGGGCTTCATCCCTCTGCCTCTTGCTGCTCTGGTAAGAGACATTCAGACACCACATATCCAAAAACTGGAAGTTAATAGCTTCTAAATCTTTCCCAAAACTTACAACAAACTTTGACTTAAAGCCGAGAAGAGCTGCTTAATGGTTCTATCAGTTATTCAGTTGTTTAAAGTCATGTGTTTTTACCATTTTTTTAAATCTTTCTGATGTTTAACAGCTTATCCGAGTGGTGATGAGCTCTGTGAAGGTGCAGGGAGCGCTCTCATACACGTGTGTGTTCCTCTTTTATCTCGGGTAAGTCCATTACAGTTCAACAGATGTCTTGACTCTACCCCTAAAATACAATGTTGGTGCCTCCATCAAGGCGAGTGTGTTGTTTACAGCATTTGTCCGTTCAGTGGTTTCTTGTTTTGCTTATTTGTGGGCAAGAAAACTTTAAAAGTACTCAACAGTTTTTGATGAACTTCCCAGGGAATTTTTTGGTGATTTTGATGGTAATCCAAAGACCTAGGAGTTTTTTAAAAGGACTTGTTAACATTGCACAATAGGGCAGTTTTCCACATTTTTGCTTTTTTCTTATTTTTTTACCTGAAAGTCAGAAAGTTCATTTTTTGACCCTGGTGCTACTGTATCTGCATGTCCTTTCTCAGCACATGCAAACACTACAAATCCAGACCAAATTCAGTTTGTTGAAATTCTGGTGGTTGAATGGGAAGATTTAGGGGGAGCTTATGTGGCCCTTGGACTGCCAGCTGATGATCACCACCTTATTCCTTCAAATTAATCTTCTGTTGTTAACTTTGTCAAACACGGACAGTTCAATGGAGGTCAAAATCAGAACAGAGTCAGAACAGAACTGGGTAAGAAAGCCTTTAAATATGCCGCCCCCTCTACATGGAATAGTCTCTTGATGGATTTGAGACTAAGAGAACTGGTCTCTGTTGGTGAATTGAAGACTTTGTTAAGGGACCGGAAAAGAGCTAGCCTTGGACAATGTGACTGTTTTAATTCTTGACTGCTTCTCATTTTGTTTTGAATTGGCGTTTCCAGACCAGCTTGTGCTGATGTCTGAATGTATTTGTTGTTTTTATTGTGTATCTGTCTGCTGCTGCCATGCCAGGTCCCTCTTGAAAAAGAGATTTCAAATATCAATGAGGCTTTTATCTGGTTAAATAAAGGATATAAATATATTTAAAAAAAAAAAAAGTTGATAAGAGGATGTTTTAAACAGCGTGTTAATGTTTTTAAATGAATTAACTATGCTGTTGTAGAAGACAGCAGCACACGCTGATGACCATGCCAAAAATCAGCTTTAACATTTGACAGCTGTCCTTGAAAAGTACATGACATTTTTTTATATGCATGTGTTTCATATATTTCAATCTTTCTGTATCGTTGTAGATCAAGAAGAGTGGATTTAAAGGCTAGACCACCTACATGAGCTCCCTGATTTTGATACATTGTCTCTCTCTCTCTCTCCTCTTATTTAAAAACATTGGAACTGAGAGTAGTCTCTTCTAGGGCTGGCTAAAAGTTGTTTAAATCAATTCATTTTAAGTATTTTCTGCAGAAGATTTAAAAATCAAATATATTTTTGTTTCTTTACTTACTCGAATTTCAAGTTGTAGCAGTGTTTGAAAAGCAAATACTGAAAATTAACAGTTATTTTTATGATGGTTGACCCTGTTAAGTTTTGCACAAGCACATATTTAGGCATGTATTTGCTTTTTAATTAAGATTAAAAAACGATCAAAAAGTTCCATGTTAATACTGTAAAAATAGCTCAGCCTCAGTGTTCACATCGACAGAGCTGCCTACATTTGAACTACATAATCAGCGTTTTATGATATGCACTTTAACTCTAAGAGATGAATTCTGTTTGGATTTGGTCATGTATTTTGATAACAAAAAAGCAAAACTTGATTAATGTTTTATAACAAATTCTTCTTACTGTTTTGAGAGGGAGAAAAAAATAAATTAAATCGTCAATCGGGTGTTGTGGAAAAATATTGGGGATCTTATCTGTAGGCCGTATCGCCCAGCCCTGGTCTTGTCCTCCTTTTTAAAAACCTTTCTCATTTAGTCTTGTATGAGTATGTTTTATTATTTTGATTATTCACTTCACACATGCAGAGAACCTCTTGAACTGTCTATATGCTGTACATATGAACATGCTGACAGGCTCTGTTGGATGCACACTTGCACATGCAGAGGCCGTCAGAAACACACACAGTTACATAAGCATTAACACTGTGCCCTCACATTCTCCCTGCACTGAGCCGCTGATAGCCTCGCTCCTTCTCATTTGCCGGATCCCATTGGACTCGTACTGTTGAAGAGTTTCCCTCGGGGTGAAGAATACAATGTTGTCATCTCTAGTGCCATCGCTGGCCTTCCCCACCCCCTGGTTTAAAAATAGCTTCAGCTCGCACAGACCGCTGTGCCTTGGCAAAGATTCAGCCGCGCTGAGTCTCTCAGTCCGAAACGCCCTGTCACGGCGAGCGGTGGTCCACAGACCCAAATGTGTCCGTCTCTCTCTCGTCACAGTGACAGGGGCCGGCCTCAGAGCGAAGCCCGGAATCACAGAGGGATGGTGCACATCAACATCCCGGTGTCAGTGGCGGGATGAGAGCAGTGACGACCGAAACCAGATGGTAGAGGAGATTCATTAAAGCTGAGGCCCAGCTCAAGACAGCACTGTGATAACACTGCTGCATGTCAGCACTAAAATGCAAGAAAATGGCCGCTCACTTATGCATTTCCCTCATTTTTCCCCTTAAGTTGTACTAAAATATACAGTCCTGTTATGAGTTTAAGTACCAATGAGCATTTCACTGACTGTATTTATCCTTAGTAGCCATGATAGTATGGTGACTTTTCTTAATCATAGCTGAATTGAGAGGGTGTGCCATCAGCATATGAACAGAGTCATGACTGTGACCCTAAACACTGCTGGGAATGCCCTCAAGAATTGTTAAAGAATCCAATCAATAGACAATAATGGCATTGGTATCAAAGAAAATCTACAAATGAATACGTTACTTATGGAATATTTAGAACAGTTAAACTGGAGACACATTAACCTAATAGTTATTGTCTTAACTGCCCGTGTCAAACGAGCTAACCAGAAGTCAGTTTGTGCTGATTTTAACAGATTTCAGCATTGGGTTCATATTTTTAACTGACTGGACTTTTAAGGCGTTAAAAAGTTTTCTTTCTTTTTTAAAGCTGACAGCCAAAAGGTGCAGCATTTTGTTTTAATTGAATGCTCAGTGCTGATGTGCTTTTTTGATTCTCCTCGTTACTGTTATACCCCTTTCAGACTGACCAAAAAACCTGTTTAAACCCGGGGTTTAATCGGCATTTAGACCCGGGTCGTTTGACCCTGCAAGTAATCGGCTTGCCTCCGATTGGCTTCAGTGAGCACATCACACCAGGGTCGACCCGCTTGTTTACGGATGACATCGGCGTAACGTCCCCATGGCATAACAACATGCCCTTTCCCTCTGTCTGTAACTAATGTGACTCCCTGCTGTCTCAGCAACAAATTCCATCTGCCTTTGTATCACCAAGTTTGTACATTTTTAAAGAGGGACAAAAGTACAAAGTAAAGAAAACCATGTCCATGGCCTCTATGCTCCTTTCCATTGTTTACATGGAGGGGCTACATCCCACTGATGATGTCATCAATGTGATGACATCAGCTTGATGCGCCAGAGGAATAAATAGACCAGGGTCTGCTGGCAGTGGGAAAAGAGTCACTTGCCGATTGGTAGCGGGTTAACCCGCGTTCAAAAAAACAGTGTTGACCCTAGAGCTGAAACGATTCCTCGAATATTCGCGAGTACTCGATTACAAAATATCCTCGAATTAAATTTTGTGCCTCGAAGCCTCGTTTAATATATAATTATACATATTAATATATATCTGGACTACTATTCAGTGCATGGTGTTTGACACGGACGGTCATTTCTGTGGCACACCGCGCCTGCTACCTCCACTGCTGTGCGGCTTGTAGAATCATGCAGGAAGAGAAAAGAGAGGGACAGAAAGGAGAGAGTCCACAGAAGAAATGGCAGAGAGTGTCCCAAGTGTGTGGTCACTACAAGAAGGGACGAAAAGAAAACACAGTGCAGTGTGTCTGATGTCAAACAGAGTTAGCCTAGCACGTAGCTTAGCATGATAGCACGTTGTTAGGGCTGCAACTATTACTATTACAGCATTTTAAATATGCTCATCACAGACATGCGTCCTCTTTCCATGGTGGAGGACACAGGATTTAAGAACATGACAAGGATTTCAATCCAAACTACACAATGCCCTCCAGAACACACTTCACAAATATAATTGTAGAATTATATTACTGCTTTGTAAATCAGTATTGTATTGGCTTTGTTTTAAGCCAGTACTGGTTTAAACTTTGAAAGTTGTTAAAATAAAAACCCTTTTCTGAGGAATAAACAGCATTTGGTTGCTCATTTTGAAAGCCCTAACATGTTGTATTGTACACAGTTGATTTATTTGTTTAAAAACAAAAAAGTATATTTTGTTAGAGTACTCGAGTACTCGAAGAAATAATCAACAGAGTACTCGATTCCAAAAATACTCGATAGTTGCAGCTCTAGTTGACCCACTAATTTTAGTGTGAAAGCGGTATTAGAGTTTTTGTAGAATACCTTTAATTAGCAGGATTTTCTCTTTTATACTGTATGTAAATCAATGTACATAAATACTGATAAAAACAAAACAATATTCTCTGTTTTGTCTTTGTTGCAGCGTGTAGTCGTGAAAATTTACATTGCATACCCAGACTAGCCTAAAAATAGGGATGGGAATTGATATTTCAAGTACATCATTACATGCTGTTATTTATTCTGCCTTCTGATTCAAGTCTTGATTAGCTTCCTCATTCATTTTTGTGGATTTTCTCTCTGAAACAAAGCTGGTTAACACATGCTTTAGCAATTTGTAGAGTTTCTAGCCTTGCCTGAATTGCAACAATAGACACTTGGTGCGGTTAAGATAGGGCCATGCAGTATAAAACCACACTTTTGATGGCTTTTGTCTCCTGTCTGCCATGATTACTTCTTTGGCTGACCTTGTTGTCAGTCATTCTGACTGCCTCAGATGAGAGCATGATGATCTAGATAAACATGCAGAGTTTGGTGGAGGATATTGATATGGAAAAGACTAACGAGATTGATTTTTTTTAGCTATATCTGACCTATACTCAAGTAGAATTGGTTTTTCAGTTTCCATCCCTACTCAAGACACACTTGAGCTTGTCACAACGTTTAAGAACCACTGCTCCAGATCTTTGGACAACTATCAACATTTACATCTTATTAAGAGCAACTGGAGCAAACTAAAATGTGTGCATGCATATCCTCACAGGGCTTCTGTAGCGATGCCCATTTTGAACATTTTGTTTTGTCCTGTTTCTACTTTCAGTCACATTTTGTTTCATCTCAGTTTAAAACAACAAATTTGTTACATAAATTTAAATAGTTGAACATTTTGGTGTTATGATTTTCATTTCTCATTAAGTTGATGGTGGTAAATCCTCAGGCTAAACCATTGAAGAACAGCTCTAAATAGCAGAAGACTGCAGTTGTTGATAAAAGACGTGGTCTATGAATGCACTACTCTGAACAGCAGCTTTTCTCTCCGTAGGTTGGTCTCACTGAAAGTCTTGAACAGTATTGTGCTGCTGGGGAAGTCGTGCATCTACGTCAAGCGAGCAAACATGGAGGACAAATTGTTTGAGAAACCCTCTGCTGCATCATCGTCCACTGCCAAAGGCCCAAGCCAAGCTGAAGACAGATGTCCCACACCTGCAGGTATTATATCTATCTTTGCACAAACTAACTGACTTTAAAAGGCCACAGTTTTTATCACAGTTACATTTCTGTCTGCAAAACACAAGGCTTAGACAATAGATTGAGTTATCTCTGTAAAAAGAGGCTGATGTGCTCAGTTTGGGTTGAGCAGTTCGCTCTTTGGAAATTTGCTGCGTGATGAAAAAACCTGAACAGATACAACAGTCCATGGACCAGCTTACTGCACCTTTGTACTTTGATATAGTTGTCTTTGGGGTGAACACGGGCACTAGAGCTGAAAGATTTATCGTTTTTGGATCAAAATCGCAATTTCAGACAACACCATCATGTGATCACCAAAGCTGCAACTTTTGCAGTGCTCCTGACCGACCCTGGATCCGTTGTGTCAGCTATTTAACAATTTGCAGACAATTTGCATTTAAGAATGGCTCGCATATGAATGGCTTACTCACATATACATTATCACAACTGCGAATCATTTCTCATTGTTCCGTTAAAAGAGCAGTTCAAAAGAAGCAACAACACAAAGCCTCTGTTTACCAGTAGGAGTATCCCTTAAATAATGAAAACAGAATATTTATCATCAATATTAGATGATGAATAATGTGTTATATGCTTTTGATCACTGATTTCCTTCCTGTTGTCTGTACCACAAAAATATTGAATATTGCACCAAAGCTTCATTTGAAGAAAATCGTGAATCAAATGAAATTGCAATATCTGCCAGAATTAGATTGACCTTTTCCTAAAATCGTTTAGCCCTAACAGGCACTCTTAATTGACATTTGCAAAGTTTTTCCTGACATAAAAATGTAATAGCTCTGTGGTTGTGTGATTACTTTTCTTTTTTTTTTAAACAATATTTTAATTTAATGTGACCACAAATCATAGCTCTGATCCTATGACACTAAACCTATAAATAACGGATATGTTAAAGCGCACTGCATGGAAATAAACATTGCGGTGCCCAAAATTCTGAATAAAATAAAGTGAATTTTTTTTGGTCAACCCTGTCATATCTCTCAGTTCTGTGTGAGCACACTACTAGGAAGTAGTCACCTTTTAATGTCAGCACGTATTCAGGAGTAGTCTAATGATTTGGCCTTTGAGGATAATTTGTGGATAAAAATTTTTCTCACGGCTTATCAATAAAGAATTCTGTGTGTGATAAAACACAGTAAACAGTTTCATGTGTATTACACAATACTTAATCACAAAGTCAATCATGTGATGGACTTTATTTTTTTTTAAAGCCTTTAGTACATCAGAAAAGTAGAAACAGGAAAACTTTTGTTTTTCATTCAGCTAAAAAAAACTTCTCTTTTTCAGCTGAATGACCTCCCCCAAGGTGTTGTAGAAATTCATAGATGTGCTGACATTTAAGTTTAAATGCTTCCTGGATGTGTGATTACTTTTCATTTTGTATTTAAATGTATATATTTTTTTATATATTTAAATTCTTTATGATAGGAAGCAGTCACTTTTTAATGTCAGCACACCTGTGCAGCGCTCCAACACCCAGAGGATGAACATTGGTCTGATAACTAAACAGCATTTTTCGACTTTTTGCACTTTCTTCAGATTTTGTACTCATTCACTACCACACAAGAGTGCCTGTGTCCACCCCAAGGACCACTGCCACCACTCCACGAAGCTGGTCTAGATTTTAATTACTGTTATAGTTACTCACATTCTAAGACTTTGTGTTTTCAAATAGACTGACTTCATAAATGTGACTGGGTTGTTTTATTTTACCCTTTGTGGGTTTGCAGAATATTGAAATGTCCAAACATGTGTGCAATAATACTACACAGCAGTGTTAATTTTGTTGACCAATTTTTGCCGTCTTCATTTTGGTCTGAAACTATATAACGAAAACTATACAGTAACTAATAAAAACAAGTGAGCCTGGACAAAAACTTTACTCAATTAACTGACATTTTCCTCAACAGATACAAACTAGACAAACAACAAACTAAATTAAGAAGTGCTGTGAAAATGAACACTGCTGCACAGAGGGTTGGTCCCCTTCAAGCTCTGCTAGGCACCAAGAGCAGACACAGTTAGTGGCAAGGTAAAAAAAGATGCTGCTGGATGTCTAAAGGGGCACATCAGTCATTAATCTGCCACAATCTTTAAATTATATAATCTTTGTTCTTGTCACTTTCAATGAAAATCCCAACTTATTCTGGCTTTTCAGAGGAAAAGTACCAAATAGTGACCTAAAAAAATAAAGTGTCGTGTGACATGTCATGCTTTTACACAAGACTCCTAACTATCCAATTTGAATAAATTCATTTTAACAGAATCCAAAAATAATTGTAGCCACATTAGACATTAAATGTAATTGTGCACTCATATCTTCAGCATGAAAAAGTCTTGAGAGCTTGTGGAAACCCTCAGCTGGAGGCCGTTATGCGGCATGAACTCAGCAGTTTGATTTTTTGATCTGAAAACAGAAAACTAAATATAATGTAAATTTTTGCAGCTGCTGATTGAACGGCAGCAGAACACACGGCATACTCATTTAACTTGGATTTGGCAAAAGCTTCTAATCACAGAACACTAGCTGGAAATATTCTTACACATGTACCATTTAAGAGATATAAAAAGTGTTGAGACCTGAGAGAGGATTCTCGCAGTCCTCAGGAAAAAACTATCCAGTAAATGAGATGTCCTGGGATTTAACCTTACTTATGAATAATGCTGCATGTTGCTCTCTGCCTCCTACTCGCTTACTGTTCTTGCCTGTTTCTGTGCACTTTGAAATACTGCACTTATAACACAGAAATGATCCTTAAAATATGCACTAAGGAAACAAGGCACTGCTGCAGTACATCTGATTAAAATATTGGTGTTAGTCATTATTAATTAATTTAAATTCTCCTGGGACATGTCTACAAACACTACGTTGGTCCTTTGCATACAGAATATAAAAAAAAAAAAAATCAGGAATCACTAAGCAGGTCCCACGTAATACTAGAAACAGCTCTGTAAGTACACAAAATTATTCTTAAAATCAAATATTACATTTCTAATGTCTTGTACATGAGGAAAATGAAGACATCTGATTGCTATTTGTTCTTGCACTGTAGAACAAATAGCAATCAGCATAGGCGTGGGATGTGAGACTTTTTCTTTGATGCAATAAAATGCTGATTTATTAAAGTACAATTGTAATCCCACCGAATTGTGTCAAGCCAGGGTGCTGAATATTAATGTGATAAATGGACATCTATGGGCATTTTTCTCCCATGAGTTGGAAACAGTGTTGTTTTTTGGCAGTCATTTTAGATTTAGTCTTATGGCCCTTTTCCACTCGCACGCCTTGGCCCTACTCTGCTCGGCTCTACTCCATTTGCAAAGTGTTTCCACTAGCCTGGTACCTCCTAAAGCAAGCTAGTTTTAGTACCTACTCCGCTCTGGTTCCATACGAGCTGAGTCGATACTAAAAGATGACGTCACTGACTGTCGGCTTCGATGAGTCATGAGCGCGACGACCTAGCATGCTAGCGGTAGCTACTATTAGCTTACCCTCATACGTCTTTTCTTTGCAGCTCGATTGCTCTCGTCCTCGGCTTCATTCTGTTGTGTAGCTTCCAAAACTCTCCTGTGCTTCTCAAGGGGTATTTCTTCTTGTCACTTGCAGCCTTCTCCTGCTTTCCTTTTTTACTCGGTTTGTGACAAAAAGCCACAGATTGTTGTGTCGCGCTCAAATGACGTCACCGCAGTGCCGCTCAGCTGTTTACAGCGACACTGCAGCCAGTTGGGCAGGCGACTGGGGCTAATGGAAAAGCAGCACAAGGCGAGTAGAGTAGAGTAGGGCCAATGGAAAAGGGCCAGTAGAGAGATTTACAACCACTCACACTCACTTTTATACCTAAGGGCAATTTAGAGTCACTGATCAGCCTAATAAACATGTGTTTGTAGGGGTGGGAGTCGAAAACCAATTCCAGTTGGGAATTGTTAACAGCTCCATCAAAGAATCGATGTCATAAGTCTTTTTGCTAATCAGTTCCCTTATCAATTCTTTCCACTGACAGGGATCAGAATCGTCAGAATTGTGGCTTAATTTTTTACAAAGGACGACTACTGCACAACCCTAAGCGAGTGAAAACACCAGCAACTTGCAGAAGCAGTTATCTATGCTGTGACATGTGTTTGACATTGTTGACACTGAAAATCTGCAGGCCAACATTTGTCCACACGGAAAATCTGCAGGAATCAATAAGGGAATCGGTAAAGAATTGGGTTGATTGGCAGGATTGTTCATAGCATTGGTATCGAAAAAAATCATATCAATTCCCATACTTCTGTGTTTGGTTTGTGGAAGAAAGCTGGAGCGCCCAGAGAAAACCTATGCATGCAAACTCCACAAAGAAAGGCTTGACTGACACAGAGATTGAACTGGCAACCTTCTGTCTCTGGCCAACCATCAGGTCAAACATTTTAGTTCCATTTTAAATACAAATTTCCATTTTTTTAAACAATTTTACATATTTTATCTTTAGCTGTAGACCCAAACTTTGATGCTGTTGTGTTATTTGAAGGATTAATTTTTGACAGACGTAAGAAGAACAGGAAAAACAAGCCCACAGTCCAACATTCCCATATTATCATCTGAATATATTCATTAACATTCATGTGGTGATCCTGACGAAGTGTTCAACAGACCCTCCATCTGTCACACGCAGACAATAAGACACAGATTTGGAGGTGGCAGTATCCGTCTGTCATCCACAGCCAAATTCCCACAGATCTTTTTTTTTTCTGCCGCGTGGCTCAGACTCGCCTGCTGCGCTGATCCAAAAGCTTTAAAATGACAAAGATCCTGATGGTGCATCATGTCATATCAAACATCAAAGCTCCGCCAGCGCCTGTGTCTCAAACAAATCAGGTTTCCCAGAGAGCAGCAGACACGCGGCTTAAGTCAGTGTGCTCCAGCATATAGAGAATAATACTGGGAGGGGAATTGATGCAAGTCAGCTCGCCATCCAATCAGCAGCTTGGATTTAAACCTGCAACCTCACATCCCACACTTAAGTGGGGTACACACATAAAGATAAACAGGCTGTTTTTGTCCTGACTTTCCCCCTACCCAACCAAGGATGGAAAGTACCAATTCTCTTATGTCTTTTAAGATTATCCTATAAGATTATCCAGTGGTCTGAGATGTTTTAAGAGTCAAAACAATTTAAATGTTAAGCTTTTTAATATTTATAAGGCCAACGACTCCCAAGTCATGACCTTGTGATTTGTGACGTAGGACTGAACTAGGGCTGAACAATAAGGACAAAATTTTATATCCCGATATTCATGCCAGATGTCTTGATATTGATACAACACTATATGAGTACTAGGGCTGCCACAAATGAGTATTTTTGCGATTAGTCGACTAGTCACATCATGCAAAAACTGCTTATTATGAGCAACTTATATGCAACTTTGGCACCTGCATAGCTGTGCCTGTGCTACATGCCAAAGTGTGTTTGGGGGTAGGTTGATGGTGATAACCAGAAAATTCGGTGACTTTAAGAGGCATTCTGTAGGTACTACTGATTCAAGTAAAATTAAATTAGGTACCTAAACTCATGTCTGCTTTTGTGACTGTGAGGGAGTGGAAGAAGCAGGCATACTATTGGGTAGAGTAGGTGAATTTCCATACCAGACTTGAACGCAGTACAGCATTTTGATATGTCATATTTTATATATTGAGAAAAAAATTTACATTGAAAAAAAAAGAGATCTTAATATTAAACAAATTAATATTTATTACCCCATAAACACACGCAAGGGTACCGAAAATTGGTACCGTTGAGTACCGATACCGATTCCCAGGTACCGGGCATCGGTATGGTATCGGTTCAAATGTGAAAGGTACCCATCCCTATTTGGGGGTGTGCTGGGTTGATTCCTGACGATGTGATAACCAGAAAACGGGGGTGAGGAAAGGGCAAACTACCTACCACACTCATGTCTGCTTTGTAGTGGCAGCTGGGTGATAATCATGTGGGATTCACACAAAGTGGAAGAGCAAGCCCAAAGTCACTTTTTATGAGCCGACTTGGAAACACAATAACTGTTGTCTTAGTCTGAGCTCAGCCTGCTCCCTCACGCTTTCTGCTTCCCACATGGCTGGAGTACTAACCAACCTAAAACACTGAAACCGGGCACATTTTTGGGGGACAGTTTTAACTGGGGACAGGTCATCCAAAACAGGGACTGTCCCCAGAAATCGGGGACATCTGGTCGCCATACTGTTGACGTTAATGTTAGCAGCTAACTAGCCAATTCAATATTCAATATCAAGACGACTGTCCCTATTAGTGAGAAACTGAATCAGCCACTACGTGCTTCCTTTTCAGATGCTTATATGTACCGCCATGGAAGGCAAGTTCAGCCTTGCAGATTCTGCATTGCACATTCTTCTCTTTTGTTTTGGTAAAATGCTCCCAAACATTCGCGTTCTGTTGCCGGACAGCAATGATACTGTTTACTTACTCTTCTGGTGACATCATAGCTGACCAAGACTACCACTACTGTGCATGTGCATCAAGGGGTGCATTTAAGGGCAGTCGTAAAAATGAATTTTGTTGTGACTTCCAGAGCTGTATGTGCGGGGCGAGCGCGGGGGATTTCTATATTGTTTATTTTGTTGCTTTTTCGATATTAATATCTTGAATGTTCATATCTCGATATCGATACGATAACGATATATCTTTCAGCCCTAAACAGAACGTAGCCAATCAAGAAGTGAGCTGACTGAGGAACAAGGAAGCAGGCATAAATAAAAACAAACATCACCGATCTGAAACATAAACATAAAGTTTTGTGGACCTAAGAAATGGAGGACCTGCTCACGTGTTCACACTGCCTCCAGGATTATTCCCACAGTCCTTTCTGTTTTTTTAGCTCAGGATTGTTTCATCAAAAAATAGTCCCAAGACCACCATCATTCCCTCTGCCTGTATGTCCTCTTCCCTGTTTTTTGGTTGTTGCTGTGTTTCTTCTTTGTTTCTGTTAGATCAGATTCTGGCTTGTAGGACTAGATTAAAGATCAGCGGTGGGACTGAATCGTTACGTGTGTGGTGTGCTGTGTTAAGATTATCAGAGCACACCACACACAGTACCGTAAAAGCTGTTCAATGCCTGATTTTTATCTCTAACAGATAAAAAACCTCTTCAGATTTAGAAAATCCTCATGTGTGCACCCCACTTTACTGTTCTGACATGAAAATGCCCCGGTTTGTGCCTCGAGCTCTACCTGCTGCGGCAGTGAATTCACCGCACCATGATGTTCATCTGCACATCTCTGTCTGTAAAATGATTTGTATTCTCGTCGTAGTGGCTGAACCATCTGCCTATACTGCATGTTTTTGTCCACAGGGCAGAGATGGGTAATGAGAGTTTTCACATCAGACATGTCAAGCCCCATATGGTGGTTAACTTTTATCAAAGCTCACATTTTACCAGAGGAATGCTTTGTTTGTGCTGTGTGCAGCTAGAATAGCATTTCAAGTGTTTCAGATCTTTTGTGAGGCCTAGCCCAAAGGTTTAAGTTTATTTACCTTCATTGAAGAAGCAGACAGACAGAAGCATGATCACAACAAATCTAATCATACAAGCCCTATAAGGGCTGCTGCTGATGAATCAATGCTTCATACACACTCATATTGACTCTTTCTTCTTTTTTTAAACCTTACAGAAGCAAACTATAAACAAACTTCAGCTCATGTTTAAGTTAACAGTTGCCCCTTTGTTCATCCAGCAACAAGATAGAGACCAATAGTTTGGTCTGTATCTCCTCAACTGCTCTTCATTAGGTCCATCTTGCTTGTACAGGTTGTAGCTCTTTAATTCTTTCTGGCATCGAGTCAACAAAGTGCTGGAAACTTCTTTTTGGTCCATGTTTGATCACATGAGAGCGTCGCAGGCAGCTGCACATCCATGAGGCAAATCTCCTGTTCCACTTCATCACTAAGGTGCTCTGCTGGATTAAAATCTGGTGGCTTTGGAGGCCATTGGACTCATTTTCATGTTCAAAGAAACAGTTTGAGATGATTTGAGCTTTCTGACATGATGTGGTATCCTGCTTTAAATTACTTATTTTGTGCCCCCCTTAAAAGAGACACTGGTAAAGCCTATACTGTAATGTGAAAAGAGGCAGGCAGTGCCCATAATGTGAAGGGTCGAGTCGAGCAGATTCCACAGGCAGAAATTACCTTTAAATTGGCTTTCTTCCCCATTATGAGGCTCAGATTGACTTTCGGCAGGCTTTCTTGACCTTGTCTACATGTCAAAATGTTCTGAGTTTCTGCCATGTAATGATGCAGACAGTGAGTTCATGTCTCATTTGTTAGTGCATTTATGTAAACATTTCCATTTTTATTGTTTTGGCTTTACATCTTTTCTCACAGCTTTGGCTCTTTAGCCTGCCAAGGGACTACAGATATTAAGTAGCTTTAAGCTCCCTCTGGTACAATGAATCAAATGGAAGCATCTATTTATATTAGACATTCCCTGTACAGATAAAATTAATTTAATGAAAATAAATAATGACCTTAGCCTTGTAAAATCATGGTCTTAATCCTATTTTTTTCTTACTTGTGGCTCTAATGGCAATGTTTATTCTGAAAAGTGATTAAAATGCTAAAATGTTCATGTCTCCTCCTGACAGCAATGTTAAAATGAGGGGGAGTAACATGTCAGACTCAAATCAAAATGTTTATTTATTGAATATCAACAGCTTGCCTCATTCTGAATTCCTCTGTGATTCGCTGCTGAATTATTCAGACTAAACCTGAGGTAATGCAACTTCTCAACTTGGCATTTTGTTGATATAAGTTGGCTTAAAATGTCTGTTTCTATGGCCTGTGTCGTACTTGTTATTCATTTTAGCTTTGTTCAAACACATAATGTCGATATACTCAGTGGGTTTCAGTAGTTCTGTGCAGTCAAGTGTGGGTTCAGCTCTGTCTACAGTCAAAATTAAAGTTTGTTGTAGACTAAGAGCTTCAGGCTGCACTTTTCTCTGTGGACAGTCTCGTTCAGATTCCCTCTAATGTAATGAATTATTCTTTTTAGTTAATATATTTCAACGTTATACCCACTGTACTCAGCGTTTGCAGTGTTTTTTCTTTACATAATAAGCTGAGTTATGGTAGGAACCATCTGTGCTTTCTCATGTTTCTACAGCAGCTTTCTTCACAGGCCAGGTTTTGTTATTCTGCCTCTGTGCTGCTTTGAAACCGAGCGTTCAGGTGGGTGTACGCAGGCTGACTTGTGGATCAGGCAGGTTGAATCACTCCCTGTCACTCACCTTCAACTCTCCTGCTTTGGTCTGGGAATCGATGCTCGCAGACTGCACATCTCCCTCTCCTTAGCTACTGCCTAACCTTTCTCCCTCCAAATTATACAAGAGTGGTCTACTGCTCACCTCGCTGTTTTCCAAAACAAATGTGTCTTCTTAGAAATTCAAAATATGCCCAATATGTTCAATGAACCAAACAGAATTGGTCTTTTTTTTTCTTTTTTTCTGTTTGATTTCACATGCAGGTAACAGTAAATGTGACTTTAGCAAAGTGGATTTTAACTTATCTTAGCATACACAGTGCATCTAAGGAGAAATTTGGCATGGGTCAATCCAAGTTTAAGAAAATCCAATTACATATAATGGAGTCTATTGAGTGCATTAACTAAGACATCACTTATCACCTTTGTTTGCACACTCTAAAAACCGTTTTGTAAACATGGCAGGTTGACACAGGTGGTTTGGCGCAGTCACAGTGCTGCATCAGAGCTGCTAAGAAGCTTCGCTCTAATGTATTTGACCTTTATATTGATTCTGCAGTGTTGTCATAGTTGTGTAATTTCACTGTGAGTGTATGTTGTGTGGTGTGGAGCACAAGCGGTCAGTAGTACAGTCTGTCACAGTTTCACTCTGAAGCTGGCACAGAGGGAGGATCACTTGTTCCCACTACCCATTGTGCATTAGTGACTTTTATAATAAAGGTAATGGGCTACAGAAGTGTAAATATCACACCTTGAACTTCCTGTCCGATACCTCTTTCAGACTGCCTAAAAAACCTGTTTAAACCCGGTAACAACCGGCTCCTGTCATCTTTTTGAAAGGATATACTTAGTATTTCAACCTGGGTCGACTGACCCTTAAAGCTACACGGGTTTTTACCGGCTCGCCTCCAATCGGCTTCAGTGGGAACTAGGGCTGTCACTTTATATTCGATATTCGAATAACTGTTCAAATATGGGGATAAACCGAATTGTAAATAAATATTCGAATGTAAAATATTGAGTGTAGCGGCACGTCAGTCCGCCTGAAGCAGTGGACCGTTCCGTCCAACAGAGGGCGCTGTGAGCGCAGCTTGACCCTCAGGCACATCCGCTGCTCTCTTGACCTCCATAAACAAAGAGTTTCCACTCTGAGCGGACATTAACAGCTCCAAATCATCCAAGGAGAGCTGCGTGGAAGTAGTTTTGGTTCTACACCGTTGATGGCAAACTTAAAATCGAAGACCAGGCTGTGTTTTCTGTGAAATGCAGTTTAGTCACTCGTCCTCCACTTATTTGTGGGCTCAGCCGTCGGCTTTTCATCAAAGCTATATGGCCAGGTGCAGTGGCGCTTCGTCAAGAGTTTGACCCTGTGTGACTGTGATTTTTTCGGCAGGGTCTTTACAGAAGGGGTGGATAATAAGAGTCGGGAAGGGGGGTGGTATAATTGGATATCTTCGATTATTTGGGTGCATGTTTGAAAACCGTTCGAGTTTGATTTTTAGGAAAAGTAACAGCCTTGGTGGGAACATCACACAGCATCACATCTTGGTATGATGTACATCATGACGTTGGCATAATGCGTAACATTGCGCCAGCCCCCTTTGTCTGTAACTTACGTGACTCTTTGCCATCTCAGCATCAAATTCCATTGGCCTTTTAATCAGTGCTCGAATGTTGTTCAGTCTGCACTGAGTTTGTACATTATTTAAAGAGAGACAAGAGTACAAAGTACAGAAAGCAGTTAACTACCATGTCCACGGCCTCCGTGCTCCTTTTCATTGTTTACGTGGCCATGTTTCGGCGCGGGGATGATGTCATCAACGTGATGACATCAGCTTGGCGCACCAGAGGGAATAAAACAACCCTGCAGCTCTTTTGCTGCCAATTAGACTTGAGTCTACTGGTAGTGGGAATAGTCACTTGCCGATTGTTAGCGGGTTAGCGGGTTAACCCACGTTGAAAAAAAAAACACGTTGACCCGCTGATTTTAGTGTAAAAGCAGTATAAGATGAGAGGGGGGAGAGGGGGTCTTCAGAGCTACAGACAGACAGACAGACAGACTGAGAACAGAATTTGGAATCAAAAATACAAACCATATTTGTCTGGATGTAACAAATTCCCAAGGTTTTTAAAAAATCGCATAAGTTAATATTGGGCAGAATTTTTTTAAATATTCATTTCACTGCCATTTTTTTCTACACATTCACTTCCAATTTTACAGGCTAATATGGGGTCCATGTCTCTATCATCAGTGTAAATTTCATCTGGATTTGATCAAGATTGACAACAAAAAAACACATTGATCTTTATGATGGAAAATCCCGTTTGTGACATTCAATAATTCATTTAATATCAAAATACGAAGTGATGTCCCCAAAACTTGTGTTCTTTCAGGATAGCAACCTCTGTGTATGTGCTGAGTTTGGTCTGGATCCTGGTTCTATTCTGGATCTGGCTGTCCAGAGTTGTATCTTTTCAGGGTTTGTGGAAAAGCCACTGCCGAACTGAGCAGCTTGAAGGTCTGCTCTCTCTGAGTGCTGCTCTAGTTTTTGCTTGTTTATTAGTTGACTACCAGAACATATCATCCGAAAAATCCTAGCTTCTGTTTTCAAAATACCCAGAAAGACTGAATCAATGTTCTAGATTTTTCCTGGGACTTCTAATCATGTTTTTGTCTATTTCAAGTCTATTAATTGAAGTGATTGTGTTTGGATCTGAGTGCCAGCCTTTGTATTTGACCTGCACTCGGCTCTGTGACTGAGGGCCTCTTATGTAGTGCAAATATTGTGTTGAGAATCAATTAGCCCACTGATCATTGGGGCCTCGTGTTCAAAAACCTGCATAATTCCAAAGAGATATTCTCAATAAGAACTTGTTTATTTAAGGCGAGGATAAAATGTTAGAATTATTCTGACTTCAATCTTCATTTACTCTGTCCTAGGAACACATTTACTGATAAATCCACATCTGGACCAATCTCTCAAGTGTTACTTTTATTATGACACTAAAATAACTCAAACAGACCTTGTGGTTGCAGAGATACACTCTTTTCTTAATGAGTATGTCATTTTGGAGCAAAAGGTTTAAAAGGGGGCTGAACAGGTTTGAGAGTGGACACAAACCTTATTTCATCACCCATGAGCTATTCATCAGTAATTATTTTCCCCATGCTGGTCCCGTACAGGAGGATCCAAAGTTGCAGATGTCTCGGCCCCGGTCTCCAGCCCTCCATACTCCTCCTCTGTCACCACACAGCCCACTCCCAGGACAGACCTGCCTCCTCGCCCCCCCTCTGCCTCCTCCTCTGGTGCAGCAGCATGTCGTCCTCCCACTCCTCCACCTGAACCTGAGCAAACTACTCCACCGCTCTCCAAAGAAGAGGAGGGTGAGCTGACAGGAGACTCAGAGCTGAAGCACAGGACTCCTAACAAAGACCTGCTGGAGATCGACCGCTTCACCATCTGTGGTAACCGCATTGACTGAGCCGCCGCCGAGGCAGCGATAACCACTCAGGAACGACGGGGAGCAGAGAGCCCATCAGGCTCGGGCTCTCGCACCAACAGCAGCAGAAAGCTGAGTATTTATTAAAGCCAGAGGCAATACAGTAAGTTATTGTGAGCATGGACACTCGGTGTCAGACGATCCTGCTGCTGAGGCCTGAAGACGAGGAGTTTGACAAAGAGAACCTCAGCTGGCTGACAGGCAGCAGGAGACAAAGTGTGACCGCGGCAGCCCGACGTCAACTGTCAAGTGTGTGAGTGTGTAAGTGATGCTTCAGAGTGCAGGTGTGACTGTGCGAGTTTGTGAGAGGTGAACGTGTGAGTGTGAGAGCACATAAGCACTTCCTGTCAGAGCAGCACTGGGACCAGAAGGAGAGAAACTTCTCAGTTTGCTCATCAGCCGGAAAGCAGAGGAACTTCCAAACTCATAGATTGTGGAAACACTGAATATTGATTTATTGATTTCATGTTATCCTCAAAATAATCTAAAAGTATGAAGCTATAAACGCCCTTGTTCAACCTGACAACACACTCTGTAAGAAGCATGAGCCTGTTTCTCCCTCACAGGCTTCTTAATCGGAACCAGATACACAAAACTGGCTACACACTCGACAAATTTAAATCTCACTTTAAACCACCGGAGACCACAGACTTTAGGACAGTTTTTTAACATTATAATCCCTCAGATGCACTCAAGAGGGTTTAACCTGACCACACACCTGCCACTTTCACAGATGAACTTACACAGACTCAAAATCTCACAGAGACTCGGAGGTGAAGGCAGCCATCTTTAGCCATGATGTGTCCACTGTTCCACAGGCTGATCTTTTCAAATATTCCTCCTGGTTTGAGGCACAGATGGGTTTACTGCTGCCATGTTAGAAAGCTGTAAAAGTATTTGGTTGCTGGTGCTGCCTAGTCTGCTCACTCATTGGTTCACTTGTTCAGCTTTAGCCAAATGAGGTTGAAAACCATGGTTAGAGTGGTCTACTGCGTAAGCCAGCCTAATAACAAGAAGTCAGATTTGGTTTCAGCTCGGATGTTTTCTATTTTTCAAGCAAATAACTTTGGGCCTGTGGTTCCAAACCCAAAGACCAAGTCCCACTTAAGGTCTGATAAAATATTTCTGGAGGGTCGTGTAGTTTAGTACAAAAAGCAAAGCTTATGCAGAAGTTTTTTTTTTAAACTGCTACAAACATTTATCTCGTCATGTGATGATGTTTCTCTACATAAGTGAAATTGTTTTTTAGGGAATTAACTGGACATCAGTTTATTTTTATGGGTCAAAGGCCTGACAGTGTGAGGAACAGCTCAGAGCAGTCACACACTGACTATTATTCACCTGTTTATGCCAGAAGGCTAATACCCATCTCAGTGTGTTTACATGCAGCTTAAAAAAGTCAAGTGACCAAAACCAAACTTTTAGATACATTTATAATATGAGTATGAATAAAATTGTACCACAAATGACTCAATGTCAGAATAATGGCATGTCCATCCACCATTTTTTTTGCACTGGCAGTGATCACTTTCATTTAAAAATAAATAAGAAAACTTTAGCACTTAGCACCCTGAGCATGTTGATTAGCTCTCAACTGAAACATTGGATCACAGCTGAACTTATCATTGTCATTTCTAGGGTCCTATAAAATCTGTTATATTTTTTTCCAAATTCTGTTTTAATTTTTACCCATATTCATTTTTTTTCAATTTTTTTTTAATTTAGTTTTTTTTGTGTGTTTTACACTCATTTAACGCTGAGACACGGCATAGTAATAAGTAATAAATATAATCAGTTTTGTAGCTTCTTTGCTAACTTAGCCGGTGTCTCAGGCAGCCACTTCAACATATTTGCATTGTTAACGAGCGTGCATCGTCCCCAGCCTTAGTGACCCCCTCGGAGCACTTTCCCAAGAGATATGTTCCTTCCCCCCCTCCCCAAAAAAAAATTTTTTTACAGAAAATGTCATCCCTTTCTGTCGTGTCCTGCATTTATAGTGAAATCCACTTTTAAGGTCCAATTCTGTGATTCATTCCATGATTGCAGATTTAAAAGCGTCCAAATTTCTTTCTCACTAATCTCTGATCAATGAGAAGAGGGATTTCTAATGTCTGTTCCGTAATAACAATTAATAGATATGAAAACTATTTCACTTGTTTTCTTGTGGAAACTATTTCCTGGTCTTCAGCTCATCTACATGGTGAGTCATGATTGCTTGATTTTGTTTATACCTGTTCTGGCAGACTTAAACCTGGCACACCAGATGGACCGTTCAATTTATATTTCACCAGTCCATGTGGAGAAGAGCCCATAGAAAGTGTTTGGGGAGGACAGAACCTGAAAGAATACCCGGCAGGTGATTGGACGATCATTTCGACAATCACACTGATTACAGGCCAATCAGATAATGTAGTAGACAGACTTGACTGCCGTGGTGTACAGAACAGAACGGGAAACTTCCGAAAACAAATATAATTTCTATCAATGAATGCATTTCGTGTTATTTGTTTGTTATTTAATGAAGAAATATAGTCCAGACCTGATAACTAAAGCTGTTAGCATCTATGCTAATCTCTGTATGAAGAGTCACTTCCTGCTATCATCTTGTTGGTTGCCTCCACCTCCTCCTGCTTCAAAGGGCTCTGATTGGGTCGCCCCGCTTTGAGGCACTCACAGTTGTAGTTTGGAATTTGGACATGTGGATCTGCCTGATTACAGACATTAAATCCAGCTGCACTGCAAGTTTAAGGGTACATAGTAAAGTTGAAGTGCATCATGAACCTCTGCCACCAATTGGCCACAGTCAGTAAAGTATCCACTTACTAAACCAAGCTATAATTATAGGTAGACTTAACTGTGCATGTAAACGCACTGAGTGGGACTTCAGTAGTTACAGTTTACATGGTGCTTCTTTATTCTTAACCTTTTTCTATAGATATATGACAGTAGCTTTTGATAAGAGTCTTAGGCCGAGCTTTTTCATTTACACAAAAAAACTGAAATAAAAGTATCAACATGCTGCAGTCTGCTCCCAGATGAAAGAATTAATTTGTGCTCAATAATAAATGTCAAAAAAGCCAAGAATTAATCTTCTGCTTTACCCGCTGTAATATTTTTCAGTAAAACAAAAACAAAAGGAAAAAAAAGCTGAAAGAAAACAATGTTTGCTCTTTTTTTACAAGCTCTTCATTTACAGCAAGCAAAATCTGTACCTTAATAATCCTCATTTCTTCTTCATAACATTCATAATCATACTACATTACCGTTGCCAACCACCAGAGCCAGTTCATGTGAAAGTAAGTGTTTGATTTCTTATTCATATTTGGAGAATGTTTGCACTGATTGACCGTTTTGTCTTAAGTATGTCGGGTCATGTTTCTCATTCGACTCAAAAATTAAATGTTCTAATGTTTACATCGTAGAAAATAGAAGCAATATTTCCACAACAAAAGGCCTTTTTTTTTGCATGTGTGTTTACAATTTGTTTGATTTTGACTGATTTAACTTTCTGATATTGCTGAGAAAATATTGAAACTATGGAGGGATCATCTTTATCAATGAGCTTTCATTTGCCATACTTGTAATAAGTGAGTGTAAGAATTATATATTGTAATATTCTAATACTAAGATAATATAAGTTTGCCATGCCAAATATGTAAAATAAGTATACCAACTTCTGCTTTGTTGTAAATTAAGTTAAGATAAATTAAAAAAACAAAGGTTTTGTAGCGTGAAGTGGTTCCCCTCATATTTAACGGCTAATTTTTTCAATATTAAACGCACAAAAATGTTTAATAAGTTAAAGAAAATCCTGCTTTTCTGCTGCTCTCTAATTTATTTTGAATAAAAGAGGTACTTCCTGTCATGTTAATTACACAGTTTAATAATATATATTTAATTTTGCTTTATCAGAATCTAAAGCAGAAGAGGAAAGGTCCCTGTATTTTTTAAAGCAGAAGAGATATGTATATATAATAATAATAGGGATGCACGATATTGGGTTATGCTGATATTTTTAATTCATTATCACCAATACTGATATTTCTGACCAAGAAAAATTGACATTTCTTTCAGTGTTACAGTATATTTTTGCAATGAACAGATAGTAAACAAGAAAATCAGCATTTAACTCAAAACGCAAAAATGAAACTCTTGATTTTAAATGTACCCGTGCAATGATGACAAGGTGCACCAGTATTGTACATTTATGTCATTTGATGAGTAAGTATCTGCAAAAATTTCAATATTGGCTGATACCGATATCAAACCAATAATATCGTGCATCCCTAAATAATAATATCAACATTAATCTGATCCTGATTGTTGAAGATGTTCATTACCATTGTAATAAAGAAGTTGGTTCTGTTTTTGGAGCTGCCACATGTGATGTGATCGTATTTTGTTCTGCCCATGAAGTCTGACTCTCTTCAGTCAATCATGTGGTTTTGTAAAGTGTCCCGTCTCCGTTGGCTCGAGCTCAGACTTGTTGTGGTTCAGAGTCCGACGGTAACACAACTGGACCTGTCTGAGCCGCGCTGAGACGGGGCAGGACGCTGCGATGGTCCGGTACACTGCCTGCTTTGTTTCAGTTTGGTTCTTTAATTCCTACCTCGATTGTTGTATTGAGATGCCCCATTTGGATCAATAAAAGTTTGTTTTTAAACTGTGTTGTTCTTGTGTTAAAGTGCACAGCAGCTGCAGACGACGTGCTGTCCCCGTCTGCTTCCTGATTCTGAGTCAGGACCAGACAAACTTCCTGAAGATCTGAAACAACAGCTGAAGGTTCCCTCAGCTTGAGACTCAGTGAGTCTGATTTCCTTCCTCAGCTGTTCAGAATGTTGCTCAAATTATTCGTCTGTCTCGTGGTTTTCAAACTTATCTCTCTAAAGCAAAACTGAAGTCCAAACAGATAGGCCCTCAAACATGGACGACAGTATGTTATCAGTCTGTATGTTTACTTCTGTTTGCTAACACCTGTTCAGTTTTGACAGACAGTTTTGTTAAAAACGACATTTTCATGTAAAAATGTGTCCACAAATTCATTTAAAACTCATCAACACCCAACAGGACAAAATACTTAAAACTGTGAAGGACAAAAAGTATCAATTTACTTACCTAATTATTTGTCAACTGAAACAGCCTTATATAAAGATTTTTTTAAGTTACAGAGTTTGAAGCAGTAACTATTAGGGCTGGGACGATTTACTTTTCTCCTGATTCAATTTTTTAAGATTTTTTAGGTGCCGATTCAATTTAAATTCTACAATATTGCTGATTTTTGCAATCTTCAGTTAGCTTTCTTAACACCAGTGAAAAAGATGAACAATGATGCCAACAGACTATATCAGGGAAAATACACATCACATGTGAGTCCGTTTTTAGGATTTATTCAGCAATATATTTTTACCAGCTGTTTATACTCTCTCTTCAAAATCCTGTATTGCATTTAAAGGTTACTTATTAACACAGACTAAAATGAAGCACTTAGGGGTACTGGTTTGGCAGAGTGGTTAGCAACCAGGCAGCCCATGTACTTGCTTCTGCTGAACTAGGTTTGAATCCCGCCTGTGACCAGTTTGCAGAGTGTCTTCCCCTGCTCTCTCACCCCCTTTCACAAGCCTATCCACTGTCTATCCTATCAATAAAGGCACAAAATGCCCCCCAAAAAATATATTTAAAATGAAGCACTTGAATTTGGGAAAAAAAAAGATTTTCGAACAAAAAAATCTATTTAAAAATCGTCAAAGATAAAATCCTGATATGTATGTGAAACTATTTTTTCGCCCACCCCTAATAGTGATACACTTAAATGCAACTTTTTTTCTTTTTTGTGGCTTTCCTCGCTCCTCCAAGACGAGCACAGGCACCATTCTGTCAATTGTGCATGCAGTGCAAGGAGTTTTAGCTTAGCTTAAACACTGGAGTCAATGGGTAACGTTAGCCTGCTTCTGCCTACTAACCTGACACGCCGGACGGACAGTGCCATATGTCTGTCATGGAAATATTTCACAAATCCATCTGGGAAAGAGCTGTTTGGAAATGTTTTCAGAGGCAGAACCTTCAAAAAACAGCAGCTTGTGATTGGAGGCCATTTGGCTCATTTTTCTGTCCAATCGGGCTTCTCAACCACATGAACACGGCGATTTCACCCACATAAATCGAGGTTTTTTTAAAACGGATAAAAAAGTGAAGAAATAAAAACATATCCGGTTTAGTGGATCCGTGTAGAGGTGTTAAATGGAGCTGGTGATGGCGTGATGACGTCAAGTCACTGTAGCAACGGTCGCCAACAACAACAATGATGGCCGACATTTACTGCGCTATCTCTGTGTTCTTTGCACTTTTTGCCCTCATTACAGCTCTACAAATGAATGTAATGTTGCATCCAAGGCACTCCACTGCTGTGCAACATCGGCGTCTGCTGCACGCGGTATTATTATCATCTTTTTGCTCCGTTGACTACTTCTTCCTATTTTCGACTGCGCATGCTCATAATGTTTTTCTTCTATGGTTTTCACATTTTGCTAACCTGCCACTTATCGGCCAGGCATGGCATTGCAGGCTTCAGAGGCGATGGTTTTCAGTTTTGCCTCTTCGTATGGACAGAGATATTTCTGTGGTGTGGACAGAGATTTTTTTTTTAAACGAGGACAAAGATATCCGGTCAAAAAAATATCCATATGCGTGTGGTCCAGGCCTTAGTCGTAAAATGGAGAACATAACATAACGTAGTTTAAAAACACGTCATAGCAAGCACTCAGGACCATTTAGGGTTGCTGAAAGTTTATCTGATGACTGTAGGCAGAGGTGGGCTAACACTTCCCATTGACTCCCATTGTTTAAGCTAAGCTAATTGGTGGTGGGCAAGCTCGGCCTGTCTCCTCTGCATGCACAGTCGAAAGAATGGTGTCTATCATCTCGTCATAGAGTCAGGAGTGAGGCAAGGTGCGAAAAACAAAGACATGTTGGCGTATCCCTTTAAACCCTAACCCGTCATGTTTGTGTATAAGTGTGCCAGCTAATTTTAAGGATCTGAGTATTAATTATGACCAAATAAGGAGCCCCGAGGATGTCATTTTTAGTCTTAACAAAGTGTTAAAAGATCTGTTATGAAAACTCCTCCGCAGTCAGGGTCAGAAGGTTCATTCGTTACTCAAGACAACAAAAGGAACTGCAGGTTTCACAATCTCTGAAAAACACCAACTCAATCATGGCGGTAGTCAGCTCTTCCTCAAAAGTAAGCCTCCCTTTTCCCCCCTGAGTATGTTATGTTTATTGCAGTAAACCGTGTGAACTGTCATCACAATGGTTTTATAAAAAAGCACAATGTCAATCCAAACACCAACTCTTTGAAAACTGTGATTTGGCTTAAAGACCTAAAAGGCAGGCAGGTGAACCTCAGGAGGAAGAGATACACGTGTCTGTTTCCTACTTTAGAAAGCACATGAGATCACTGCTCTTGACCCTAACACAGGAAGTTATTATTGAGTGTAACCCTGTGTTTACACGACCTCTGACCCCACCTGTCCGCGGGCTGAGCTGCTCTGTGTCTGGAGTAAATCTGCAGCAGACATTCTTAGAAAGCTAATCTCCTTACAGACCAAAAGACGAGCTTCAGCTCACTGACAGGAAACAGGAAGTTGTTTCATGATCGGGGAGCAGCGGTGGAACCTGGAGAGAATCCTGGACGTCAGGTCCTGGACTCGAGGATGGATGATGGTGGTGTTAATAATCACTGCAAGATCAGTACTGAACAAAAGGTGAGCAGGGAATCATGCTAAATATTCAAATCTTCATCAGCATTTCTGACAAAATGAAAATAATTTTGTCACAAATTTATGCTTCAGTGCTTTGAATTGAGTTTATTTAATATCATGTTCAAAAGACTAAAATATTTTATAAATCCAGGAAATGAGAAAGTCATAGAAAGCATCATTTCTGAGCATGATTTCAACACTTAGGGCAAAATATAATATCAGTACAATCAGTACTGCTCAGAGAGAGCAAAAATAGCATTTTATAATGATGCTATGAAAAGTATTATGCACTGACCATAATGCACATTTCTGAAGATGTTTTTTTTTTTTTTTTTGTTAAGTAATATCACATCAAACCACATATTTATGATTTGAACAATGCTAACCCTTGCCTGGTTTATGTCATGATGCCATCATGTTTTCAGATTTTAAAATAGAAAAACAGAAAAAAACGTATATTTTCAGTTTACTCCATACAAAGTAAATATTTCTGTTATAGATTACTACATCCTGGGTGGCATCAGTGATTAGCAGTTACACTGATTTTTAATCATTATTAATTTCCGTTCAGTGTCAGATCCTACATTCATACTATTTAGTTAAAAAATGCACTTCTCGTAATGTAGCTATTGACATAAAATTAATATTATTTCCATTTTGTTTACATTTTAACCCTTTGAATGCCAATTTTTAATGATACACCAATTTTTATGTGGAAAATATAGAATCGAAAAAAAAAGTCCTTTCATATATTAAACATAATATGAAACATAACAACATAGGAAATTCGTTATTATTATTACTTCCAGAGTTATATTAATAATTGGCAGCAACAATGATTTTTATGCATTACAACTTTCTGTGCAGTGTCAAATATTCACACTCATACTGCTAAGCACTAAAATACACTTTTAATAAGTTGGCTATAAAAATTTAGTTTATTTTTCAACATTTTTAGGCCTTTTTTTTTACTTACATCTGCCCAAATCACATCAACTATTTATATGTATATATTTAAAAAAAATATTTAACCCTATAAATGTCAGCTATTTACATGATGCCAGCATGTTTTTAGATAAAAAAAAAACAGGCAAAATCAAAATGTGATTTTTGGTTTTTGATTATTACATCCTGGGAGATGTTAGTGATCAGCTGCATTACTGATTTTTATGCATAATTATTTTCTGCATAGTGTTAAATAGTCACAGTCATATAGTTTTAACACTAAATGTGCGTTTATAAAAAGCCAGCTAACTTTATTTCCAAGTCTTTATGCTCGCTTTTTTTGAACCCACATCAGTCCCTATGGTACACATAAAATATTCACGAATTTACAAATATTGTTACCCTTAAAATGGCATATTTTTGTACCACGTTTTAGATGGAGAAAAAAAATTATTTCCAGTATACTGCATGCAAAGTAGATTTTTTTCTTTACATCCAGTGTGATGCAGATAATTAGCAGCAACACTGATTTTTATGCATGTCTATTTTTGGTGCAGTATCAAATACTCACACTCATTTTTACATGATCAAAATGACGCCATCTGTTGGAGGATCCCAAAAATGATACAGCTTAATCACCAAGACAAAATGTATTTATTTGATAGGCAGTTAAACTTACTTCCATCACTGAACATGATTCTGATGTGCTGCACAGAGAGTTAATAGCAGATGCTTATTTCGAACTCTTGTGCCTAGTTTGGCCTTTGAATAAACAAATCATTAAATATACAATATTTAACGGCATAAAATAACACAATAGTTTACGGAATGGCAATAGAATACATGTTCACATAAAAATCTACAAACCAGTTAAAATAAGTAAAAAACATGGCAGACTAAGAATACATGTATTATGCTTAATGGTATCAAAATTGCAGTTTGAATGGGCTTCAGTGGAACATTTTTTTCCACTTAATGGTACAAGTCTAACACATTTGTGTATTTTAGACTCACTGTAGGAGCTGAGCTGGAAAAACAAGATAAAAACAATGTAGTCTTGTCGAAATCTAGCATACGCATGAAAAAATATCAAAAGTTAAAGATGGAAAGCACATTAAATGTACACAAAGGTTCCTAAAACATAACTGATGCAAACCTTTACCCTCCATGTGTCTCAATTTCTTCTGACATCAACACAGTCAGAAAAATGTCCCCACCTGTAGCTCTTAGCGGGTGCTAAACTCAGACCCTGGTCCAATGTGAGTCTTCCTGTCTCCACTATATGAAACCCCTACTGCTAATAGTCCCATCTGTCCCTCTGCAGGTCTGATGGGGGTGTGTGATCAGAGCAGAAAGGTGCTCACAGTCAGCGATCAAAGACCCCCACACAGCGGCCCCTCTTGTCTCCAGGAGCCGTGGCCCCCATATGCTGCTGGGAGGACAAGGACGTTATTGTTTGAAGGGACAGAGGCAGAACCCACCTGATCACTGCTCCACCAATCAGAGTGCCTCCTCCAGGCTGCACCTCAGGTATCCCCTGTCTGTCCTGGGGGTGCAAGAGGGGTCAGGGGTCAGAAAAACAAAGAGCACCTGTAGATGGAACAGGTGGGACGCTGGAGAGGGGACATTTTATTCAAACAAGCAAAGTGACTTTGTTTTGGTTTGAAAATGTGAGTTTGATTCAGTTTAGATATCGTTTATGATAGTATCTGTTGAGTGTCATTGGTTTAGTGTAGATTTATTAATGTATACTGCAAACATTTGTGTATTTGTACAGACAGTTTGTTTGGTTGATTTAACCCTTTGACTTCCAAACTAAGAAATACATTTGTACTTTTGTAAGGTGACCTTACAAAGTGTCATGAAAGACGCCCTTAACCCTTTCATGCATGGTGACCACTACAGTAGACAGACATTTTTAGGTTGCAGTACCATGTCCAACTCCCAGGTGGTTAGCTCCCAAACCCTTGTTTAGGTTTCAGAAAAGTATTATCTTTGCATATTTTTGTCATAACAAGATATTGCATCACAGATCCAAAATGGCCAAAAAAGGTGAATGGGACCACGCCCTTCATGAATAAATGTTAAAGCCTTCTATTCTCAAAGAATCAGACAGGTTAAATGTATGTATAGTTTGGCAGATTTAATCAATAAATTAAGATAGATAGATAGATAGATAGATAGATAGATAGATAGATAGATAGATAGATAGATAGATAGATAGATAGATAGATAGATAGATAGATAGATAGATAGATAGATAGATAGATAGATAGATAGATAGACTTAACTATCAGAGGTAACCAATAAATTAAGGGATATTTAATTATTTAAGAAACAGAACGAATCAAATCATTGTTTGATTCTGTTAACACTGCAGGGAACAAAGAAAACTACAAACAAACCAAAAACCTGAAGTTTTCTTGGTGTGGGATTTCAAGGTTTGAAAAGCTAACAGTTGATTAGGTGATAACATAAAAATGCGTACATATATATATATATATATATATATATGTATATATATATATATATATATACATATATATATAAAATAATCATCATATTAGGAAAATGGAAAATTAGGAAATGGTTAAAATAACTATTCAAATAACAATAGTAGTAATAATAACTTATAGCTTTTTAAACCAGTCCTACACATAGGAAATATTAGTTCTTTTGGATTGTTTTTTTATGCATCCTAAATCATTGGCAGAAACAAGTAATGATGTGTTATGTTTCTGAACAACTTTTCTGACCTCTGCCAAAAACTTGAGCTGGGAGTTAAAGGGTCAATAATTCATGCATGACAGGGTTAAAAATGTCCTATTATTATTATTATTATTATGATGATGATGATGATGATGATGATGATGATTATTATCATTATTATTATTATTAATGTTATTATTATAATTATTATTATTATTATTATTAAAAGTAGTAATAATTGAAGTAGAAGTAGTGGTAGTTGTAGTAGTATTAGTATTAGTATCATTAATACCATTATTAGTATCATTATTTGCAACAAAGTATTTATTTGTAAATTGTGTTCATTTCTCTTCTTTTAGAAACATTTCAGGTTTTATGTTTCAGATTATCCAATCGGTAAGCAGACATGTTGGTCAACCAGCTGGTTGACTTACCTGTTAAGGGTTATCCCGGGCATGGATGGATTCCTTTCAATTCTGCAACAAAATTGTTTTGTCGTATGAAAACATCACAGGGAGCAAAATTTGGAGATTTAGCCCAGTTGTATGAGGAAATCAGATACATTTTGACATCAAATTTATTTCGTTCAACTGAATTATGATTGTTAGAGGATCTGGAAATATGTGAAGAGTTATGCAGCAATGGTTATCTTCCATTTTTTTCTAGTTTTCAAACAATTATTTTCATCTATAGCAGCGCCAGCCAGTGGACATATCTTGGTGATACAAACACTATTCAGAGGGGGGAATAAGGAAAACAGACAAAGATGGGCCTTCAAATTTTAAATACAGTAGAAAGGCAGCAAAAAGTCAACCAGATGGTTACAATGCCAGTCAAAGGGTTAATGTCAGACAATTCACTCTAATAATGTGTGATGTTGGATCAGGAGGTGCTCTAAAACCTCAAAGATAATTTGTTTTGTGATAAAATCAAGACTGAAACATCCATCTTTCAATGATCGAAGGTCAACGCAGTGACTGTTTGGCTTTTCTTTTATAAGCTAGCTCCTTGGCTTTTCAACTTAATGATTAATTCATCACATGAGGAAGTTTCTGTCCACAGATCAATGGGCTTACCTGTTCAGCCCTGAAGTAGCCCATCAAACACAGGAATGGCTGAGACTTTATTGATAACAATGTCAGTATCTGTTCTGCCTGTTGATCTGATTCGTTCTTAAATGCTTTATTGGTTCTTGTAGATTTTCTGTTCGGGGAAAAAAAGTTGGACTGGAAGAGTTTTCAGTGCCACCAGAGTTGAACAGATGGCAGCGAGTGATTGGCCCACTGCCATCTGTTTGACTGTGTTTCACTCTTGATATTTCAGACTGCACAGACAAATGCTTCTTTTTTTACATTTTTGTTTGTTGAGTTTTATATTAAAAAAGCAGTGCATGCATTTGCAAGGAAGTATAAATTAGATGTTAAGTTGGCAGAAAAAACCTCGGACACAAAGTACAAAGAAACAGAACATAGAGCCTGGCCAGCAAACTGTGAATAATGAGGGATAAAAGTGCATTAGGCAGTTAAAAGGAGGCGTGTAGACATTGAAACACAAATGCAACGATACAAATACAGATGAGTATGCACTAATATATATACACATAAACACATAGACATACATTAAATATATACTCTGAGCACTGTTTCAGTAATTTGGTGGCACAATAATAGATATCCCCTTGTCCCCTTGTCCCCTTTGGTGCTGCAGAAGGCTGCAGGCTATCCCATAGTGTTGTGCTCAAGACCACACTATCCGAGACCAGAATGCACCAAGACCAAGACTTTTGGCAGTCGAGACCAAGTCGGGACCAAGACTGAGACAAGCCAAGACCAAGCCATGACCAAGCCAAGACCAAGCCCATCAAAATCAATTTTAAAAACCATGACAAGGTTGAACAGTTAAGGGGGGTGTCCCTCAGTTACAACACCAGGTAACCCCCCCCCCCCCACCAAGATCAAGACAAGACCAAGTAAAAATGCTCTCAAGTCTGAGACAAGACCAAGATCTTCAAAACGTGGTCTCAAGACCAGTCTCGAGACCAAGACCAGCCTCTAGTAACACCACACTGCTATTCCAGCTTCATTTGGGTGAGCAGTTTGAGCAATGACATGGCCACATAGAGAGACAGACAAGCATGTAGACTTAGGGTGAATCCCAATTCTACCCCTTGGCTCTTGTCTTACCCCTTACCCCTTCGTTTTGCACGTTCACGTTGAGTGAAGGGGTGCCCCAATACTCCGTAGGGCAAAGGGGAAGGGCTAAGACTAAGGGGTACACAACCCTCAAAAAGACATAGCGGGACCTCACTTGAAACCAAAGGGTATGAGAATTTCCCATAACGCACCGCACCCGCCGTCATGAAGCAAAGTGGAGACCAAAGGAGGCGCTAAATTATAATTAATATTTTATCATCAAGTAAATATTAATCGTGTTGAATTGTTGGTCACATTTGAAATTTCTCGTTTGCTAGCCAGCCGTGGCTAGCGAGCAGCTCTGGGTGATGGTGTAGCGGAAATTGAGTGGCGTCTCGTTTCACAGCTGTGTGTTTCACCCCTTCCCCTTGGCCCTCAAAACATTTTGGCCATTTCATTAGGAACATATCATTCCCATTATCATTATAGCTGTTAATGTAGATATTAGCATGATCACCATATCCATGGTTGATACATCTACAGTATCTATATTTAGCACCACATAGTCATGAGGTCTCTCTTGAAAATGGGATGTCACATCTCAAGAGGCCTTTAACACATTTATACTTAACAGAGACAGATATAGGGATGCACTTGTGGTCTGTGCATCCATGAGTTCATCCCTACCATAAATTCTTTTTTTTCAGTAAGAATATCATCGATTATACTTCTATAAAATGATCATAACCATTTAGACATGAGGACCCTCCTGAAAACGAGATGTAGCATCTCAAGAGGCTGACCTCTAATAAATCAGACGACAGGTCTATGGTTCATGGATCTGTCCCTAACCTTAGTTCTTACTTTAGTCCACTTGTCTCCTCTTACCTCCCTTCCTTCACCCACACACCCAACACAGCATCGTGTGGATTTGCTGTTCATCATGAGACTGGGATTTACAGTCAAGATTTCCTGCTGCTTAACAGAAGGTTTTTTCTTGCTGCCATGATGGAGGGATTCATGATTTGCTATATGGATTCATGTTGGGTGTTGGATGTATATATTTGTATATACAGTGGGTTCGGAAAGTATTCAGACCCCCTTAAATTTTTCACGTATTGTTATATTGCAGCCATTTTCTAAAATCATTTAGCCTAAATTCATTTTTTCCTCATTAATGTACACAAAGCACCCCACATTGACAACAAAACAACAGAATTATAGAAATTTTTGAAGTTTTTTTTTTTTTTAAGAAATACTGAAATATCACATGGTCAATATTGGTAAAAAAATTCTACAATTCTGTTGTTTTTTTGTCATTATAGAGGCAATATAGCAAAGTGTGAAAGATTTAAGGGGGTCTGAATACTTTCCCTACCCACTGTATATGTATATGTGTGTTTTTATGTATTTTTGCATATATGTGTATCCATAAAATGATGAGTTGTATGTTCTATTGTAAAGTGTCTTGAGATAACACTTGTTATGAATTGGCACTATACAAATAAAGATTGATTGATTGATTGAAAACAGAGGGCTAAGGGGAAGGGGTGAGATGAAGGGGTGATGCAAAAGGGAAGGGCTCACGGGTAGAATTGGGATTCACCCTTATACATACCGAAGGGCAATTCAGGGTCACCAGTTACCCTAAAGAGCATGTTTTGGAAGCTAAAGTGCTCGGAGACATCATGCAACTCTACATAGGACAACCCTGATTGTCAAGGGGAACCGAACCAGCAACCCTCCAGCTGTGAGGGAGTTATTTCCAGATGGGATTTCTTCTTTCTAGGGCACCATTTGAAGATTTCTGATAACTTTCACAAACCCTGGTGAAGGACTTTGTTGATATGCAGCATTCTCAGTGTTATTGTGTTAACTAGCAGCACCAACTGTAGCAGCATCACTCCAGCAGTATGCTGATGTTACTTTAATTCCCTCTCTACTTCCCCCCCTCAGGATCCATGTCAGCCTGACTGTGGTTCAACCGACTACAAAAGAGTGCCTGGACCCAGGAGACACAACAGTAGAACTCTGAAACACAAGCTGTTCCTTTTCTTTTAACTCCACCCTCCTCTCTCTCCCCGGCAGGAGGAGCGCTTCCTCCCTCTGGACCAGCCTGTGTGACGGAGACGCGCTGCCCCCGCCCGCGCCGTGACGCAGCGCCTCCCCGTGCGCACAGTGGATGCTGGAGTGGAAGCGACAGGCGCGCTCCGCTCATCTCTGTGGGACCGAGCGACGCGTCGAGGAGCCGAGCGGAGCCGTGGGGAAAGAGGATCACCCGGTCAGGAGCCTCACACCGCGGGGGAACGATGCTCAAAACGAGGCTCTCCGCGGGCAGAAGGACCTAAAAAGCTGCGGTCCATCCATCTGGGCACTTTAAATCCACTCTCTTCCTCTTTGGGAAGGAAGATCAGATTCCGAGCGCTCCTCATCCAGCTCTCTCTGGGTCGGGGATTTTGACCCCAGTCCATCAAACAAACACGATGTGGAAAGCTGGGATCCTCCTCGTGCTGTGGGTGCTCCAGGCGTCCAGTGAACTCCAGCAGGAAGAGACGGAGCCTCGGAGACTTCCACCGCCGGGAAAGTTGGATTTCGGGTACGTGCCTGCAGGAGTTTACGAGACGCTGGCCCATTACGAACCGGGACCGATCGGGATCCTGTTTCACCTGGTGCACGGCTTCCTGTACGTGGTGCAGCCCAACGCTTTTCCTGAAGGTAAGAAAGCATCTTCACCCTCATTCACACACATGAATCAGCTCTCTGGAGGTCACGGGCTGCAGAAACTGTTTGACTTGTGCAAAACTAGGGATTGCTACTTTTGGTCTGACTAGATGGTTTTCGTTTGGGAAGTGTGGTGTCAGAAATATCAGGGATTCAGGATCAGCTGTCCAATTTCAAGGCAGCAATACTACAGGGTCCTGAACTAGGGATGGGCAGTTCGGACAAACAATTAACCTTGTTTTTTTGCTGTTTTTCTCGTCATTGTAACGCACCGTAGCTCTCTCTCTCTCTCTCTCTGTAATTTTTTGTAAGGAAAAAGCAGGTCATGACCACGAAGGACTACAAACTTCTTCGTTGGTATTTAACAGCAGCTGACATTCACAGTGTTGCCTTGTTGCAAAACTTTAATATTACTCTTCTAAAAATGAGACAAAGCTGCAAACCTGTTTGATACCACTGAGACAAAATCAGATGTCCAATACTATCAAACATCTCTTTAAGCTTCTTCGCTCAGTCCAAATCAGGGGTGGGCAACTGGCAGCCTGTGGGCCACATGCAGCCCTCCGACTTCCTTAATGTGGCCCATCATTAAGTTTTAAAGGTACAGTGTGGACAGGTTTGCAGCATTTCGCCAAACAGAAACGTGAATATCGGATATAATGCTTCTATTTGTATGTAAAGTCTGTTGAAATAGATGCACCACTTTTGTTTTCTTTATTAAGTGAGAAAAAGCTTTTTTATATTTGTGTACCATGGGTCTCCCCTCTGTGGAGGCTACATGATGATCCGCCATGTTGTCTACTGGTTGGTTTTGTGGACAAAAAGAGAGAAACCTAATCGTTGAATACGAGTTTTCAAAAGTTTCCAAAACCTTTAATCATCTTCAAAACTGACCTGTCATCTATAAAAGTAATAGTTACAGATATGAATGAAAAAACACTCACCTGATTACTGTTGTAAATGATGCCCTGTTCATGATTCTTTTTGGTCTTCACCAGCTCTCGTCGTTTGGTGATGTGATGTTTAGGTAACGGACGGGCTCATTCCAAAATCAGAATGCTAGTTTTCGTTAAAAGGCCAATTTCTATGAACTGCACCTTTAAATAATTAGCTTCAAGTGCTCAGACAAAACAAACCTCTGCCAAAGTATTTCTGACATTCTTAGCAGAGAAAGTGCGGAAAATTCATATCATATAATGTTCCTTTTAACGTTCCTGGATCTGTAGCCGGATTTGGATCTCCACCACCACCTTCTACCTTGTGTTATGACTAATATTCTTTCAAATTATATGAAAATCGGTCAAGACTTTGTGTAAGTTATTTGCATAAATGTGTAAAACTGCCCAACCTTGCAGTGTTAACATATGCTTTAGAATATTCTCAGGTCCCCACCAAAATGTAATAACTTCTTCCTTGTGCCCTGACCAGCATGAATGTCATCCAAGAAAGCACCAAAAAAAGCTATCCCACTAAAGTTTCCCGATGTTTACCCACCATGTCAAACACATAGTTTTCCCAATGTTTAATGCCCTGCATTGACAGTCGCTGGTGTTTCTGCCCAGACTTGAAATCACAAAAACAAACTGTAAAATCTTTAATGGGAATAAACCTGGAATTGATCAAACTGAAGTTTGGCCCGTAACAGGGATTTCAAATACAGTTGTGGAAAATACATTTTAGCATAATATTGACTTCATTAACCCGATATCTCTGTTTCTCAATCACATGCAATAGCACAGTGCTTACTGCAGGGATATTGAGGTCATGCCCCCTACATGCACTGTGCTCCTCCATCACGTGCACAGATTATTCTAGAATCTGGACAATTGCGGCCTGTGCGTGACAAAAAGTGAAGCTGAGATTGATAAATAAAAGAAAACTTGATGAAGTTCTGCTTATAAATAAATCTTTTGCAATGTCATGCTTTTAATTTGTATTATTTGCATTAATGTCTGTCTATGACAAAATAAACAGATGGCTTAAATTACCCAAAATTTCCAGTTCATTCCCGTAAATTCACACATTTCTCAGGTGACTGGGGCCTTTATTGTAGAGTTGGCATGTTCTCCCAGTGCATGTGTGGGTTCTCTCTGGGCACTCTGGCCTCCTTCCTCAGACCACAAACATGCCCTTAGGTGTGAGTGGGTGTTTGAATTTTTGCTTGTTCAGACTCTGATCCTGTGATTGGCTGGTGATCACTTCACAGTGTACCCAACCTGTTGTCCAATGTAAGCAGGGAAAGACCCTAGCCTCTTGTGACTATGAAAGGGTTAAGCGGTGGAGATAATGGATGGTTGGATGGATGCCTCTGATGAGAGCAAGACATCTTTCATTTGCAAGGTATGCAGAGCAGAGGGAGGAGTTAAGAAGCAAAAGACAAACTTCTTGAAGTTAGTTGTGAAAAATTTCCAGCTGGAATCAGTTTTTGGATGAAATTTCAATTTAGAATTTAAGTGCTACAACTCTGTGTGTTACAAAATCCTGTATACAACCTCCAGTTTCACAAAACATGACAAAAAATCAAATTCCATGACAAAAATCTGAGTTGACTATAGTGCCAAAGAGCATCTGAAAGCTAAAGACACATGAATTTGTTGGAACAATATCATAATCAGCAGATATTGGCCTAAAAAGTTAAATGTCAGTATGAGCAGAAATTGACATCTTTGCTGATATTTTCAGCTGATATATTGTCCATTCATATCGGCCATATTTCAGCAGCGACATTGGATAAATAAACAAATCCATGATACCATGATGCTTCACCATATAATCACTGTATGGGTACATTTAAATATCGACAGTTTCATGTTTTCAAGAGTTAAATGTTTTCATGCATACAGACTCCAGTCAGTTTTCATGTGTCAGGAAAGACCTTTTGCTCTTGATGAAAAATACTGGTAAATAAATAGTTCAGAAATGTTGACGTATCAGATATTGGCAGAAACCCCACATCATGCATCCCTACTGAACACCTTGTGTAACTGTATTTAACCATACTGAGTATCACATGACCAGTCAGGTGATCAGTGTTGTATGAATGGAGAAGCATCTCCCGTCTTGTTGGCACAGACCCAAAGTGTAGCATTTGAAGGGCTAATCCGTGTTTAATTGACTTTCTTTTTGCAACTGTTTTCATGTCTAGTGCAGTGTATTTAGAAATATAGAGGAGGAACTCCTGTTACACCAACTTTCCAAATTATACCAACATGTTTTTTTATATAAATAAAGGTCATTCATGGCACAGTATTGGAGGCAGGGTCCGGTACAGAGTAACTGATCAAATAGGTTTGGAAAAGTTGGTCAAACCATGAGAATCAAATGTCTTCAATGCTCCCTTGCCTGGCCCATTCTCTTCTCCAACTGTTAGACAGTGCTTCCTTTCTTTCTTTAGGTTCAAAATATGACTGTTTATCACAGAGTTTTTGTACTTTTAATAAGAGTTTGTATCATTTTGATACCTGCATTTGAGGAGTTAACTAGCCAACCTTAATACTAGGAGAAGTTCCCCATGTATTTGTGGAAATAAGACCTGGTGTAATAGTTTGTCCGCAAAGTTTGACTGCCTTAATGAAGAAATAGCTCAATATTTAGTAGATTGCGGACTTGCGTTCTGGATGATGTGGTATTTAGCAGCTAGCTTTATGAACTGATTTGTACAGAAATAATTCAAAGTTTGCAAGTTAGACAATGTTTTCCTTTCATTGTAGAAATAAATAACTCATCTTAAAACTGGTAATTTTAGATATGTAGACATTGCTAATGTCAACCCAAAATATTGTTTTTTGTGATGATGAGTTTTTTAAAAAATGTTTTTTACCGCTTACTATAGAAATTATAGCAATTCTGTAATTTTAAAACACTTCTGTTCACCTCATATATTACAATGTTTGAGTGCAGGTTTGCAGTGTGCAGGAATTAGTTTGAATTTATTTGATGATGAAAAGCAAAACAAATTGGGCGTCCAGGACTTTCTATTAGATCATTTTACGAGTTTCCTCCCAAGCCACACTTGTGGGCTGCATGTCCTTGCAAATGAATCTTACAATCTTGTCAGCGATGGCCTTTCTCCAGGCCTCTCGTGGCAGGAAAAGCCACTTGACTGCTGTGGATGGAAGGCCTACAGATAGGCCTTTGCCGTTGTAGTGGTTTTGTTGCAGATAAGGAGAGGGCCAGCTGCTTTGCACAGTATGAACACACAGCCCAAACTATATATATATATTATTGTGGAGCCCAAGGTGCTTCCGTGGAGTGGCTTTGACTCTCCCCCATCATCTCAAGATGTACTTCCTTTTGTTGAGGTCAAGAGATTAATGGTTGGTCTGGTTGTGCTGTGGGTGCACTCTATTGGATGGGTTCACTGCTCCAGTCACTGCTTCAGGTGCCTAAATGTGCTGCTTACTTTACGTATCCAGTAAAAGTGACAGCCCTATTTTCTACTTGCTGGCCCTGTAATTAAATGATTAATCAAGGGTGCTCAATTTGGATTACTTACAAGTGTTTTGTCACAATAATTTTAGTCCCACTAGAAAAGTGCATCTCTCATTTCAGAAATATTCACCTAGGAACAACCTCATATCAGAAAGGTATCCAAATGGACTGTTTTTTTCTGAGTTTATATAAAACTTTTTAATTCTGTTAATGTGACAAACATGATTTTTGGGCCTTATTGCCCAGTCCTAGTCCACACTCAGTTGTCATGCGCTAAAACTCCACATGCAAAGCCACATTATCTCCATGAATGGACGTGAATCAGCAGCAGAACTGATGCTCTCCAGCTCCTCTGTAGTGCTGTGTGAAAATATGGCCGTACTTTGTCAGTGTGGAGCGTTCAGATTTGTGCACATGAAGGTGAAGTTTCTGCCCGCGGCACAATTGTGTCCACATAATGACAACTAATGAACCTCTCACTGAAAGCATAACGTGCTCAGCTTTTACACGCAGACTTTTCTTTTTAGCCGGGGGAGCGAATGTTTATTTGGGCACCCAGAAAGTGTCAGTGGATCCCCACGTAATACAATTAGAGCTGACTGCTTAGCAGACAGAAATAAGGTGTGTGTGTTTAAGTGGGTCGCGGATGGTCAAAAAGATGCAACACCCCTCCCTGCGTCACAGTCTGGACGCACTCTCCGCTGGAACATTTTGCAGATTAGCGGCTCTCTGAGTCACCTTGTTAATTGGGTAATCCCATAAGCCCGTGCACCATATGTTGTTGGCCTTTTAGATTCCAGTTTGTCACCAGCACTCGGGGGCTCATGTCCTAATCCTATGGAGCAGCAGACCACTGCTCAGTGAAGTTGTTAGTTCACCCATGGGTGCACCCACCCAGCGATGCAGGACAGAGAGTGGAAATCATGTGGAAACTGTTGGTTCGTACATAATAGCTCAGCTGCACACAGAGAGTTTTGACATTCCTTTGATTAGAGAGCCCCGGGGAGTTCATTATTATTTTTGGGTTCACCAGAATTCGGATGGCATAAGCAAAAGGCCATGTGTGTATTAATAGCAGCAGTGCGTGTGTGGATATTTAACACGATGAATCCAGCGGCCTGTCACCTCCGTGTTCGTGAAAACAGTCCTGTTTGCAGTGAAAACCTCTGAGACGTGCAGAGCTTGTCATTTGTGTAGCAGCGTGTTACAGGAATTCCCTCCGCTCTGATGCTGAGCTGCTTGTTGGGAAACACAACTTGTAGTTATGTTCGACTGTTTAAGACAAGTGAAGAGAAGGATCTGAAGCAGCTTCTCCTCCAGTGGTTTGTGGCTGGAGGTGGTGCAGATGTCAGAGTGGAGCTCTGCTCAGGCCGAGTGGATGAATCTTTGGCTTCACTTCAGACTCTGATACTTACACCGTGTGGACTTCTGCACGCAGATGTGGAAGGACTAAACACTGAACTAGAAGTGCTCCAAGTGCAGAAACCACTGCCAAGGCATTTCCAACATTATCGAGCGTGTTAATGTCACTAATGTGGGAAACTTCCCTGTTTTGCAGTGTTAAAAAATCCTTAAAAAATCCTTAATGCTGGTGACCTTCTGCTTGCACCCCCAGTGTATTCATGGTGTACTTGATGTGTTTGGCTGAATGGCATTATATATGACTACCATAAAGGACAGAAAAGCTGCACCTTCAAAAAGATGATCGTCTTATAGCCTGATAGGTCCCATGTCCGGGTGTTTTTGCTACACCATGGCTTCATTGTCCATTAGTCAAGGATGAGATTTATATTGAATAGAAAATGGGTAACTGTGTTTTGGGAAGGGATCAGATGCAACTCTTTTTCCCTCCCCTTAGGAAATGCTCTAACCTTGGGAAGGGAGGAGGCCACAGAGGCTATGATAATGAGCTCTGCGCTGATTGGCTGCCCAAACGATGTCTGGTGTAGGGAGGAGGTGTTACAGAAATAGTTACAGCCATAGTATCTACCTGTGATGTGCACAGTAACACATTAAGGTGGAGGCTGTGCAACTATGACATCATAATACCCCGGAAATGAGAACCAAGTGTTTTAAGGGGTTTTTAAGAAGGTTGTTTTGCTGGTGTATGTTTTTTTGTCTGTTTGTTTGTTTGTCTTTAAGATCACAGAAAAACTGCTGGACAGATTTGCTAAAACTTCCAGATTCAGATTTGTCCCAAAGGCGTCCATCATGCAAATGTCCTGTTTGACCACATCCTAAGGGTGCTCTGTTGGATTAAGATCTGATGACCGTGGAGGCCACTGGAGTCCAGCAAACTAGTTTTAATGTTCAGGAAACCAGTTTGTGACATGGAGCATTATTCTACTGGAAATAGCAATCGCTTGGTGTTGGGGAGTGCGAGACTGGAGACTTTAGGGACTGCCTGAGCATGTGGCAGCTTTCACCTTCTGATGGTCATGGTTTTTGGTGTTTCTAGCCCAAAAGGTTGGAGTCATTTTCACTTTTTTGGACCATAGTAGGTGTTTTGGTCTGATTTTTCTGTGCATTCTGTCCTTTATTTAAAGTTTCCTTGTGTTTCTTGAAATGTATACCCTGCATAAGCTCCGTTAATCTGAGCAACACCAGAAGCGCTCCTGCTCTGTTCGTAGATTCCAGTTGATCTTGGGGTTTTTCTGCTGTTTCTGTTTGTTTGTACAGAGAATGTGCTTTTTGTTAGTTTTATGTGCTGAAGCTCTTGTGCTTTGTCTTCTAGATGCTCTTGTCTGTTTATTAAAGCAGTTTGTAAACCTCTGTTTTTAATAATTTAATTTGTTTGAATTGTTATTAATTCTGTAGAGAGTCTGCCTTTTTGGAAAAACATCATTAAGAATTTCCATTGTAAATATTTAATTTTTATCCGTGAAGCAAAAAATAAAAAATACATTAATTAAAAAGCATCAACTTTTCTGAATCCATCAAACTGATTATTTAAAAGATGCCCAGTAGAATATCGGACTGTTCCATAAAAAGGGCTACATATAAAAGCTATGCATTTTTTTATTTAAGAAACAGAACAGTACAGAACAGCACAATTAGGCACATGTGAAATAATCAAATAAATAAAAACAAAAGTAATAATAATAAAAAATAAATAAATTATATTACAAAATGGGGCAAGGGGGAGACAAACAAAAGCTAGACCTGAAATAAAACAAAGTACGTGAAGCATCTGATGGCTTACAGTAACATAAAACCCACACATACAGTGTTCTATGGTCTAAAAGATTACATTATCTACACTTCAATAAATGAAACACAAAGGACTAAAAAAGACTAAAAAAATATTTAAATAAAGCCCAACTCATTCCTACTTGTCATCCAGCCATCAACATTTATATTGTTATTAAGAAAATTATAGAAAATATTTCATATTTTCCCAAACTTTTTTAGTCTGTTCTTTGCTGTGTAGTTTCTCTTCTCTAAAGCAAAATAAAAGGTCTTTCCCTTTAATTATTGCCCTGTGATACAAAGTGTGTCTGACTTCCATGAGCACGCAATACACGGTTTGGCTTCTATAAAACAAATATTCAGTAAGACTGCACTTTTTAGATGTATGAAGCTATATTGTTATAACTCAATGAAGAGTCACTATTGACCCAACAATACCTCCGATCTAATGGCTGTGATGTGTCAGTGTAATTAGCATTGCTCCATCATCACGTCTCCTACAACGACTGCATGACATTTCCCTTCAGAAAATCTCTGCACTGTATAATCTCATGAATGTTTGATGGCATCGACCGACACGTTGGTTCTCCTTATCAAACACGCCGTGAGCTCGTAGGAGGTGTTATTAGCAAAGAAGCAACAAATGTCTATCACCGACACCTACGCAGAGCGAACGCGCTGTGACATATTCTCTCGAACATTTTTTTAACAGCTTTGTGCTGCCGTGTGAAAGCCTCGACTCCCTCACACCTACACACTCATGACACACAGCTGCTACATGCCAACACAGACTGCTGCATGGGAACATAAGCTGCTTTCATATATGTATCTCAGTGTCACCGACGCTCAAGTCAGACATGAGAAGATATTCTATAGGAAGCTACAACACTCAAGAGAAAGAGAGAGAGAAAAGATGTATTTTTGTGTGTGACAAGCTAGAATCAAACCTGAAGAGATGGAAAGTTTAGTTTTTTATTAATAGTTTTATATTTATTAAAGAGCACATATTTAGCTTTAAATCAGGTAAAAGTAAGTAAAGTTTTTATATACAGAGTAGAGCTGAACGATAAATCTTTCTATAGAGATATGAACATTCAAGATATAATACTGAAAAAGAAACTATTTATACAGGTAGGTATAGATTTCTTATAAATAAAACTGCACTTCTGTTGTAGTATGATGTTTTTATTTTTCTGAAAAATGCTTGGTTCTCATTGAGCCCATAGTCATATCGTATCGCGTTGATGTTGAGATAGCTGGCATGAAAATCGAGATATGAAATTTTGTCCATATCGTTCAGCCCGAGAGCCCCCTTAAATGTGCTGTGTCCTAGATTGACTTGTGAAATCAGGGGCAGAGCTACAAAAGACTGAAAGATTTATCATTTTCGGATTGAAATCACACTTTCAGACAACGCAATCATGTGATCGCCAAAGCTGCCGTTTTTTGTGGTACTCCCACTTGACCCAGATGTTGTTTTGTCAACTATTTAACACATACTATTTTACAAATTTGCAGATGATTTGCATTTAGAAATGAATGGCTTACTCACAACTGCGTGTCAATTCTCATCATTCACTTAAAAGAGCTGTTCAAAAGAGTTGACTCGTTCACGAACGCCACATCTCCACCGGGGACGTGCTGGTAAGCAATACAACAACACAAAGCCTTTGTTTAGGAGTAGAAGTTGGAGTATCCGTTAAATAATGGAAAATATTATTTATCACTAATATTGGATGGCAAATAATGTGTTTATGTGCCTTTGATCATTGATTTCTTGACTGTGGTCGATATCTGTCCGAAAAATCGCAATGAGATCTTTTCTTCAAATCATTCACTCCTATGAGCTTAATGGCATAAGGAGGCACTCCCAACCCTGGAAAACTGATTCGTCTCCAATGTGCTCCCCCAACTGTCCCCCTTACTGATTTTAATCATTATGTTAAGTCCACCCACAATTGTATCTTTACATTGAAACAAGGCCAAAGCCAAGAAGTCACTGATCATTAAGATTGAGACATTGTGATTGACACATATGGCAATATGAGCAAAGGTAAATGGAGGTCCAACTTGATAATTTAATTGAAAAACCACAAGCATCCAAACAACACAACCTGTTACTTATATATAGCAAACTGATGAGGAGAGGAGCTGGACTGACAAGGATGTTGTAGGAAGCTAACTGCTAGCTATTTTCTATGCAATCAAGAAAGATCACAAGCTGCTCGGGCAGAGTTGCTACCATCTTCATAATTGAATCGGTTGGTTATGGTGTGCTACAAAACTGATAAATATGACTTTGCTTGTCTTCGTGTGTGGCTCAAAAATTGGTTTATGTGTATACCAGACCTTGGTGTGTTAAAAATGACAGTTTGTTAGCAGTAGTGATTGTGAACATACTCTTGACAGTCATCAAAAATGAATATGTGAACCTGAGTTAAAACAAAATATGACAATGTTTAATTTGTCTAAAAGCTACTACAGACCTGTGTAAAACCTTTGGCCACACTGTTTAAGCTTTGAGCTCAAATTTCAAGTAATATGTAAGTAATATGTGAACCTCAGCCTAAACTATATAATATGGCAGCACTGAGTGAACAGTATAGAGCCTTCAGCAGCACTAAGATGTGTCATAGTTTGTACTCTGACCTACTGCTCCAAGGCGGCCAATCATATCCTCAAGGCAAGTCAACTGTAGTCCAATCAGCAACGCATCATTTCTCAGCATGCAAAAGATACAAGGACTCAATCAACACTGCTCTAAGCCCCTTTTTCTATTTTCTGTCTATAAGATTTTACTATTCATCTGTCAAAATGTGGCTGCAGTGAAATCTAATCTGACAGCATTTTGGGGGCAAATTGAGGATCTTTCCATCAACTATCAGAGAGAGACTGCAAGAAAGACACAGTCCAGTGAGAAGATAAGATTGTGTTAAAAAATGTCTGTTATAATGAACTTCCAATGACCCTCATTACCTCTGCTATGAGGTTATGTTTTGGTGGTCATTCAGATAACTGCCATTAGCTAACAATCATTTGGGTCAGTAACTATCTAACATTCTGTAAGCACTTTTTAGTTTAGTTTTAGCTATAGTCTTTTGCCTAAGTATATTTTTTAGTCAAATCTTAGTCGTCTTAATTGTTTTAATTTGAGTCGAGCTTTAGTCGATGAAACTTCACACTATTTTAGTCAACAAAGTCTACTTCAAATTTAGTCGACTAAAATCTTTAGTGTAAAGTGTAACAAGTTTTTTTATGTTTCCTTGAATTTCTGAAGTTGTGTTTTACACCTGAGTAATTGTAAACACTAATAACCCTTTATTGAATGCTAGTTAAGTTTAGATGTATAAATAAAGAGAAACAAATTTAACTTTCATATGAAATGCAATTACCTTTATTTTGGCTACCTGGCAGAGCATCTTAGTTACAATATCAGAATTGACAACAGTGAACCTGCTCTACATGAATATATCAATTCATAAAGAGAGCAGCTCTGATTGGATCACTCCATAACTTATCCCACCACCATCAAGCTAAGGCAGCTGTAGGCCTGTCACGATCATCAATAAATCAGTTAACTGCACAATAAATAAAAATGTCCTCGGTAAGTTTGCCAGCCTTGATAAATTGACATGCGCATGCATGTTTATTTTCCTCCTCTTGTTCTACCAAACAGGCTGGATGAGAAGATGGCTCACTCTGCACATCTTTCTCAACACCAGGGTGTGTTGGTTATACAGCGAATTTAGTGGATTTATAGCGGAGTGAGCATCTGTCAGCCGTTCAATCTTTGGGGTGGGGATGGCATTGTTTGTAACATTTCGACCATTAGACAGACAGTACGAATTGACTGAAGGAAAGTACATGCCACAAACAGTTCTGAACTGTATAACTCAATTTTTATTGTTTTTATTGTTGTGTGTGTTTTTATTGGACTTTTGTTTTGTTTTTTTCTTTACAGAGACGGGGTCTATTTTTTTTTTTTTTGATAAGTATTATGATTTTCAGTTACATGCAATTTTTCCCAAAAGAGAGTTTCATTTTCATTTGGGTCTTTTTTTTCTTTTTTTAATGTATTTTATTCAAAAGCTCTTGACCTTCCAATTACAGTTAAATACTTATTAAGAAATTAAAGTTTATTGCTTTTGATATGGTGTACTCACTTTATTATGACACATTATAATTACAGTAATGAAAAAATGATGTTTCAACATAATATTGACAATAATACTGTTTATCGGCAATAATTTTTTGGAAAATTATTGTGCAGCAAAATTTGTTATCGTGACAGGCCTAGGCAGCTGTGATTGGATGTCCCTCTCAACTCATCCAACCTTTCCACACAACCAAAGTAGCTTTGACTGGATATATCATTAACTTCTCTCTACTTTCTAAATGACCAAATTAGGATTGATTGGACAAAGTCTCTGTCAAACTTTTTCTTCTAGTTTTTATTTGTTGAAGAAAAAGTCGGTTAATTTAGTTTTAGTTTTTGCTGATGTGCCCTTGTTTATATTAGTTACTGTCTGGTTTCCGTCAGGAGAGAAAAGGTTATTGTCTAAAACTAGAACGAAAACAATTAGTCAATAAAATTAGCACTGCTGTCTAACTATTACTGATATCAACGTGATTCTGAGTGCTAGGTTTGGGTTTTCAGGGTCAGTGAATCATATTATCGTAGATCTATTGCTTATAGATGTAACAGCAATATGTGAGCTAACTTGGCGGAGGTTAACGCTCTCTGAATGCTTTCTAGTTAATACTGTGTTTTAACAAATATGCTCTCAAAGGAGGAGTTTGATTATCTTCAGTGTGAAAGTGGACAAATTGTTAATCATGTTAGGATCTTTCTGATGTTCTTGCAAAGGACTTGAGAGGAAGTGAAAAGAATTAAAGATTAAAAGTGGGCTGGAGAGGCTCTTGTCAAACACATTAATAAACAGTATCACTAACATGTCTCATTTCTTTAATTAATCTTTATGTAAGTCTGCTCTCTCTGGAGAATCGAGGTGCTTTAAGCTCCTTCTGCAGCTTTATCATTATCATTTCACGCCTGTGGGTGAGCTCCACCAGGGAGACGGTGATGATGCCAGCCAGCGTCGTGCCGCACATCCCAGTAGGGAAGAGTTTTCTCATTAACGTCTGGATTCCCTCTCTTTGAGACGCCACGCCTAGGTGGATTTCAGATGGGAAAGAACTGTTGTGCTGTGTTTCTGTTCACCTCGCTGACACCTGTGTGATATGTGAGGTTAGTTACTTTAAAAATACAGGCAAGGTAAATTCAGGCAGGGCAGGTAATGTTTGTTAAACGGCCATTAGGAGAGTGTCCAGAGTTTTTCTACACGGCAGAAATGTGGAGTTCAGAGAGGGACGCAGAGACATAAAAGACAGTGTGAAGGGAAAACTTCAAAAGATTTATTTTACCAAGGACAAGGCAGAAATCGAAGCTCTTCGTGATGTGAATCAGTGCTTGAAGGTGATTTTAAAGAACAGACTTTTTGGTGCAACATCTCTGATAAGAAAAATGACTAAGGCAGAGGTGCTTCAAGGATATATGGTGTTAGACCCTTTCTGACCTACGCCACAGTGATGTCATGGCATTAGCTGGGGGCAAAGGTGAATATCAATGCAGGCTAGCAGGTAGCACATGAGTCGAACTGTTTTAATATTATGCACTTAGATAGATAGCTCTATACAATCTGCCGGGCTCACAAAGAAACAATAACGTTTTCTCTTCTCTCTGCCAAAGAGTTGTGTTTTTACCAGTGTTTTTTGTTTGTTAGATTGTTAACTGGATAACTAAGTAATGTGATTATGGTGACACTTTCGGGAATTGCTGACCATGGACTTTGATGACATTTTCAGGGAAGGTTGGTCATAGCATAAAGGTAAACTGATTTGATTTTGGTAGGGATCCGACTGTCCTACATTCTCTTAAAATGCCACGAAAATCCGTTGAGGACTTACTGAGTTTTCGTAAAAATTGGAAAACTGCTCTATTTTACAATGTTAAAAAATATCTTGGACCTGCCATCATATTTGGATCAACACCAAATGTAATTTCTTCTGCCTTGTGCCGTGACTGATATTTCTTGTTTTAACCTGTGTTTGTTTGTTTGTTTGTTTGTTAGATTGTTAACTAGATAACTTAAGAAGTAATGGGATTATGAGGAAATTTTCCGGGAATGCTGACCATGGACTTTGAGGACATTTTCAGGGAATGTTGGTCATAGCATAAGGAAAAACGTATTTGATTTTGGAAGGGATCTGAATGTTCTGTATTCCTTTAAAATACCATCCGATTCCATTGAGAAGTTATTGAGTTATTGAAGAAAATTTGGAAAACTGCTCTATCTCACCATAGTAAAAAATCCTGGATCTGCCACCATACTGGGATCACCACCAAAAAGTAATTTATTCTTCCTTGTGCCGTGACCATGGATGTATTATAAGAACTGGATAGTGTGGCTCCGCCTTCTACCATGTAATGGTTTTGAAGCCATAATATCCCCCGTCAGGGCGCCGCCATTGTGCAGCCAGTAGAGAATCTGGACCATATCTGGACGCAGCTGTTGTAAACGGTCGCAAAACTCTGCAGCATACAGCGTACAAAATCATTGTGAAGCTGCCGTAAACCGCAGATATTTTTTAAACTCTAATAACTGGTGAAAAAGAAACTTTTCAGAAAAAAGAGGACTTGGAAAAAACCCACCCCAATAATACTTTCATATCACCACAGCATTACGGATGGGAGAAATATTTCTACGAGGTGTATTAATTTTTTTGAAGTTTCACTACGGCCCGTTCAGATGAATGGGGGAGATGGCGAGTTGACCTATACTGCAGCCAGTCACCAGGGGGAGCAGTTTTTGTGGCGACTTCACAAAAGCCCGGCGACATGACGTCCATGTTTTTTACAGTCTATGGCCGTGACTGATATTTCTTGTTTTTACCTGTGTTTGTTTCTTTGTTAGATTGTTAACTGGATAACTTAAAAAGTATGGGATTATGATGACATTTTCAGGGAATGCTGACCATGGACTTTGAGGACATTTTCAGGGAATGTTGGTCATAGCATAAGGAAAAAATGATTTGATTTTGGTAAGGATTCAAATGGTCAACATTCCCTTAAAATATCACTAAAATCCATTAACTTATCGAGTTATTAACAAAAATGTGGAAAACTGCTCTATCTTGCAATGTTGAAAAAAAATCCTGGATCTGCCACTTTGTTGGGAGCATCAACAAAATGTAATTTCTTCTTCCTTGTGCCATGACCAGTATTTCTTGACAATTTCCTTCAAATCTGTTCAGAACCATTTGAGATGTCCTGTTCAAAAACGAACAAAGAAACTGATAAAAACAGGCAACAACATATTATAATATTTGTCTCTCAAACAGAGACCTGTTCCTGTTCTCATAGCTGTGTTCTCACAAAACTGCTTTCTTGTCAATATTTAACTTCATAAGTATTGACTGGTTATTTCAATCTAATCCGCACCCATCAAAGTTAATTTGCTAGATTGCTCATTACCATTTCACACTGAGTTAAATTTTCATACAGAGGCTGCTAATAGTGATTTGTTTGGAGGCTAATGAATAAGATGTGAGCAATGCTCTCTTGTTTGGTTATTGTTTTTTAACTTTAAAACAGTTCTGATCCCCTGGGTTCAAACAAACAAAAACAAATAAAAAAATAAAAAAATCCAGAACAAAGATAAAGCCGTAGGTTTGTGCCAGCAGCTTGTTCAGAGTGTGTGGGTTACTGCTTGTTACTTCGGGCTTTTGATTGTCTTCAGTTTGAATTTAAAATGATTAAAGATGCCGGCCTTCAACCAGAAAGTCTGAACTCCAGTTTGATGACAGGAAGCATATGCTCTCGGCTGAAGTGTCCCTGAGCAACACACAGAGTGTCGGTCTGACTCTGACCCTGCACTTTAACGTCTCTGTGGAAGAGGCGGACTGCACGACAGATCTTTTAGTGGGGGGGCGTTGATGCACTGTCATAAGAAATCCTGTTTCTGACTCTGTTTTTTCTGCATCTTTCTGCCCAGCTGCAGCGTTTTTCCTGATTAGATATTTCTTCAGCGTCGGGCACATCTGTGAGATTATCAGTTGATGCTGTGATCGTCCCTCAGTAGGGTATAAATTTGCAATCATAATGTTTTGGCAGATCTGAGTCGTTCTTTTAGTTCCTGATAGGAAAATAAAAAGATGCATCAGTGAAGATGAGATCTGTGTTTACTGGAATGACAAGCAGGTGTCACAATCCAGAGTTTTACACAATAAAGCAAATATTTTGTATGTTGCATACACCATAAATGTTTTGGGCTGAAGAGAACCAGAGATGGGCTTGGGCGATTGAAAAAACACACGCTCTAGGGCTGTGACTTTTCCCAAAAATCAAACTCGAATAGTTTTTGAATAAAGATATTTATGACCAAACCCCCCTCCCTTCTCACCAGCCTGACTGCGACACACAAAGTATTTTCATTAGTGTGTTTACAGATTCATTCAAGGCAAAATAAAATCAAAGATTCAAACAAATAAATAACAATAATGATAATATCAGATCCTCCACCAAAGAATATCCAACATTGTTTTCCACATGTAAATATGTGGAAAACTGCTCTATCTCGTACTGCAAAGAAATCCTTGAAAGAAGTCAGATCTAGATTTGGATCGCTTCCAACATGGAATCACACCTTTCTTTTGCAATGACTAGCATTTCCTCAAAATGACATTAAGCAGGATGAATGAAATCTGCGTTATTTTTTTTCTTATATATTGTTTTAGTTTTTCCCATTTTCCAATTTTTCCATTTCAATACTCACTCTTCTTCAGGTGGTCCTCACACGTATCTTTACAGGTCAGTAGTATTTTGACAAAATTGCATAACATGATTGCCTGACACATAATAATTGTTGGGAAAGTGCTCTGTCCTGTACTTGGACGTTAGTTGGGGGTTTTGTAGCTTCTTTGCCAACTTAGCCGGTGTCTCAGGCAGCCACTTTGACATGTTTACATTATTTATGAGGGGAGGGGGAAGGAAAGTGAAGTGTGGATTCTCACCATCATACAAACCCCATCGAAACATTCTCCAGAGATAAACTACTTTTTATCTTGAACAAAGCTTCTACGGAAAATGTCAGCCATTTCTGTGATATTTTGTGATTATGTTATATAATTCCGTATTTTATGTCCAATTCCGTGTGCGATTTTTTGATTGCTGCTTTTATTGGGCCTTTAGCAAGATCTTTGAGGACACATTGAGTTAGCAGCAAAAGGTGGAAAACTACTGGTCAAAGTTCCTTGATTGGCATTAAGAATCGGATCACCACCTTAATCTTCCGACTTCTTCCCTGTGCTGTGACCAACAGTTCTTGAAAATTTTATCAGAAGCTGTTTTCCACTGTTTGTGTTAACTAACCTCCAGAAAAACGGACAAATGCAGGCAAAAACATTATCCTCTTGGTGGAGGTAATAAAAATACTATAAAATCAGTAAAACATAACAAATACATGCCGATATAGCAAATGTCTAATATAAAAGCTGTATAACAAGACAAAAGTGCCATAAAATGGACACCACGTAACGTTGTCTAATTTCATGTGGTCACTTGCTCCATTGTGTGTCACCACCAAAGCTCGACAAGAAGACACGACTCAGTCAACCACAAAATCTTAAAGCTGAAAATCTGTGTTATAAAACAGAGAGTTGAGGTTGAATTTGTTTTTGTTTGCCTTCAAATCAGTTCTTAAGGTACAGCGCTTTAGTTCAGGCGACCCTTGAACAGGATGCTTAGCCCACATTATCTCGTGTTGCATAAGCAAACCAATCAATAAAACAAAATTAGCAAAAAAGCTTATTGTGTTCATAGCTAAAATAAAGTTCTGGGTCTTAAAATATATATCTGGGGCCTCACTGTGGCCAAAAATTGCTGCATTTTATATTTTGATGGATATGTCCATGCAGGTGGGATTGTTAAATCAGAGGAGGGCTCAGTTTTCGCCACCTTAACCGTCAGTTTGCCTTCAGCTAACTGACCAGCGTGAATCAACCTCCTCATGGAGCTGATCCTTACTTTTATTAGTGGAAAAAGACCAGCTACAAATACAAAACTTATCTTTATGTTTCAATAATTCACACCACACCCTACCACCAGCCTTATTCAGCCTACGTGCACATTTTTCAGAGTATGATGTTCCCATTGGTGCAGCGGGAGCTCAGTCGTCGTAGATGTGTGAGGGTTAAAGGTCCTGCAGGCTGAACTGTGAATACAGATTCTCTACATTTTGCTGAGCAGGACTCCGTTAGTTGACAGCCTGTCTCTGTTGGTCTGACAGTTTCACTGAACTCTAACAAGAGATTCAAACAAACAACCACAGCAAAAACTTCTGAATATGTGTTTGAATGTCTATGAGGGAATATTTTAACTTACTGAAACATGAGATAGTGTTAAGAAGACTTTATGCCAGCTAAGAGGCCTGTTTGGCTCTTTCCTTCTCTGTGATTTAAGATAAATGTCGTTGATTGCGGTTAATTTGAAGAAGTAAAATGTGTTTGGGGTTTACTTTAAGCTTGTCACACTTAGTTATCCCACTATGAGACTTGTTTAAATGGTTTCATTGACAATTAGGGTCAGAGCCTTTATGTGTGGAGTTAACTTGTTCTTCCTGTGCATGTGTGGGTTCTCATCAGGTACTCCAGCTTCCCCCTACATATCAAAAACATGCTCAGTAGGTTGAATGGTGACTCTGGATTGCCCTCAGGTTTGATTGTAAGCATGAACGGTTGCTCTCTCTGTGGCCCTGTGATCAGTAGCCAACCAGTTCTGGTAGCATCTCACCTCTCGCCCAATGATGTTTTTTTTACTTTGGAATTAAGTATTCAGAACTAAATATTTTGGAATCAAAGTATCCTCCTTTGTGTTTATGTTGATAGTAATTCAGAATAAAATTTTACATTGGCAACAGCTTTATTCACCTTTATTCAAGGCCTGGGGGTTGGGAATAGTTCTGATTGGACAGGGGGTGGACATGACGTTAGAGCTGGGCGGAAAAAAAAAGTTTTGATTTAAAAAAGAAAAGGAATTAAGCTCTAATGTAAACGTTATAAATGTCTGCCGGCATTGGCTGCAGCCCCCTGTGACCTGGAAAGGGACGAGCGACAGATAATGGATGGATGTATTGGGACAGTATGACACAAGAGAAAGGCAAAGTTAATACATAATAAAATGGGAACTGCATTTGACTTCCCGCTGGAATACTAAGATATGACTAACTTTGGCTCCCAAGTGCAAGTGATATTCATGTTTCAGCTTCGTCTTTATCATCAGAAAACACACATTTTCCTCAAGTTGTGGCCCAGAAAAAGAAGGATCATGTTGCTGCTCTTTTATTTTTCTATTGCATTGGATAACAGCCCAAGGCCCTCTAACATCTCTGCATGTCCTCAATATTTAAAACTTCTCTCCCTCCATCTACTCCTAAACAAGGTCAAATATTGTTTGACAGGATTCAATAAAACATGAGCTAACAGATAGTATGAAGACGTGCAGTTTTCTAATGATTTACAACATGGCTTATTTCATTATGCACGGGGTGCCCAGGAAATCCAAAGCAGAGCCTTTTCATCAGATGTTTTTTGAAGTTATATGCTTGGCCAGTTCAAATTAATACCTGCAGTCATGCAATGTATGTGTGGGTTATACACAAATATTCCCACTCCTGTTGTAGAAACAGCAACAGGATCCCCAAAGCACCTTTAGTCCTGTTAGCTAAAGTATTTTACCCCTGTGTCTGTGTTGGTGTTGAGTCCAACAGATTGAACGTTTGTGTTGTGATTATTTTGGCACCAAAAAGTACCGTAACTATATGACAAAGATAAGTCCGTGATGCATTCAAATGTACTTTCAGGAGAAGGAAATGAAGGTTTTGACTTGATTTTTTGATTAAACGATATTGTGTGGAGGTAAATTTTAGCTGTTAAGCTTTTATCTGTGAATTTACATTAAAAAGATCTGTAATCAACATATCATCTTGTGTAATTCAGTTGTCCTCGTTTTAGGATGTTTGTAGCATTGCTCCTTTAAGGCTTTTTGTACTTCTCTATCAAGCAGAGAGTCCACAAGATATGGATAAAATAAAACAATCAGACTGAATGTGCCAGTTTGAAAATATAGATTTTTGGATGAAATCTAAAAACTGATAGTTTGATTTACATTTGAAGTTGGGACAGTGGGTAAAATGTAAAAAAAAAAAAAAACAGAATACAATGATTTCCAAATCTTTTTGACCATTATTCAAGATAATTTTATTGTTCTTTTTCACATATTCACTCATTTTCAAATGAGTGAATATACCTGTAATGTGTTTCAAAAAAGCTGAAACAGGGCCATGTTTGAAATCTGAGGACACTGTTGAAGCTTTTTTGATGGAGTTCTTTCTCATTTTTGCCTGATTTATGACTTCACTTGCATAACGGTGCAATGTCTCCATTGTGGTATTTTGCACTTCATAATGCACCACACATTTCCGACAGGAGACAGGGCTGAACTTTAGGCAGGTCAGTCAGGTACCTGCACTCTTTTACGCTGAAGCCACGCTGTTGTGACAAGTGCAGAATTTGTCTTAGACAGCGCTTAGATGGCAGGCTGTTGCTCCAAAATCTGCATGATCCTTCAGTATTATTGGTTCCTTCACAGATGTGCAAGTTGCCCATGCCATGGGCACTGGCAAACCCCCATACCATCATAGGCGCTTACTTTTGAACTTTGTGCTGATAAAAACTGAATGGTGTGTTGCTCTAAAGACATTGTTCCTAGCCATGACTCCCACTTATTTGAATTAACCTGTTCATATGTGGAACGTTCCAGACAGGTGTTTTTATAACGTTCCCCAACTTGCTCAGTTTTGTTCCCTTGTTACAGATATTTTGATTATGTTGCAGGCATCAAATTCAAAATGCAAAATGCAAAAGCAAATTATCAGTTTGTACATTAGATATGTTGTCTTTGTGTATTTAATTGAATACACACAATTAAAAGGTTGTCGTAAAGTTTAGTTACTTACTGGCAACAAAAAGGCCGGTGAGTAGCTTTAGATGTATTTACAGTAGCATAAATCTGTTTTAATTTACAACATTATTACTGTATTATGTATTATTGTCTTACTACAAAATCCTGATTTTAAATGCATTTTACATTACAGTGAAATGGCTGTATTTTAGTTAATATAAATATATTTTTTAACTACTTTCATGATCATTTATTTGGACGATATAATTGTGAAAAAATCACGTACATCAATTTTTATCCAATGAAATATTTTTACTCAACCTTTTTTTTTTTTTACCACAAAATGAGAAATATATACTTAATAAATCTTGCCAGCTAGTGGTCAGATTTTCTGGGCAACATAACATTTTCTCTTGAGCCATTGCCCTTTTCAGTAATTTGCTGTAAAGTCATTTAACAGTAGGTAACTGTAGATTTTATGGTAAAATACTTTTGAGTTTACAAAAATCCATCACAATCTAGTTCTTAAAGGGTTTGAAGTCATTGTGTTCTGTTTTTATAAATGTCCCAACTTCACTGGAATTGGTTTGTAAGAAAATCCACTAACTGTGGACACTAAGGAACAAAGTATTTTACTGTATCATGATCCTGACCCGGACACAGAAACATCTGCAGGAGGCGGTGATGTATACAGTGTCTCTGCAGTGTGTTGGTTGTGTCACACGTGGTCATGTCACTGTAGACAGGGACGGCCCTGAGCAGCAGGACGCTTCAGGACACACACACAGCCTCACTCGCCTCCAACATCAACGCCAGCTGATCACCAGAGGCAATGTGTCTCTGCAGCTCAGAGCCAAGGAGGCCGAAGCAGGTGATAAACACGGAGAGCTGACACACTTTTCACATCCCTCTGCCAATATTTACACATTTTTCATTAGCAGATTAATGTCCACGTGCTGGCAGAGCAGATGAGTCTTCTGTGGGACGACTAGAGGGACGGTAGAATTTATCGTTTAGCAAAGAACAGCTGATGACAACGTCCTCGCTAATACTCTATTTATGAGTCATATCATTCATAAAAAGTATTTCACTCGTTCATCTGGGAATTAGCCCATTCAAAGTTTTTGGGGAGGGCAGAACCTTCCAGAAGCATAGCAGACGTGTGATTGGACGATCCTTGCATCAGTTACATCTGTTGGGCCAATCAGACAATGTATTGCTGCAGGACAGATCAAACTCTCTTTGAAACATGTCAGCATGAAGGGAAATATTAAGTTTTTTCTAGTAGGAGTGTCCGGATAAGACTTTTTCACCTCCGATACGAGACCGATATTGCAGCCTTGAGTATTCGCCGCTACCATAATCGATCCGATATGATATCAGCAGGAACCATAAATACTTTTACAACTTATTTTAAGTATGGATGGTAAGAAAAGGCTTGATCAGGAGAGATTACTCAAACACAGAACAGTAGTTAGCAATATTTTGTAAGAAAAAACTAACCCATTTGTTTTTAACCAGTTGGTTGAATAAATTTTAACCTTAAACATAAGAATATAGTAAAATTTAACAAAATAAATTAAAAATAAAGTAGAAGACCCTGAAACATAACCTCAATAAGTCCAATAAAAACAAAAACATATATTTTTAAATGGTAAAATAACCACTGTGTTTAATTTAAACATAAACATATTCTACAACTGAAATAAATAAATAAAAAATAAATTAGAATGGACTACTTGTATGGGAGTGCTTATTTCAGAGAGTTCAGATGCAGGCCGATATAACCTGATATTTATTTTTTTGCCTATATTGGACCAATATCTAAGATCAATATCAGATTAGGACACCCCTACTTTTTAAGACGATTGTAGTGTTGATATCTATTTTTCATTTAATTAAGAAATATGGTCCAAACTTGATTTAAAGCTATGGTCTACGATTTGGAAGCTTTGTACATATTAATAACACCGTTTATAAGGCTGTTATGGTCCTATGGTCCTATCTACACAGTATAAAGACAAAAAAGAATGAAAAAAATCCATTCAGTATATCCGCTGAAAAGCTGCATACTAGCTGACCAATCAAGCCTAAGAACCTGCGACTATTAATTGGTCCGTGAGTTAGTCCATGAGTCCATCCAATCCTCGTCTCCCTCACTACGCAGTACGCAGCATCTTGCCCATGGTCCCGCCTCCTCCCTCTACCTCCGGTGAGCAGCTAGCAGCGTTAGCTACTGAACTATCATGGAGCTGGAAAAGCCTAGCGCCGAACCCAGGAATCCGCCTCCCTCTCCCAAGACAGTCTGGCTGCAGACCACCCTTCTCCTCTCCCCTCTCCCTCGTCTCCCTCACTACGCAGTACGCAGCATCTTGCCCATGGTCCCGCCTCCTCCCCTCTACCTCCGGTGAGCAGCTAGCAGCGTTAGCTACTGAACTATCATGGAGCCGGGAAAGCCTAGCGCCGAACCCGAATCCGCCTCTCTCCCGCTGGCCCAACGGAGCTCTGCCTGCGGTGGAGGCCTGTTAGCGGCTAACGGTTAACGAATAGCCTCAGCCGGCCGTGAGACCTTCAGGATCGGCCGCTTCCGCCCTGGTTGATCAGGTAATGGCTTTGTTTACTACAGTGGGAGATGTCTGCTGAATAACTCTGGTTAGTTTGTGCCTGCACGGGCTAATAACTTGTAGGGGAGCGGGTTAGCCTGTTAGCCGCTAATCGTTAGCACTGTAAGCTGAGCTGGGGAGGACAGGCTGAGAAAGATAAATCCTCCCCCACACTCGGCTCCGCTCTGGCGGCGCCAAACCCGCATTGCCGCCGGTCCAATTGAAATGGCTACTGCTGTGTGTTATAAGGGAGATGTCTGTCGTGTTTGATACTTTCAGTTGAGCTGAGCTGTTTTTGATTGAGTTTGCTGCTGATATATTGTGCTAGTCGCTCGTAGCTCTGCCGGAGGGGGGCTATATGAGCCGACACGAGCTGGGGGCGGGATCTTGGAACACGGAGGGAAGAGGTGAGGGAAGGAGGGGCAGACTGCGGTTTCAAATCGTAGACACCAGCTTTAACTGCTACTAACGCTGTTAGCATCTCTGCTAATCTCTGCTCAAACAGTCACTTCCTGCTGTCATCTCCCTTGTAGCTACCACCTCTTCCTGCTCTAAGGGACTCTGATTGGGCGGTGCCACTTTGGGGTGCTCACATTTGTTTTAGATTGGTGCTTGGCGAGATGGATATGCCTGATCCAGCTGCATTGCAAGGTTAAGAATTTTTAGTAGGAGTGCAGGGACAACATAACTGCAACATAACAAAGGGATGTATTTTGGTGCCACTATGAAACAGAGCCATAAAAACTGAAGCTGTATTTTTTTGTCTCGTTCAGTGTTTTTGGGAATGGCCTTTTAGATGATTAAAAATTCAATAATTTTATGAGTTAATTGTTTGTTCCGGGTATGACTGAGGAAAGATCCCAAAACACTTCATCTCTCGTTGTTACTATGAGTCTGATGCTGTTAAAAGGCTTCTATAAAGTAACTCAAAAACATGTTTTAAGGCTGTTAAAAAACTTTCTCAGCCTCACATTGATGAGATTTCACTCCTTAATGATGTGAATATGTCCCTTAACGGTGATAAACCCAAATGCTAACATAGAAAATCTTACATGAGGGCTGTATTTTGAAATATTAATAAATAAAACGCCATGTTTTGGTGAAACTAAACCAGTTCCTAAATCTTAACCTTCAATGATTAGCATTTTCCCAACTTCTAAGACTTAGCATGAAACCTGCTGTGTGTTTTTGAAGTTGGTACAGCCTTGGGAAATATTTGAGCAGCCATAAAATAACTACGAATTTTGATGATACAAACAAACATGCAATATTGAGGCTGAAGGCGATTGATAGTGATGGGTTATTTATTGCTTTTTTTCTGAGATTAAATAATTTGTTTCTGCAGGCATTTTCTAGTGCTCACCTCATAAAACAGCTCATAGAAGGACTTTAATACCACCATTAACGTTGTGTTTACGCCATGTTTTTGAATCGATGTTGTTTCATATGAAAGCTACGTTGCTTCCAGTTGTTGAATATTAAAACACTGCTTCATCTCCACCTGGCTTGTGTCTGCAGCAGGTGAAAACACACGCTGATAATGCTCTCGCCACACTCCGGCTTCGTTCTCATTTAAGCTGCCTCTGCCCCGGCTTTGTGAGCGAAGATCACGCTGCATAATCAGAACACAAAACCAAACATTGTACAGTGCTATAATTCCTCGCCTGCAGCTGCAGTCCTGTGAAAAGATATCAAAATAGCCTTTAGCGACATGTTGCTACTCTTGAAATGGATCCACAAATCTGGGATTAGTCTTTGTAAAGACTCAGGCAGCCAGGAGAGGTGGACGCATGGAGGAGAGCAACATCAATCTGAAGTGATTGTTCAGGTTTTTGAATATATGACAAATACCTTAAGTGTAATTTAAACAGCGTTTCAGCAAAGAGGGGCCGATCCAATCCACCTGGAGCATGAATGGAACATTTGGATGATATTAACAAACTGGAAATGTCACATCTAACCCCAGAGAGAAGTTTATTTAAATGAGGAGAGGCAGTTTTGTGCAGGAAGGAGCGTAGAATAGAATATTCATGCTAAAGGTAGAGCCAAAATATTATAAGATGAACACATAAATACATATTTTCCTGCTTTTGCTCATGCTAAAATCACTCTTTGAGCAAACAAACATTCATTTATCTGAGTAAATGAACACTTAACCTTACAGTTGGTTTAAAAAATGAGGCAAATTTAAGTTTATGGGAAAAAGGCGTGATTTTCTGTGACATTAAGCTCAGCGGTAGTCTTATCCCAAAGTCTGTCTCTTCAAATTACTGTAGTTTTATTGTTCTGGTACAGTCCATTAAACTCCTATTATCCCACTTAGAGAACATTTATGTTCTTAGTGATCATCAAACACTTGTTGAGGAGTGACTTGGCTCTGATGACATGCTTAGTAATGAGACAATCGGAGAGTCAGAGGTCAGATCTCTGTCACAACAGAGCATGTGTCAAAGTATGGACCTCACAGTCCTTCAGTGTGTAGACTCGCCATCCATCTGAGGCTATTCTCAGTGTGGGGAAATATCTAATTTTTTGTATCTCAAAATGTATTCTATTTGCATTTTGAAGCTCTATGTAGAACCTTTTTAAGATCCAACAGTGCAAAATGCAAATTCTTGCATTTTTTCAAATGGTCTTAAAGGTTTTAATGGGGAGTGTATATACCACTGCAAAACCAAGGATTCAATTCAGCTCTGTTTTTGATTTTAAAAAGTGAGAAGCCAATACTGCTAATTTTCTATTAGAGTTTTGTTAGGTGGGCGGCACGGTGGCACAGCAGGTAGTGCACCTGCCTCACAGCATGAAGGTCGCTGGATCAATTCTCAGATTGGGCAGGGCCTTTCTGTGTGGGGTTTGTATGCTCCTCCTGTGTTTGCCCAGGTTCTCTCTGGGCACTGCCAAAAGATGTCAGTCTCTTTATGTGGCCCTGTGATTGGTAGGCAACTGGTTCAGGGTGTACCCCACCACTTGCCCAATGACAACTGGGATAGGATGCAATTCTGAGAGGGAACAGTGTAGTAAATGGATGGTTGAATGGATTTTGTCGGTCCCTAGAAAATCTTCCAAGCACTTACGCTTTGGAAAGACTGATCTAATTAGATATTGAAATTATTTACCACTTTTTTTTGTTATTGACTTCCCCATTAGCTTTAACACTTGACTGCAGCTACTCTTCCTGAAGTCCATAACACATAAAAAAATACTAATTATACATTAAAAATTATGCACAAGTATACATTCAAAAAGTATTTTCATCAGTCATTTAACAGCATGCCCTCATACATACATAACTGACCTAAAAGATACTTAAAAAGCCCAATACAAGTAAAAAGCAAACCAAACCAATTCTCTCAAACCAGGTAAAAACAGTTAAAAAATGTGCCTTGATGATGAAGACATAGACATGGAGCCCTATTGTCTTGTGAAACTGGAAGCCATTGGGAAATGGCAGATGAGAATTCTTAAAATTCTGCACGTTTTGACCTATGTTTTTTTTTTAAATTTTGGATTTCTTTTTCAAATCCAGACCAATATCTGTATCACCAACAAAATTGAATGGCTTCTTCCTTGGTCCAAACTGCACATCTGGTAAAATTTTCATGTAAATCCATTCAGTAGATGTTCAGTAATCCTGGCAAAAGACAGGCAAACAGACAGACCCTTGCAAAAGCATAACATACTTGGCAGAGTAAAAAGACCCTATGTATTATAATACAAAGAATAAAATAATTCATAAAATACATTCCTACATCTAACTGCAAGTTCTTGATATATTTGATACTTCATATTTATGAATGTTTTATTATCACTTGGTTTTGGACTTCAACATTTTTATGTTTTCTCTTGCATTTGTAATATAAAAATCTTAATCTTATGCATTAGCTTGATGATAGCTAATGATATTGAAATGCAGAACTTTAAGAAAATGTTAGTACTGTGCTCAAGATCACACTATCCGAGACTAAGACTTACCCGAGACCAAATGCACCAAGACCAAGACAAGACAAAGACTTTTGGAAGTTGAGACCAAGACCGAGGCGAGCCGAGACCAAGACGAGACCATCAAAAATCAATTTTAAAAACCATGACATGGTTGAACAGTTATAGGAGTGTCCCTCAGTCACAACACTGGGAAGGTTGCAGTCATCACAGGGGGAAATAACACATGAATTTAACTTTTTTGTTGTTTTATCAAGTGCTCCTCCTTATCCACATTAATGAAGTTGAAGATCAGCAGAACAGTGCTGGTCTTGTTTGGTCTTGTAGGAAAATCCCGAGTCCAGCCAGTCTGAGACCGAGACAAGACCGAGTAAAAATGCTCTTGAGTCCGAGACAAGACCAAGACCTTCAAAATGTGGTCTTGAGACCGGTCTAAAGACCAAGACCGGTCTTGAGTAACACAACACTAGAAAACATATATCTTATACAAAATAACACATGCAAATAATCAATCAATCTTTATTTATATAGCGCCAATTCATAACAGGTGTTAACTCAAGACACTTTACAATAGAGCATAAAGCTCTTCATTTTATGGATACACATATATGCATAGATACAGATATACATATAAATACACATATACATATTATACAAATATATACATCCAACACCCAACATGAATCCATATAGCCAATCATGAATCCCTCCATCATGGCGGCAAGAAAAAAACAAAAAGTTGTATCAACCACTCACTTTTAAGCTGGTCATTAAATACATACAGTGCTGAATTTTCAGAATTCAACAGCCGTAAGCAAACCAAACCAACGTGTTCTGATTAAAGAGAAAGTATATTATGTTTATGCCCATTAAATTTCTGCAAATTCTAGTTTCACACATTAATTCTCAACCAAGTTTCCTCCACTGTGGCAGATGCTGATTGCCTCCTCTCTCTCTTTTCTTTACTTTTAATTTCTGCTGTAACAGCACATTTTTCCTTCAAAGAGGCGCCGAGATGAGCCTTGTTACAGACTCAAAGACCCACGTTCTGCGGGCTTAATTTGCTTTCAAACGATCTTTTGTGTGTTTATCTTGTCAGCGCAGAAGTTTAGGAAGTGTTTGGTTGCTTTTGAAGGAATTTTAAATTACATGTGCTCCAAAGAAATGCTGTTAAACTGAGAGATGCTCCTTTTATGGAGACAGCTTTGGTTCAGTTTGAGACAATAGAAACTGTTGAATCCAAGTATCCCTGCATGACTCCAGCACAATGAGCTGCCTGATGCATTTTAACTCTTGACTATGAAAAGGCCAATCATTGTGTCATTGAGTCTCAGTGCTGGAGTGTGCTTTTGGTACACAAAGAGGGGGAAAGTGGATCAGTAGAGCGAACCAGAAGTGGAGGCAAAAGTGATGCATCTCATTTGGGAAGCTTGCTTCACCAGAGGCAGGCATATTAGCAGGCTAAGTGCGGGAAGATAAGAGCCATGGCATTAAGATAAGTTGAACGTTTGAGACATTTCAAGGTAATATTATAATGCCACCATCAGCTTAAGCTCCCAGCTATCTGACGGAGCAGGTGAGGGAGCCAGACGGAGAGAAAGCACGCAGAGGAAGGAAAATCTAAAGATCGCTGGAGCAGGAAAGTCTGCGAAGATATCAGCTTATTAACTGAGAGAGAGGGGAAAACATTAAAGGGAGTGAGTTGGAGTAAGAGCTGTCAGTTCCCCGGGTGTTGCTAAAGCGGCGTCTCATTCTGGGACGTCATATTTGGGTCAGGCCGAGGAAGCCAAGCAGGAGAAGAGGCGAGGCCGAGCGGCTCAGTCCCGCTGAATGGAGGCCAAGTCATGCATCCTCTTGTCCCTTTGTTGTTCCGCTTGATTGGTGGTCTGCAGCAGCGCTCGCTATGAGTCGACTGTAGGGACGTGGTGAGTTGTAATTGCAGATGTGTGGTGGTACGAGGTCGACCTGCCAACGCTGGAGATGACCGCCCTGTGTAGACTTCCTGTTTCGTGTTTCCTTAAACCTCCACACGCTTCACAAGTCTTTATACTCAGAGTTTAGGAGTCATGCTCAGGGGTCCAGGGGCTGCTCTGCTGAGAAGTAAGTGTTGTGGACATTGTAGTGCAAAAACTTCAGAGGCTTTCTGGCCGATAATGATCCCCTTGAGGACAAACTGGCCGTCAGATAACCCTACTAGAAGAAAGGCACTGCCTGGACTATTGGCTGGACAGTTATTTTAGAATTACAAGCTCTGTTGTCCAGTGTTAATTTTGCTGACGAATTATTTCATCATAGTTTCAGTCAACAACATTTTTTTCCCTTCATAAAAACTAGACAGTAACTAAAAAGTAACAAAAAATAAACTAAATTAACTGACATTTTCAGAAACAAAAACTAGACAAAAATATTTGACAGAACTAATCAGATCTAATTTGGTCGTGTAGAAAGTAGGCACAAGGTAGGAATATATCCAATCACAGCTACTTTGGTTGTGTGGAAAGGTTGGATAAGTTAAGAGGGACGTCCAATCATGACTGCCTTCATGGTGGTGGAATAAGTTGTGGAGCGATCCAATCAGAGCTGCTCTCTTTCTGAATTGATACATTCGTGTAGAGCAGGTTCACTGTTTGTTGTCAACTCTGGTGTTGTATCTGAGATGCTCGGCCAGGTAGCCTAAATAAAGGTGACTGCTTTTCACACAGCAGTTAAATTTGTTTCTGTTAATTTATACATTCAAACTTAAATAGCATTCAATAAAGGGTTATTAGATGTTTCATAAAAAATGTCTTACCCTTTACACTTCATATTTTAGTCTTCTAAATTTGCAGTAGATTATGTCAACTAACTATTTTGAAATTTCCTTAACTTAAGACTTAAAGTAAAACAATTCAGATGACTAAATCATGACTTAAACTAACAGATATTTTAGGCAAAACACTACAACTAAAACGTAATTAGAAAGTGCTCTCAAAAATTAACATCTCTGCTGTCTTCATTATCTCAAACCCCAACTTCAATGAAGTTGGGGCATCGTGTACAAGTAAGTAAAATCAGAATACAATGATATGCAATCCTTTTGAACATATGTCAGTTGAATGCACTAAAATGATGATCTTCCTTGGTCAAACTGAGAAAGTTTATTGTTTTTTTTAATAATATTCATTCATTTTAACTGTACAGCTGCAACACATTCCAAAAATCTCAGACAGGGGCGTGTTTACTACACTTAATAAGCCTCTGTTGATAATTTGGCTGCAGTTTTAACTCAGTCCCTGAGCATGCAGGCTCGGAACCAGTGAGTACCTGCTTGGAGGTTGGTTTGGTGGCGAGGAGTCAGCTGTCCTCCTTGGGCAGTTGATGGAGGAGTCGGCGTCCTGTGCCTCAGGGGCCTCGGAGAGTAGGGTTTGCACCCCTGCGCCCTAAAACTTCATTATATGTAAGTTTCACTGGTGGTGCAAAGATGTCGTTAGGAATGATGATGGTGCTACCATACCTGAGCTGGCCTGATAAGCATTTGGGAACTGCACCACACATTTTCAACAGGAGACAGGTCTAGACTGCTGGCTAGTACCTTCACTCTTTTATTATGAAGCGATGCTGTTGTTACGCGTGCAGAATGTGTCTTTGCTTTGTCTTCCTGAAATAAGCAGGGACGTGCCTTAGAGAGACATACTGTACCTTGGATGGCAGCATATATTGCTCCGAAACCTGTATGTACCTTTCAGGATTTATAACGTCTTCATATGCGCAAGTTACCCATGCCATGGGCACTAACTCATCCCAATATCATTGCAGGTGCTGGCTTTTGAGCATTAAGCTAATAACAGTCTGGATTGTCCTTCTTCTCTGTCGTCAGAAGACACGGCGTCCATGAGTTTCAAAACAATTTGAAATGTGGACTCATCAGACCACAACGGACTTTACCACTTTGCCTCAGTTCATCTCAGATGAGCTCCGGCCAGAGAACCTAGCAGAGTTTTAGGATGTTGTTAATATATTTTGTTTTTGCAGTTATGTTGAGAAAGATGTTGGTACTGGTTGGTATTTGCAATAATATAATTTACATTTGGAAGCGTTATTGCGACAAATCAATTAATTTAATTCTGTCTAGCTGAAATGATAAAAAAAAAAAATCAGTCCAACATTAACACATTACAGGAAATAATACACATAAAGTAGATTTGTAGATGGAAAATGAAATATTGCTCTTTAAAAAATGTAACTTACACATTAATCTCTATTCAAAATGTAAGAAATTCAATAAGTTTGACTTTGCACAAAACACTGATGAAGCTGTTGGTCCATCAATAACCTCTGAAAAGAAGCACTTACATTTTTTACAATGAAGCTTGTACTTTCAGCTTAATGGCGATAATTTCTCATTTTCTGTAAAAAGTTTAAACTCCCGCCTCGTTCTCGTGCGGACTGACTGCAGGTAGATGTTGGATTGTCTGCTGTAAACCTCTGCAGGTCTGTGCTCCTGTCTGTCACCTTTGCAGCTTCAGCCTCGATTAGCCGACAGTAATCTGGGACCTGGTCGACTTGGCCCAGACCTCTCAGCCAATCCTCTTGGCTAGAGACTTGCTGATCACTCTGTGCTGTAGACCACTTGTCCCTTTGTCCCTGAACTCTTGAAAAGGACTTATCCCAGAGGTTAGAGAAGCTGATGTACAGGTCAGGCTTAAAGAGCTGGAATATAAAAAGTTCTTCTGTAGTTAGTGTTGTAAAATGGACGAGACACATTGGGATTTTTTTGTGTTCAGACATCATTTAAAACATTTTTCAACAGAATAGGGAAAAATAGATGTGGTTGTCATAAATATATTCTGATTTTTTAAAATATATTTAAGTTCTTAATCAAGTGTTTTAGCGGTGTACAGCAGTACTTGGATGGATTCGCCTGTTTTAGGTGTGCATTGGGGCTGCAGCTAATTTCTCACATAAACTAATTTTTACTGTTGGATGAATTAAATCTTCTCACGCTACTCTTCACAAAGATAGCTGGAAGAGGAAGTTGACTCACTCCACAAAAAATCAGCTCTAGGAAACAGTGTCATGTTTGTATTATACCACCAACTTTTTCAACTTCTTTGACTTCTAGCTGCATTCCTAGTGCTGTAGGTACATTTTCATTGTTGTGATATAACATCAGGTCAACAAGTACAATTATAGTATTTTAAAAATCGATACATGATAAAATAAACAAAAAATAATTCAGCACCGTCTTAACTAGGGATGCAATATGTTATCCTTACAATTTCAATATTCACCAATATTGAAACTTTGGTAATATTTACAGCCAATATATGCACCGTACAGATGAAGCCGCTTACATTTTCGCCATTGTCCATGACTGAGTCTTGACTGGTGCATGACTGGAACATGCTCAGGCCTGCCAACTGTTATGACTGTAATTTGATCCCCTGCAATGACATGACAGCAAGGTAGAGACTGGTTAACGCTACTCCGATTGGATGTGAGGGAAGCACCATCAAATGTGCATGTTTATGGTGAAATTTGGTCATTTCCAATAGGCTGCTAAGTGGCTGGAACTCGGAAGGCATTCGGCTGGAAGGGGAAAATTGAAGCAGCCACATATTGGTCACATATTGAGTGTAATATCTGCAACATACACTGATCTACCATATTGCTGCTTCTTCTTATTACTTTATGGGTACATTTATAAATCAACAGTTTCACTTTTCCACAAAAAAAACTGTCACATTGAAAAAAAACTAGTCATTTTTTGTAAAGTAAAGAACTTTTGCATTTCCCCAAAGGTAATTTTATTGGTAATAATGAGTTAAGAAATACTGTTATGATATCTTCAAAATTCCAACTTTGTGCCTCCTTAGTCAGAATAGTATAAAATACTAATCGTGCTGAATCAGAAGACGCTCTTCTGCCTTTAGAAGTTTCTGCTCCCGCTTTGGGCTCTTCTCACCAAACTGCACAACAACTTGTCTGAGTGCATTTGTCTCAATCATTCAGAAAAAAAGACATCAAAACACAAATCTGAGACTCTCTGATCTCACTTACAGAGCGCCATGTCAGTGTGTTTGTTGCTTGTTTTTGTGGATTTGTCACCATGACTGATACAAATGGGAATAAGGGGAGAGCCTCTGAACAGTATCTCCTTGAAGGCATTTGTGGCGAGTTTATCACACAGAAAGTGACAGAGGAAGTTTTTTTTATGAATATAAAGAGAGGCTTCGGAAAAAATGAAATAATTTTGAGTTTCTCAGCTGCAGGTTGGTGACAGAATGAAGTGGGTGTTAATGTCAAATTGTCTGTTCAGTGAATTAGAGGTAAACAAACATCCCACCCAGCGTCTTTGAAGTGATGATGGAGGGGTGTCCAGGGATGATTGTCAGCTTTAAAAAGCTTATTTAACACACACTGAAGTCATGTAGAAACAAGAACTCACTCAGGATGACTGCCATTAATGCAAACCACAATATCCCCTGATGAGAGTTTTGATTTTGATCCCGGTGTGGGTTTGATGTGACCGTGCTGTTGCAGCACATCTCCATTTGCTTCTGCCTTGTCTAACTTTGTCCACTGTCTCTGTTCACTTTGAAATCAGTCAATCAAGAAGTCAATCAATTAATCAAGCTTTATTTGTGTAATGCTTTTCATACAAAGTCTTGTAGCACAAACTGTAATTAAAAATAAAAAATAAATGGGAATAAAATGATCAAATAAAAAGTAGAAGATTGAATACATTAGAAATATAAGGCCATACCCACCCTCACAGACAGTAAGAAGAGATATTTTGTGAACTATTCTTGATATTTCTATTATTCATCTTGATTATTTACAATAGTAAATACATTGTCTTGGGGGTGAAATAACAGAAAAGGACATAAATAAGGGTAAGGATCCAGTGGCTTACAATTTCACTGAAAATATAAATGTTCGGAGTAATAAAAATAAGAGAAGAAAAGTTAATAGAGATAAACTTGTTGTTCTCCCCTAAATAACCTGAGCACAAGAACTAAACAAACAGCAGAGATTTTGCAGTGGATGGAGTAAGCATACGTATCACAGTAACAATAACACTAAGTTCACCCCTTTCAAACGATTACCCTTCCCACTTCACCCACAACAACGTTAAGAAGAGATTCTAACAGAAAAAAGAACTAGAAGATTGAGGAAAAATGATCTTGAATTAAAAATGAGGAAACACAGGAGCTATTAAAATGTCATAAAAATCACAATAAAAAAGAGATAAAGGTACTATGGGGAAAATAGATGAATAAAAAAAAAATAATATGGTAAAATGATGTAGGCAAACATCAAATGCACGATAAAATATTCTGAAGAAGGATAATGAAAAAATTAACATATAATTAAATTCCAAAGCAATAAATCAGAACTGAAATGGAGAAATAAAAGATTAAGAGGGTTAAAATAAGTAAATAAGATTACTTCATAATAATAGATGTAATCAGCTGAAAGCCAGACTTAAAGATAAGTAATGATTTTGCTATTAAGAACATAAACAGTAGGTTCTGCTCTCAGGTCTTCATATAGACTGTTCAACAGACTCAGGCCATAATAAAGAAAAGAAGCTTCAGCATATGTTTTAGTCCTAACTTTGGGTACCATTAAAAGACCACCACCTGAGGACCTGAGGACTCTAAAAAGCTAATTAACAATGGAGAAATAGCAAGACAATAAAGAGAATTAATAACTAACAAAAGAACCTAAAAATCAATTCTAAATAAAGGCATGTAAAGTCCAAAAAAAGATGGTAAAAGGTAGAAAAGGAAGAGGCTGTTTACTTGCCAAATTTGGAGGTATAATCCTGGAGGTTTAATGTCTAAATAGCAACACAAATAGCAACACAAAATTTTCTTACTAGAAAAACTTTCACAGATTTGGTGTTTTTTTCAATTTGCATATTGTATTTCAGTTTAGTTTACTTTATTTTTGTTCCTTACATGAAAGTTGACAACAAACTCCATACACAAGTGCACATTACACCATCAAACAAAGGCATCCATGATAGGAAAAGAGAAGCAAGAAGAGAAATGTCCCTACTTGAGCAATTGAAAAAAGAAGAAAAGATGATCGGATATCACATGTAGTTGATTTTCAATAGCTTTCTTCAAAAACTCTTTGATTATAACAATAAAGACAAGCAAAACAAATACAAATAAATAAAATAAATAACCCATAAATATAAAAATTTACTACTGAAAACAATTGATTGTACAGAACATTGCTTGCCACTTCTGGCAGATAAAACAATTAATTGGACAATAGTGGGGTCCATGGGCTCCTTTCGTTTTCTGTGCTTCTTTGAAAGCAGTCATTGATCTAAACTGATTTTTACAAGTTTAAAATATAAGGTTATCTATTAATTATACAGACTGATCTTCAAATTAAGACAACCCCCTATATAAATGAACAGATAAAGTTATTTAGAAGACTGTTATAGACACCCACCTACAAATGACTGCTAATTTGTTAAACAGCCCTTGATATGAAACAATAGTGGAACAGCCAAAGCCGTCCACGTGTGTGAGATACACAGTAGACTTCACCATACCCTCCTCCACAAGCTTATCAGTCTGCTTTATGTTTATCTCTGAGAGCACCAGCACCCTGGATTCATATTCTCATTCCTCAAAGTCAGGGACAAGATTGCAGCGAGTCCCTGTCCAATAAAACATCCTTTATGTGCATCTGCTGCCACAGATTTATTTTTATCTCTTCGTGTGTGTGTCCTCTCTGTCATAGCATGTCTACCCTTCATGTGGTTTCTACTTGAGGGGAGGCTGTCATGTCTTTTATCAAACTACACATGAAGACTTGTTTTATTTACGGCTCAAGTGAACAACAGAGGAAGAAAGTTTTGCATTCATGAGAGCGTTTGCTCAGATAAAGGATGTTAGATTAAGTTTGATTCTCATGCACTGGATGTGATGGAAATGTAGATTATACAGTTTAACAACTTAAAGGTGTAGTCAGCGATGTGGGAGAAAACGAGTGGAGAGGATGTTGATAAACAAAATTTAGACCCGCCTCTCCCTTCATTCCTCACCCCTGGCTCCACCCCTGAAAGCTGATGGACGTGCATCGTCATGGAAACGGCCGTAGAAACTGCGTAACTGACCAACGTAGCTAAGGTAACCCCGACTCGTCAGACAACTCGACTGCCGTTATTGATAACATCACAACAACAGTACATTTTGGCAGATTAGACAATAAGATTAATGCCCGACGGCTGTTACTGTTATGTGAAGCACCACAAAGCTAATGTTGCTTACCTATCCAGCAGAAAGACGGCGACATCCGCGTCTGTTTTCAGGTCTTTCAATTGGCGGAGTTCCCTCCACCGTTGGAAAGCAACACCAATGTTGACCCGGGTCTTCGCTCTTTCATGGTCATAGCCCTTCTTTTTCACTTTTCACCCCTCTGACCTTTTTCTTTTGGGCTGTTTTTCAGCCATTGCTACTGCACATATTGTATCTCGCTCTTACGCTAACTGCGCACACTACGCAACCTACGACATCCCCTCCCCCCTCTGTCTGATCTGCGCATGAGTATGATTGCCCCCTGGATGTGGGGGGGTGTACTCTGTTTTGGTGACTTGGCCCGAGCCACAGTATTTACATGCTGAAATTCAGAGCCAAGGCTGTGTATTGAAACCAGACTTTTTTTTCTTGTGAATGGAGAGGAGAAGTACGGTGATTTTGACAAGTAGTGCATTAGATTAGAAGATTAGAAGGTCGCTGACTACACCTTTAACAATTAGTGCAACAAGGAGCACCAGGGCCAAGACATGGTGAACAGGGATGGTGAAATGAGACACAAGCCATATCTTAATTATATTTTTTTTACCTTTATTTAACCAGGAAGATCCCAATAAGATTAAAAACCTCTTGCCAAGAGGAAGCAAAGTTACAGAGTAAAATTACGGCAATTCACAATTAACAATTAATATTACAAAAACAGTTACAATTTAAGGAGGCTTTCACAAGGTTTCTTATTCTGGATTTAAATGCATTTAAAGAAATAAGCTCAGTTAATTTCCAGTCTTTCTGCAACATGTTCCATGCAGAAGGAGCAGAGTATACAAATGCCCTTTTTCCCAGTTCTGTACGGGCAAATGTAAGTGAAAGCAACAAGTGACCTTTGAACGCAAACCATAACAATCAACACTTCACCGAGTGATCAAATTACAAATGTAGGAGGGCAGTAGTCTAAGCATGGCCTTGTAAATAAAAGCGTACCAATGTCCCAGTCTCCTGGTGGACAAAGAAGGCCATCCCACACACGCCATTTTGCTGAGTGTCCATGTACAGCCTGTCTTGTTAAACTGTATATCCTCACAAGTGTCATAATTTTATTCAGCTGAAGTCAATATCACAATGCAACACTTGATATCCTTGATTTTCTGCATTTTTACTGCATCAGGCTGTGTCAAAGATTGTCTTTGTCTTTATGTGGCCCTGTGATTCGCTATTGACCAGTCCAGGATGTACCCAGCCTTCCACCTGGTGTTAGCTCAAATATGCTTCAGCCCCTTTTGACCCCAAAATGGGATCAGCAGTATAGATAATGGATGAATGGAACTAGATATTTTGCCCAGCTGAACCTCACATGCACACCAGGGAAAAACATAAGTGCATGTAGGCTCATCTATAGGACGTAGCTGTGAAACTGTTCCAGTATTTTTTCTGACCCATGTGTTCATCTGGCTTCGTTGTGAGACTCCAGCTGTATGTATGCAGCCAAGAAATTCAGCTGTTTACAGGCAAAGCCATGGTTAAGTGCTCTCCATACACCCACACATGTACATTAACCGTGTGGAAAAATCCACATCGTCTCCTGCTTTGTTTCTGCATTTACATCAGAGTTACCCCACGGGTGTTTTCTTTTTTAATTGAAATGTTGGGGATAATGTTCTCATGGCGGGTTGAGTCACCTCGACCGAGTAATTCCTTTTTTATTAGGTACACCGTCGTAAATATTAAAGAATGTGGCGTGCGCTCCCTTCCTCTCCCTGTGCATGCTTAATACTGTGTAGTTCTCTAAATGTCATTGGTGGGACCGTTGTTACAAAGTCATCAAGATTAACAGTTTTTAATTAAAAAGCCCCTGCACTTGCAGTTTGATGTGTATACTCTCCTCCTGGTTGTGTTAAGTTAAGCCTGATGCTCTCTCCATAGTTACAGCCTCTATGGTAACAGTGTGTTTACCTTGTGCGGAGGTGTTTTTTTTTCTTTAGTCCAAGCTCATGGGAAGTCTGATATGAACAGTCGGCCCCCTGACAGACTCACAGGCTTGTTCCTCTTTAGCTCGAACATTTCACTTAAATGTCAAGGCAGCGCCGTGCCAACATTCACTTGCAGACATTTACCAAAAAAGATCTGATGTAACAGTGGATGAAAGGGAGGCTAACAACACTCATCATGACTTTTACAACAGTTATGTAACTGATGCAGAAACTTTATTAGATGTGTTTGTGTTTTTATGGTTCACCAGACTCCCCACAACATGGTATTATCACCATAATTGAGTACCAATTTGATTTTCAATTGTTTTTATTTTCAACTTCTTATTGTCTGTGTTTAGGCCAAAAAATGACCTAATTATGTGAAATTTAATCAGAAACATGTCTCAGTTTATACATCAGGTCATTGGTTTTATAAAAACAGGAGTAAAACTCATAGATTGATGTCCATATATCACACGTTAATAGAAAAATATAATGTAATAGAATAGGATAAACCTTTGTCCCACACGGGGAAATTGACAGTGTTACAGCAGCAAAGTGGACAGGATTAGTCGAATAAAAAATAGACTTAAGCATGAAAAATAGCAGCATGTACATTACTCTACCTATATAAGACATAAAATATAAAAATATATAAAATATAAAAATATACAAAGGGCTTGGAAACAAAACTAAAAGCAAATCTAAAAAAATATATACACATTTACTGAGTAAATGCATGTGAGATAAGTGATTGTACATGGGTGTACTTCCACACTGTAATTGCACATTGTTAGAGGATTGAGGATTGCACATTCATTGCACATTAATTGCACATAGTAATTGTACATTGAAGATAACTGCACAGTGATTGCACATGTGGCTCTGCAGTGCTCAGCTTCTCTTCAACTTTTAGCTTCACTGCTCTTAGGAACTTAAGTGCTGCTGTTAATTAAGCAGAGGTGGCACAAGGGCTGTAAAATTAAGTGAAATTTCTAAGTTGAAAATTTCCATGACATTTGCAAAAATGTGTGGGATTTACTGAAATGAGCAGGAATAAACCTGGAGTTTACCAACCTGTAGGGTTAGGGCAAGGATCTTATAATCTTGACTATAATAACCTACTTTCACAAGTATACTTGAGAATGTCTACACTGGTCCTCAATCACATGCACTCAGCACACTGCTTACTGCAGAGGTATTGGTGGCATGCCCCCTAAATCCATTGTGCATTCCCGCACAACATTCACAGATGATCTCTGGAAACCTAGACGATCTAAGCCACATTTTTGAGCCCAGAGCATAGACGAGGCCCACATTTGAGCCTGTGAACTACTTAATGTGAAGTTAAATTGGTTACAATTAAAGAACTCAAAACTTGAAAAACCTCCACTGACAAATACAAAAGAATTGCATGTGTGTCTGCCTGTGAGAAAACAAAATTTTAATATTAATGTGGATATCAAACAGTTCATTTAAATTTCTCCCAATTTACGATTAAGTCCCATAATTCCCATGAAAAGTTTCTGGAAAGATTTCAGAAATTTACCGGAAATATTCAACCCTTTTGCAACCCTAGATGACACACACACCTGGGCTCCAACCAGCATGTTGCAAAAACCACAACATGGTGAGGCCCTGAGTCTGTCCACATAGAGTTATAACAGATTGAGCTACTTACCCAGCTCATTCAGAGAGGCAGCTTTTACAAAATGAGCATGGAGGAGGCAAGGGACGCCAATCCCTGCTGTCAGCAGTGTCCTTCCCAGGCCTCTCCAAAAGGTATAGTTCAGTCTGGACTTGAACCAGCTCCCTCTGTGGGGCTAACGAACTAAGCGACACTGTATTAGCTTAGCGGTAGCTTTGCTGTCGTAGGCTTTCGTTTGTCCTTGGTGGTGCCACAGAAGGTGAAGCTTGTCTTACGAAGTTTGTACTTATATCCCTTATATCCCTTTCAAAGTTCAAAATAAGTCCAAAACCAAACCGATATGCTGACAGTGCTTTGTGTTTGTCTCTCTTTCCCATGTAGTTGTGTTTGTTTACTGATATCTAACTGTAAAGCTGCATTCGCACCTCGGTGACATTGCGACCTCATTGACCACCCTCCATGAGTGGACGTGACGGCCGACCTGGTCTCTTGTCACTCCTTCGCCAAAGTTCGAAAAGTTAATCTTTTCTTGCTGCTGCAGGACCATCAGCTGCAGTATATTGTGGTTGGTAGGTGAAACTCACGTGTAGGCGATGTGCTGTAACTGAGCAACAGTGACAGTGACCAAAATTACATATAAATGCAACTTTACAGTAACTCTACTCCACGTGACCGTCACTCATCTGACTTGGCTCAAGATCACCATTATGTGGTGATTTTTAATGCATTAAATCATATCGATGCATGGCAGCCATAATTTGTTGTAATATTCCTTGTCAAAATATTGCAATACTGTAGGGTTTTAATTTTTTCCCAACCCCTAGTTGATGTAAATACTTCAGAGCTTTTGCATATTTTTACTGTTCACAAACTTCAAGCACACATGGCATATAATCACCAGATCCTGGTTACAAAAAAGCTTTAGTTACATTTTTCACATCAGTTTATTGTTGGACATTAAGAATCCAAACACATCCCTTGAAAAGTGACATTTAAATATTAAAAAAAAACTGCAAGGGTGTCAGAGACTGAAAAAAATGGTTAAATCAATTCAGCTGTGGGTAAAGGGGAATATTGATCTTTTCACAAAAAAGCTAAACATCCTGCCAAGTCGGTGTTTTTGGCTGCTCTTTGGATCCTTGAGTCCAGTCTCCTTGTGTAAAAGTTATCGAGTGCCCCCTCAGGTTGGTGCCTTGCAGCAGTGTTTATTTCTGTAGTTGGTGTATTTGAGTTTTAACAAAGTGGACTTGAATCAGGAGACACACCTTTGTTTTGAAGTATTTCTCTTCCTCTCAGAGCTCATTGTCTGACTTTGCTCTGACCTGTCTAGTAAAGACTTTCTAGTAAACACAAACATACCAAACACACCATCTAAAAATACTGAAAACAGTTTTGTTGCATAGCAACAAGGACAAAGAAAAGCTCCTGATGTGTGCAGCTCCTTGTGTTACCAGACATTCAGTGGTACCTTCTGTCTGCTCTCAGAGCGAGGCCTGGTCATCTCCCAGTGGTGTAACAAGCTGCACTGATACAAAAACAGCTAATCGAAGCAGCATATGGGATGATATAGAGAATTAATGCCAAGGAAATCTTTGTTAGCATAACTTCATATTCATTTTGGTGGCTCTTATTGCTGCAGCCTTGTTGAGCAGCACTTCGTTCACCTGCTACAGTAAACAGCGTAGGAGGCCTCTGCTTGATTTTTCCATGCTGTGAAGTGAGTGTCCTTCTCTGCTGTGCATTCTGCTTGGTTACTTTCCGGTTACTTCAAAAAGGGTTGTTTCCTCTGACAGACCTTTGTTGGATTTAATTGTGCTGTGCCAAAAAAAGCAGCACTTGTCTCACTAAATATGAAATGGCTATATGCTTAAAAAGTCTTGATACCTCATTGTGTGGACATGTTAATGCTCTTACTATAATGCAGTCAGATAAAACTCGAGTGCTGTCTGCTTCTCTTACTGTTGGTGCAAGTTAGATGGGAAAAATTTGCTTTTATTCTGGATTTACAGAAACGTGGCTAAAACTAACTCTGTAGTTAGAAAGTTGCTTCTGTAACCCTCTTCATACCATAATTACAATATTTAAGGTCCCATGTCTTCCAAAATAACTCGTTCTTTTCTTGCAGTCTTTTAAAAGGGTTTTGGAAAGGGGCAGAAAGTATGAGCTCTTTTTTACCAAACTCTCATGACTTTAAATCACCCAGTTTTTTACTTCCTGTGGTCTGTTATGTCATAGCTATACAGACTCCACCTACATGTGGGTTTTCTGCTCTTCACAGGCAGACACCATGATTGTTTTGAAAGTTTCCTCTGCAGCCTGAAACCCCTCCTCCCATCAGACATCATTTGTGTAGCCAATCAGCACAGAGCTCCTGTAGCCACGCCCCCTCAGGTCCAAGCGTTTGGACCTGAAACATTAAACAGATACAGAATGGAAAACAAAGAGAAAATCAGTAACACCATGGGTATTGTCTATCCAGTGATGTGTCACTATTGTCATTGTTTTGAAATGTGTTGCTTTTGTTATTATTTGTCTGAGCTTGTTGTTGCTTTTTGTAGTTAAATATGTTATTGGCTATGACCTGAAGAGCACTTCTAGGTGAACTTAAAGGAACTCTACACCCAAACAACGATTTGGCCTCATTTTCTACTCACCCTCATGCTGAACAACACTGTGGAGTAGTTTTGGAACATCTAGGATGCAGCCGGAGATCTGGGGGTATACTCGCTGTCCACTGCCATTGATATCATGACTTAGATAAGAGCCCGAACAAACAGTGTCCTTAAAAGTCCACAAAAAGTCGGCAATATTCCTCCATACTGCTCGTGCGCTGTAATCCAAGTGTCCTGAGCGGGTAACGTCCACCATTTACTTGAAACGACATCATTTAGCACATGTTTATAGCCTAAACAGTACTACTTGGCATTTCTATGATACACTTACGGGTGCCTACGGGAGCCGCGGCTGACCAAAACAAAGGAATGCGCACTCTGCAATAACTAGGAGTGTAGAACAAGAAATCCCACATTCTGCTGTGACTGACGGAGCCATGGACAGACACAAGAGGGGTCAGCAGAATGTGGGATTTCTTGTGTTCTTGTTTCTTGTTCTACGCTGTAGAACAAGTGGACAGTGGACAGCGAGTATACCCCCAGATCTCCGGCTGCATCCTAGATGTTCCAAAACTACTCCACAATGTTGTTCAGCATGAGGGTGAGTAGAAAATGAGGCCAAATCGTTGTTTGGGTGTAGTGTTCCTTTAAGTAAGACATTTTGAAAAGGAATAAGGAGTGGGACTAAATAAGTTAGTTACTTCTTCCTACATCCTTTTCAAACTGAATCTGTCTAATTTTTTTTGCAGAGATTAATGATAGTAGAAAGAATGCTGTAAAAGCTACTTGCCTTTCTTTATATATATATTTATTTTTTTTGAATTTGTATGGATGTATACATATGGACGTTTTCTATTTAAGTTCGAAATAAATATTCATTCATCCTCTACTGAGATGTTCTTTTTATATTATTTTACTCAACGTAAACAGCAGTGACATGATGTAAAAAGTCAAACACGTCAAGGTACGGGACCTTTAATAAACAGCATTAACATCACATTTTTTAATTTTTGATTTCATTTTATACGTTTGAAAAGGCAGAAGACTCAAACAACTGAATACAAGGGCATACAAATGCATAGTTGGGGTGAAAGGAATCCCTGAGGGACTGTAAAAGAACTCACCTGACAGCTTAGAAACAAAATACTAAAAACAGACTCTTTAACAAATGTTGTATAAAGTATAAAAGCAGAATTACAGAGCAGTTTTCATTTTTTATTGTATCAGACTGCAGTCAAATACTCATGTATGCTGATAAAAACATTTGTTAAAGGTCTTTTTTAAAACTCAAAATGTAGGAGTTGTTTCATAAAGAATCAAAAAATTTCCCCACTGTCCCTGATAGCTCCGTGGCTGGTCCCTGACAGTTTTGTAGGTAAATTCGTGACCATGTTTGGGTAAATTTGTGGTGTCAAGTTTGGTCTCAGTTACTATCAAATGGGTGTTTTCAGTGGATTAATCGAGGCACAATCTGAAAACAGTTACATTGTGCTGTCTGGCCAGTATTTGGCAGAATTTGCAGGGGAGGGAAAAATTTAATGGTAAAGTACATAACATAAAAAACACCCCAGATCTGGAATTATTAAATTACTGCTGTAAAAATTTAGAGCCAGCTGTCACTTCATATTCGAACATGCATTTCTTAGGCTCTAGAAAGTCACTGCAGCTTCATTCTTTCCAGTCTACAGCAGTTCATTTTTCCCTATCTTGCTTTTTTCGTTTTTTTAAAAGTTTGGTTATTTTTATTTTATTTGTATTCATGCTTATCTCTTTTTGCTAAATTATTACCTTTACTAATGTACCATATTGATGATTTTTTTTGCTTACTTTATTTCTAGGACCAAATAATGTCATACTTAGATACTAAGATAATTTAACAAGCTAATGTACATTTCTGTAACATATGAAAGCATTCCCTACACCTGCTTCCTCTACTCACTGTCAGTGTTTCCTGTTCTACTCTCTGCAATCAAATTAAATGTAAAGTTAATTGGATGTGAAAAGTATGTGAACAAAATACACAGGTAGCCTCCGCATTGATTTACGTTCTGAACCAGCCTTTACACGGAGCCATAATCAAAGTAGGTTATTTATTAGCCCATATCTCAGTTATTGATCACATGAGCTGCTTCTGTTGATGTATCATGAGTGTCATCCTGTTGAGTCCGCTCTGACTCACAGACCGGATGTTTACTGTTGACGTGCTGCAGCAGTGATGACGTGCTATCATGCTAAGCTATGTGCTAAGCTAACTCCGTCTGACATCAGACACACTGCACTGTGTTTTCTTTTCATCCCTTCTTGTGGTGACCACACACTTGGGACACTCTGCCATTTCTTCTGTGGACTTTCCTTTCTGTCCCTCTCTTTTCTCTTCCTTTACAAGCCGCGCAGCTGGGAGGTAGCAGGCGCATTGTGCCACAGAAGTGACCGTCGGTGTCAGACACCAGAAAGTAGTACTTATGAAAGTAGTATGTAGTAGGCACTGCATACTGCCTACTACACTTGAATGTAGTATGACTGTTCTGTTAGGTTTATTTTGTAGTTTGCTACGCTAGTTTCCAGTTTGAGCAAAGCAGAAGTGGGCTAATTTGGAAGTGGGCTAAGTGGGCTGATTTATTTTCTAAACTTAATTTTCATTGCACAAAACAAACAAACCATGAATACATGTTGATATTTCAGGTTTTAATCTCCAAAGTTATTGCCAGAAGCAGCATTTTATATGAAACAATCAATGGTGGAGAATACGTATTATTTTGGAGAGGAATTATTTTGTACATTTTTTTGAGACGGCGTACCATGGCGTATTAGGGACACTTAAAAGAAAAAAAACACACACATCAAGAATAAACATAACACGCACAATACAGTGTTTAAAGAATGAGGAGAAGCAGGAAAAGTTAAGGTGGTAGAAATACAGAGGAGAAATACAGAACGGAACGGTAAAATGTCGTACTTGTCAGTGGTTTACGCTAATAATGCCACAGGTGTAGGACGGACTTAACTCCACCGTCCGGCCATTACAAACTGTTAACGGGAAAACAACAAGACCTTTTTACAACTTATTACACAGTAGTGCATGTTGAAAAGGTAAAGCTAAAGAAGTAGTGGCTCCTATATTTGTTTTCGTCTGCTGCTTTGGTTGTTGAAGTTTCGCTCTCAGTCATTTTCATTTCAGCCAATTTGCATCGTGGGTAAATAGGCGAAGCAGGCTGGCCTGATGTATATTGTGAATTTTTTTCCCAAATCAGTACATCATCTGGGTATTTTTGCATACTGCAACTTTGCTTTTGTTCGCATACTGTATACTTCGTACTACATTTTGGTCGAATCAGTACGCACCGCTAGTATAGTAGGCGAATTCGGAAACAGCCACAGATTACACAAAGTAAAAGCAGTGATGTAATATTAATATGGAGGGAAATTCAGTGGTTACAAATCTGAGCATTTCCCAGAAAATGTTTTACTTAGTTTGTAAAACTACAGATTAATCTGCAGGTTATAATCAGGCAGAGCATTCCACTGAGTCGAGGCTTTCACAGATTTAGCACAACGTCCTGTTGAAGAAGTTTTTATGGATTTTATCGATGCATCTGAGTGGAGGTTGTTGGAATCACGCTGTGGAGGAGAGGCCAAAATGTTTAAGATCTTAAACATCCAGCACAAATTTGAATATAATCTACATTTTTTAAAGCTCAGTGGATAAAATCCTGCGGTGATGATATTGCAGATATTTTTATCCAGAGTTTAAAATTTTGCTTACCAGACACTCTTATGGTTTTATCCTCAGCTAATCCCCGATATGTTTGTTTAATTTGTTAACCAAAAGAAAAACAACAAACAAACACAGAAAACAATGTGCAGCTGTGTTGTTTAGGTTAATATACATATCAGATCTAGACTTTGTATCAGAACAGGGTTGGGGTTCAAAAAAACTTATTGGGACATCCCTAACTGTAAGATTACTAACATATAAGTAAGTATGATCTGTGATATATGACAGCAGTGTATATTTTATCCAAATTAAGTTTTAAAAATGTTATTTTCTGTGGTTAAGTGGTCCATATTGTTCACATGAAGAAGAGCATACAGCAGCTTAAATTAAGATGTTTTCTCTGACTAGTAACTGCACATGAAAGAAAAATGAAAGCACCCACAGAAATCCTGCTTTATATCACAGATAGGACAGAAAGGCCATAGAGAGTTCCTCTCTACATTAAGCCCTCCTGATTTTAATTCTTTACATACTGTCGAGCCCTCTCTGATTTATGTGTGTCCTCAGATAACTTTGTGAGTAAGAATCCACGTCGTCGGCAACATCGCTCTTCTGTTCAGGAAAAAATCCCCAAGTGGCTCCGTGCTTTGTTGCCCTGCGTGCCTTACAAGCAGAGCCGGGCTGAATGAAGTTTTGTGAAGTGGAAGAGTATCTCATAGCCCTGCTTTCAAACTTATTTATTTATTTCCTTAATAAGCCTGTTAGCAACGGGTGTTGTCACAGACCATTGCCAGGGCTTAGCAGGGGGAATATTAGAGTTCTGTTGATTCGGCTGGAGGCTTTCAGAGCGAGCTGATTGGAATTTTCTCCTTTTTTATGAGAAGTTCACGCAGGTTCTTTCAGCCACACTGCCCTTGGTAAATACAGAGCATGAAAGACCAAGAGCCTGTAACATCAGCTAGAGTTGAGTGTTATAGACTAAAAATTGTAAAGTCAATTTCACAATACATACCTATTCAATAGGTTCTGGCATTACAACTGAAACTGTGTGCACTAGCTTGGCTTGAATAAAAGTTGGACATTTCTCCTGCATCCAATATTTACATTGAGTTGACTTTGAAAAAGAATGCCTTAACAGAGTTTAAAAGGAGTACTTATTACTGTGCATTAGGGGTGGGAGAAAAAATAAATTCACATAAGTATTGAGATTTTTGTCTGATGATTTCTAAAGTGAATCTTTTGTTTAAAAATCGATTTTTTTAGGGATGAGGAAGAGTATCACAAGTGGATCAGAGATTTTGATGAGCCTATTGGGTATTGTGGAGACAGAATTCTGTCAAATTTTGAGCCTTGGTCTTTTGACAGTTTGCCATTATCTCTAACCACTTTGAAACTATATCCTTTTCAAATCTTGACAGCAAAATAGAAAATTTTCTTGAAAAAACTCTGGTGCCTAAAGCGTTAATAAGCCACTTTTGCAATCTAGGCTTTTGAAGAGAGAGCATAAACAGCTGGTTAAAATATATTGCCGAATAAATCCTAAAAACAGACTCACATGTTACGTGTATTTTTCCTGATATAGTCTGTAGGCATCATCATTGTTCATATTTTCACTGGTGTTAAAAAAGCTAACTGTAGATTGCAAAAATCAGCAACATCGTAGAATCACAATTTAAATAGAATCGGCACCTAAAAAAACGTAAAAAGTCGAATTGGGAGAAAAGTGAATCGTCCCAGCCCTACTGTGCATGGCCTTTTTTTAGGAACAAGAATTGAAAACCAAGTCTAGTTGAGAATTGATAACAATTCCCAGAAGGTATTTTTTATGTCAGTCTTTTTGCTTAATAATCCCTTATCAATTCCTTTCACTTTTCCCACATGCTTTGCAAATCAAGGACGTTGTGCTCTCATTAGGAACAAGCAGAAAATTACTTAAAAATAAATGAGAAATGAAATCAGACAGAGGACAAAAGTGACCAAATTTTTACTTAATTTTGGACAAAATGACACTGCTGCACAACATTTAGGGACTAAAAAAACAGTGAACTTACAGAAGAACTTATCCATGAAGCAGGGTATTTAATAAGGGTATCATATGTTTGACATTGTTACCACTTTAACCTGTGTAGCTACGACTTTTGCCCACTCTGAAAATTCACATAAATCAATAAAGAAATCCGTAGTGGCGTTTATATCAGTAAAATCTCATCACTTACCATCCCTGGTCTAATCATGGGCATTTACAGGAACATTGTTGACAAGTAGCACATGTTCAACACCTCTGATATCTTTGAACAAACTATTATAGGTATATGATGATCAAAAATCAAAAAGATACAAAAGATAATATCTATTTGGTGAACCAAAGACACCTTGGGGATTTGTGATTGGACCAAATTACATCATTGGTTGCAATAATAAAGTTTCACTTAAGTAGATGGACTCATCATGAGATGTAGCTTTCGCTGCTTTTAAAAACATGCTGACCTGGCTGTGCAGATCGATCCACCTGACTTAGGCTGTGTTTACACGGATACTCCTGACTTAAAGACGCAAAGATTTTTCCTTTGCGTTTTCAAATTCTTCTGCGTTTGGACGACAATGCTGGAGACGTATGGACCCGCTGTAGTGTACATGCCGGTTCAGTAGATGGCGATGTAGGTCTGCAGAGAGGCAGCGCTGCTACAATACACGTACGAAGAAGAAAAACTTTTCCAAAACAACAATGGCGAATAGACGCACAGAGAAGCAGGAGTGTCTTTTCTGGACAACAATCAGTTCGGACAACACATCTGTCTGGATAGTTTTGTTTGGATAACAAACTGAGCACGGTAAGAGGCTCACATGTCACTCGGCAGACGGCCGAAGCTGTTGTTGTTCCTGGTATGCGCGTGCAGCCTTCATCTGAAAGAGTACTGCGCATGCGCTGACTTCAGCATTTCACCCTGAAACGCTTTGATGTGGGTTTACACGGAGCTGCATGGAGAGTGTTTTGGAAACTTCCCACCCTGAAAAGTTACCGTTTTCAACGTGTTTCAGTGGAAACGCAAGGCCAAAACACAATGAAAACTCATCGGATTTGACCCTTTTTTGGCGCTGTGTAAACGCAGCCTTAATGTCTTTTGTCAGGCAGATCTTGCTGAGCTCTAATTTACAATGATGGTGAGTGGCTTCATTGTTTAAAACAGCAAGAGGTGGGAACTTACAGCGAGATGACAGCAGAAAACAACTGTTCATGCAGAGATTAGCATACATGCTAATGGCTTTGTTGCAGTTTATCAGATCTGGACTGCATTGAAAAGCAAAAAAACGTTACAAGCTTCTTAATAGAAAGGATATTTTCGCACCATTTTGGACATGTTTTACCAGGTTGTTTTACAAAGTCCTTCATGTTATGTCCTTTACACTGCAGCAGTATAACTCGCCTTCTACATTATCTAATTTGCCAGTAATGAATGTGATTAACAGAGCAATCATCCAGTCAACTTTCAGATATGCTTCTGAAAGTTCTGTTCAGTCCCACACACTTTTTTGAGCTCTTTTGCAGTTGGACGCAGTGTCTTTTTAGGCAAAAGTTCCTCCTGCAATTCATTTTTTTTCTGATTTTAATGAGAGAAGTCTGTATGTCCACCTGAGCCCACCAGGTATCTTCTGTGGATTAGACCTTTCCTGTCTGACATTTATCCATCTCCCACAAAGACGAGGTTATTGGATTTCATTGTCAGCACGTTACATGATATTTCTGAATAGCTGATGTGCTTTCAGACTCAGCACAGCCATTACAGAGAAAGGTCAGTCTCCTCAACAGCCTCGCTTTAATCACAACCACAGGGTGTCCTAATGCTCTCACAGTCTGCATGAATACAAAAGGATTCCAGCAACTAACAGAGAGGAACATCCAACAACAGCCTCCTGATGACAGACATAAGAACACGGAGAAACTGTCTCAGGAATATTCTTTTATCAAGCTCTAATATCTTGTTTTTTTATGTCTAATCAAAAACACTGTGAACTAAGCACTGATGAACGTCAGAAGCCAATGTTAAATCACATGCTACCAAAATGCTGTTTTTTATTGTAAGTTTTGCAAGAGAAAAAACTGTAAAGATGTAAGCCATTATATCAAAATTAATTATGTAGGATAAATGAGTGATTATTTCTGTCTTACAGCCTTTTAACTCTTTGGCACCTGAGAAGTATGACTGTTAAAGCCTAAGCACTTCAAGAAAGTACTGAAAGTCAGTAATCAGTTATTCAATTGATTGATGTTTCCTACACACAACATGGAAAATGAGCTGTAATGAAATTAAATGATACATAAAGAACATTATTTGTCATCAGCTTATGTTGTTATCCATAGTTGACGACAGCCTTGACGTACCATTGGGTTATATGTTGACCTGTGCTCAAAATAAAGATACGGCAAAATATCGTTATGCTCTCCTTGGAGGTACGTGTCTACAGAAAATCTACACAATCGACACAGCCTCAATGTTTTGACAGTTGTTGTCAAAAGTCTTTGGGTAAGGTCAACAATGGCACAGTTCAAGTAGAAGCCAAGCTGCATGATGAAGCTCCCGTTCCAAATTTGAACTTAGGTCTACCATCTTTGAGGACCTGGATTTAAGTTTCTTAAGCTGTAGACGCATTTGAAACTCATCCTTGTTCTTTTTCTTTTTGTAATTAAACACAAAACTTGTCGGGGATTCTGTTAATAGCATAGTCAATGTTTACAATTTACGCGTATCGGGATACATATCATATAGTAGCCTCAGTATCGTGATATGCATCATAACGTGAGGATGCTGGAAATACTCAGCCTAAGTTATATGATGGTGTGATTCGGGGTCTTTGGTGTCTGATGGCTTTAAAGGTGCTTACACACCGCACGCTACTTGTACTACCTCGGCGATCACTCTCCATGCAAAGTCAATGTACAGCTGCGATGGGCGGGGCTAACAATCCCGGGATGTGTTTGTCGCGTACAAGGTGACCACTCATCGCGCGATGTCAAAGTTAAAAAAAAGTTGTTCTTTTCAGGCGATATCGTGTGTGGCTGTGCGGCAACAGCCAATCAACGGTGTGTGCGTGTGTGATGGTACCCTAGACAGACAGTTATTCATCCGGACTACAGAGGAACGATTTATGTCCATGTGGGAAACATTAGTCAGTGAAGACATTAGTTCCGCTTAGACAGACCGCAGAAAACTCACAGATGCAGCTGCTGCAGGGCATCAGCTGCAGTGTTTTGTGTTTGATAAGTGAATAAAAAGGATACAGCTGGAATAATGTCTGCTTATACATCCTATTATATGATATATGATATGATCGAGCAGACGTGACGTCATCGAGCGACGGCCGACAGCAACGGTGACCAAAATAAGGTATTTATGGACGTGCGACGATACGTCAGTGGGCGACGCCATTTTGGTAGCTGGGTTGCTTGCGGTGTTAACGCAGCATAACAGGAAGTTGCAAGTTCAAGTCCAGCTTTGGCTATTACATAGTGATTTGTCAGTGAGCAAGACACTTAACCTCAAGAGAAAGAGTGTCAATGTGTTAGTTGGCACTGATGGACGAATGACTGAGAAACTGAGTGAATATGAAAGTGAATGCAGGTGAATGGGTAGATGTGACCTGTGGTGTAAAGCTGAATTGAGTCATCAAAGAGACTAGTAAAGAGTTGAATAAGGTCAAGTCCATTTGCCATTTTACCATTCAAATCATAATAACAGTGGTTGAACTTGGTGCCCAAATACGTTTTCTTTAAAGTCCAAATTCTGATCCATTCATCTCTTAGTCTAAATCGATATTGTGCAAAGTTTGAAATATATTTTTGTGGTACCACATTCACCAGAAAATGAGGCCTGGTGACTTTGATTTCTGACCTTTAAGATCCTAGAACTTTATCCTTCTGTTAAAGAGGACACATGAGCAGAATGTGGTATAAAATGTATGCTGAGAAAAGATGAAGAAACACAATCATAAAGGGCTAAAGTGCAAGTCTGCTGCTCTGATTGAATGTCAGGTACTCAAAACTCTTGAGCAGGTGTTGGCAACTGGCAACAAAGGGCTCAGCGCAGCCCTCCAGTGACTTTAAAATATCACAAATATGTTTGCGCGTGAAGGAATGTAACAAAATCTGCTGTCATAACATAGAAAATAGCAAGCTTTTAGAGGAAGTAGAGCTATAGTTGGCTTCAATTGTTCAGAACTACCCTTAATTATTAAATCAATGTGTAAAAATACATTAAAAAGCAGGAAAAATATTATTTCTTCTGGTAAATGCTCTGCAAATTGGCTGAAATGGGCTTTCTTACTATGTTTAATTCATTAATATTAAGTTTTACTATTTTCATTCCATGTAAACTTATCAATGTTGATATGAAAACTTATTTTAACTTGTATTTATTTGTTTCTTTTGGCAAATTACACACAAGTTATTGTAAAATTGAGAATATCCTACAACATATTGGTCCTCTGGCAAAGAAAACAAAGTAAATGTGGCCTTCTTGGAAAACAAAGCCATCAATCCCTGCTCTCAAGTGTCTCCTCATGGATTAGTCTGCTTTATTTTGCTCTATCTGATCCCACTGATGCTCTCTAAGAGTTTTATTGGACGTGTGGTAAAATGAGCTTTTTGTTTTTACTGTTTTATAACTCTGTCCAAAGTTGTGCTGCTTTATCTAGAGTGACGGGCTGACGGCAATGTAGCTAAATGCTTTTTAAGGGATAGAAAAACACAGGAGTTCTTCTCCGGCATATCCTCACAATGACTGTATAGATAGGTGTGTGAGTGTGAATTGTGTCCAGACAGTTAATGCGTTGAGTTGGACACTTCTGTAAAATCATTTAATCCATAGAATTAATCTTCTTTCTTTTTCCATGGACACCCAGAGAGGCTGCAGGGAGGATTACCAACCTCAGACTGAGTTTGTTTGCAGTGATTTTTTCCTCTCTTGGATATCTTTAATTAACTAATGAGATGGAAGTTTTATGGCACAACATAGGGAAGCTTTGCCTTGATGCAAATTCATTACATGGTTTGTGTCATTATCATCCTTTTACTGCTCTTTATTTGATGCGATGAGCAGCCTTTGCTTTTTTTTCTGTGTTAACTTGTATTGTGTAGCCTTGTTGTCAGATTCTGAGCCTGGGACATGTTAGTGGTTCAGTGAATTCCTCTTTTTATCATCTGGGAATATTGCCAAACTTTAGCCAAAGGTCTTAATCTGACACACAAGATGGCTTGTTAAATATATTTTCACTAGTCCATCAATGCAAGAGCTCATATAAAGTGTTTGGGAATGGGCAGAACGTTTTGAGGGCAAATACAACAGGTGGTTGGACGATTGTTCCGTCAATCACATTCAATATGGGCCAACAGGGTAATGTAGCAGGGGGGCTCTCTGCAGTAAAGGACAGAATGTGAGCCATTACATTGTCTGTTTGATAGCAAGATTATGCAAAAAAATACTGGATGAAATTTGCTGAAACTCGATGTATAGATTTTGGTGGTGATCCAGATAACTGTCCTCAGCGATCAATTGTTTTTGCTCAGTAACTATCTTACTAATAATGACTTCAACTTGTGCTAGGTGTGGGTTTTCAGGGTCAATGAATCATATCATGATTGTAACTTTTACTCATAGATGTAGCAGTAATATGTTAGCTACCATGGCAGAGATTTGTGCTCTATAGTTTATCTTTCATTTAATACAAAACACAGTCCAGATCAGATAAACCTGCAGCTGAAGATGTTAGCATCTATGCTAATCTCTGTGTTAGCAGTCCTGCAAGTGTTTGGAGATGTGGTGTTGCTATGGATCTTTTTACAGATTGAGCTAAAGTTTGGTCAAGGTTAAATCCATTAAAAAGCATCAGGAGTGTTTCAAAGGCTTACATGACATGGTGTCGTCCAGTTCTTCTACAGTCTATGGTCTTGACCAAGGCTGGGTATTTCCAGCAACCCCACGATAGGATACGTATCCCGATACTGAGGCCACAATACGATACGTTTCCAGATACACATAAATTGCAAACATTGACTGGGCTTTTAACAGAATTCCAAGCAACTTTTTTTTTTTATTACAAGAAGAAAAAGAGCAAGCATGAGTTTTAAATGGCTCTGTAACTCAACAACATTAATTCAGATCCCCAAAGATGGGAGACATCTAAGTTTACATTTGGAACAGTGTTTCATGATATAGCTTGGCTTCTACTTTAAACTGTGCCATTGTTAACATTACCCAAAGAGTATTTACAACAACTGTCCAAATATTGAGCCTGTATTGATTCTGTAGAAATGTTATCGATACACGTATCTCCAAGAAGTACTTGACGATATTTTGTCGTAGGCTATCGATGTTTTGAGCACAGGCCTAATCTTGACCCATCAGCAGTTGCTTTGTTACATTTAAAGCCCCCTAATGGATGACTTTTATGTAATATACCTTTTTTTGTCTATTACATAATTCATCAAACTAATTGTTAAAGAAACAAGTAGGAGTAGACATGTATATGCTGAGCCACATTGAAAAACTAAGATTTTGAAGCATGCATAGAGATATTTAAAGTTTTATAAGTCTCTTTGGAGGTTTAGATTCTTTCTGAAAATGTGAAAATTTGGTCTCACTGGGATCCATTAAAACCAAAATCATATCCAGACTCATGTTTCACACTTAGCATAATGTCAAAACACTTAATTTGTCCTTTTTTGGGTTTGTACATAAGCCTGAAAGGACTGCAGAAAAATAAAGTTCCTATTACTTCAGTGAGAAGACACACCTGTGTTATTATTCAGTTTGACTGCAGAAGAATCCGTCCTGATCCTCTTGTGTGAGCGGTTTATTTTGTACATTTTAAAAAGCTCTAGATATCTAGGAAACAGCAGCTAACATGAAAAATAAATTAAATCAGGAAAAGACAGGGCATTTGTTTTGTTCCCTTGGTCTAGATTAAGACCACAGAAGGCAAATAAGGAAAAGAGAGCAGACAAACTCATGCAAATGCAAGGCAAAGGTTACCAAGAGTGGGATCGTATTTTTATTTTGACTCCCTGCTGTCAAACTCCTGGGAGGCTTCTGGATATAGAGACTGGCTATGTTCATGTTCTATTTACAAGCTCTGGCTCACAACTACATGGTAGGAAGAGCTTTAAAGTCAAGCTACAAAACTAAAACTGCTCTGTAGTTTGAAGCAAAATAATACTCCTTAACAGCACAACTACATCAGCCACAATCTTAAGTTCTGGTCCACGAACAAACCCACAAACAAGAAATTCACAGGTGATATGGACCGTCAAAACCCTGATCACCCACTGTTGCTATTCTTAAAGCCAAGCAGCCAAACTTAGATAAGGAACGCAGGGTTCCTCCATGCCTGTGACTCCCTGCTTGTAAAAGTGATGAAAAATTCATTTTACCAGGTTCAGCTTTATCTTGGGCTTCCTGCAAAGCTTCATTAAATCTGCTCTAAAACCTCCACCTGGATTTAGTTTGGGGCTGAGAGGCTTCTAAAGCTTCTGTGCATTTACATTTACCTGATGTCTGTCATACGTTCACATTAACCTTTACATCCCTGTGCCTGTATTTTCCCAGAGAGGAGATATGCAATGCTTTAGCACAGATTTAAGGCAAAAATCACATCTGTATTTTTAAAGCTACACTGCAAATGATTTTCTAATTTTTTTCATTTTGCCTTTATTGATAGGACGGTTTGTGCCCTCAAATCACATCTAGTTATAATTGTTTAATTCAGCTCAGATTCTTCTTAAATAACATACAATTATGGTTTCCCAATTTGACTAAACATTTCATGTAGCATACCCTCCGAAAGATGGTGAGACTCGACTGATGGTTTTAAACTTAAATGCTGTTCCACAAATCAGCTCCATAAACCAACGTGAGAACTGACAAAATATAGTAAACAAGAAATTCAGTTTTCCATCAATAATAAATGGTAATATAGATACCGGTAATATAGATATAATATAGATAGATAATATAAAACCGGCGCGTAAATTAGTCCATGAGTTCATTTATCAACACAACTCATTCAAATGCAAATGTAAAAAACTATACGAACAATGAACACCAACCTTGTGCCTCTTTGGGGGGTTGCCAAAATACACTTAGATTCAGAAGTTTTGTCATTTAACTGCTATTTAAGCTTTGTTGTCTTATACCGTTTCACCGTTAGCTCATACGTTCCGTTGCTTCATCCAGTAACGCACACAGGAAGGAAGTACAAGGTGGTGCTCTTCAAAATAAAGTCCCATATTTAAACCCAAACTATTAGATCCAAAACAGACAAAATACACATTTAAAAGTAGAAGAAATAACATTTTCTAAGAAGTAAGCCAAGTTACACAATTTTTATACAAGGAAAATATTTCAAACAGCATCTAAAACAGATATTTGTTTTTTCCCTTTCAAACAATGCAAGCTGCCCTCTGGTGGACAAAACGAGAAACAGCAAACACAAAACCAAAAAACGGGTATGCTACATCTCAATTTGATGATCTTGTTGTCAATAAGCTCATCACTTATAATGATTCTTACAGTAGTAATCATTTTACTGCACACCATGCCTTGCATAATTGTTATAATCATCATCTCTAATGAGGATAGTGCCGTAATCTAGTTTAAAAATATCTAAATGTTCTTAAAAACTCAATATATTTCCCAGAATTACATCAGTTCAAACATCTAAAACTAAGATGTAATTAAAAAGAGACACATCACAGCTCAGCAAGTGCAGTTAAAGGTCACAGCACGTGTACAAGAATATTTAAAAGTCTGTAAAATTATGACTGCAAGCAGGAGAGGAATGAGTTAACGTGGGTGGGAAGCATCAAGTGAGCTTTTCGTTCATGGAGAGGGATTAGACGCCTCTCGCTAAAATGCAGGCTGGATTGGATCCAGCCCTCACTCCTCGCTGCTCTGTCTCTCTTTCACCTCTCTTCTCCTTCCTCTCTGTTGTCCCTCCGTCTTTGATCTCCTCGTTCCTCTCTGTCTCCTTCTTCCTCTCTTTTATATTCATCCATCCTCCACTGCTTCTGTCACTCTGTATGCCACCTCTTCAACGAGCATCATCAGCAGTGACACATTCATTCATCCACTATTGAGGAATCAGAGTTTTTGTTGGACAAACAGTTCTCAAAGAGATTATGAGTGGAGATTAGGCCGGCACAATGTGAGAAAAACACATGTGCGATGACGCAATGGCGATAATTCTCTCCATAAGTAAACATGCACTATATTGCCAAAAGTAGTAGTGCACAGAGATCGCCAACAATAGGCAGTTACAGATCTCCAGACTTCATGTGGCCTTCAGTTAGCTGAAGAACAGTGCAAAGAGAGCTTCATGGACTAGGTTTCCATTGCCGAGCAGCTGCATCCAAGCCTTAAATCACAAAGTGTCATGTACACCGCCATCGGACTCTAGAGCAGTGGAGATGTGTTTTCTGGAGTGATGAATCACGCTCCTCTGTTGGCAATCTAATGGTTCAGTCTGGGTTTGGCAATTCTGAGGAGAACGATACTTGTCAGACTGCATTATCCCAAGTGCAAAGTTTGGTGGAGGGGGGATTAAGGTGTGGGATAGTTTTTCAGGAGCTGGGCTTGGCCCCTTAGTTCCAGTGAAAGGAACTCTGAATGCTTCAGCACACCATGACATTTTGGATCATTGCATGCTTCCAACTTTGTGGGAACAGTTTGAGGACGGCCCCTTTTTGTTCCAGCATAACTGCACACTAGTGCACAAAGTAGGTCCATAAAGGCATGGATGAGTTTGGTGTGGAGGAACCTGACTGGCCTGCATAGAGTCCTGACCTCAACCTGACAGAACATCTTTGGGATGAATCAGAGCGGAGACTGTGAGCCAGGCCTTCTTGTCCTACATCGCAAAGGTGCTTCTGGAAGAATGGTCAAATATTTCCATAAACACTCCTTAACCTTGTGGAAAGCCTTCCCTGGAGAGTAGAAGCTGTTATCACTGCAAAGGGTGGACCGACGTCATATTGAACCCTATATATTAATAATGGGAGGCCAGTCAAGTTCATTTGTGTTTGAAGGGAGACCAGTGAATTCTTTTGAAAATATAGTGTATGTGTTAAGTGGAAGTCTTAGCTCATAAATTTGTAGACCTTTCCGTAAAACTGAGCCCAAATGCTGCTCGGTCTTCTAACTGGTTTATCTGTGCTGTCAGTCTCATAAACACTGTACTTAGCTTTGCAATTGTTGGGGGAAGTCTTTTTTATCAAGTTAAATTTCTTTTAGAGTAGCCTTGACCGAAAACAACCAGAATTTTGCTGGTCACTATGAACTAGGGATGGGACGACACACTTAAACTCACGATACACTGCACCTCGATATGCGTCACGATACAATATCAAAGAAGTAAAAAAGAAAAAATATTACTGTGTGATTACAGCGTATTTATTTTTGTTTAAGTTGCACACAGGAAAACACAAGACCTAATAGGCCAAACACAAACAATAACACTCTCTCTAACCCTAGAGAGGTTAGGGAGAGTGTATGCTAATGAGCGGTAGGCTCGTTTTCGCCAGGGTCATCTTCACATTTTTATGGTGATGCTGAAGGTGGTGGTTCATGTTTGTTGTGTTGGAGGCGGTGTACGGAATGAAAGCATAGCAAGTTTACACAAAGTCTTGGTCTTGTCAGTTACTCTATTGTCGTCTTCGTCTTTTTTAATGAGAAAGCCAAAATACTGCCAGACAGATGACTTGTATCCAGGCGGAGCGTCCTCAATTTCGACCTCATTCGACTCCATCGTTCGGCTTTTCGGAGGCAAGGTTGTTGGTGCTAATGTTGGTTGTCGACACTTCTGGTCACATGCGCTGTTACCAGACGTGACGTCTTTATTTCGCGATCTGTGTTTTTCAAACTTGATGCGTTCATCTTGTATTGTATCGCGATATTTTGCCAAACAATGTTTCATTTCATCCCTACTATGAACAGGTTTTGTCTTATCATGAGATGTCTTCAATGGTAATAACTGAAAAATTAAAGAAATAAAGTAATCAATAATGGTATTTAAAGTACTCAACCAAAATTGCATTGAACACAGCGTGTCATATTTCTGTTAATTTATTTTTTTTATTGTGGAAATAGTATTGAACTCCTTTTACTGAGGTAACCATGTTTGTTTTTAAGTCTCTAATGCAAAGCTGCAGCAGAAGTCCTTATTTCAGCTCTCAAATCCTTTTTATTTCAGGAGCTGCCATCTCAGTCTAACTTTAGTCAGTCTCTGTTGTCTGTCATGTCCCCCATCAGTTTTGTTCATTTCAGTTTAATTTGCAATGGCTGACATCTTTTGTTTAAAACACACTGGTGCTGGCAATGTGCTTTAATTGCTTCTGGCAGCAAGTTGTTGGGGGAATTTAGGAATACATCAGTGTTAAATTATTAAGATTCAAGTTTCAAAGTTGAATTGGAATTCAAGACGACATGCACCAAGTGCCAAAGCCAAGATCTTGTACGCTATCACGCTCATTTAAATCTGCTGCTATGCCTGGGAGTGGAATAACTGTGGTTCTTTTGCAATTTTTATACCAAAAAGAAAAAAGCAGCATGAAGAACCAAAGAAATAAAAGGTTTGATGCTTGATGAAAGAGCAGATGCAAAAAGAGAACAAGGTCTGCACACCAGAAGCTGCTCAAAAATTAATTTAATGAGGATTGTCACTGCAGATGTGAAGTTACAGGTCTTAGCCCTTTGTATGACACAAATAAAGAAACAGACATCATGACAGTAAAGCATTTTTTGACTAGAGCCTTAAGTCCAGTTGTTTAGGTGTATTTTCTTAACAAGGTTAAAAAGTTCAACACAACTGGTATTTCTTTTCCTATAGTAATATAGTTGTTCTGATAGCAGCATTGTTTGGTATTGATAGGTTTTCACCTACCTGTCAAGTGCCTGCTGAATTCCAGCCAAATACCAGACAATTACCAGTGAACTTCCACCCCCCTCTCTAGGAGCCTAAATGTCATCATAAGGTATTTTTGCTTTAATATACTGTATATTTTTTTAAATTGCTTGTGTTTTTAGCTTCAAAAAGATCCGTAGTGTCCTCAGTCATAGTGTGGGAACTCCAATTAAACACCAAGTTAAACTGTGACCAATGATGACAGAGTCGTTGCAAGTTTCAACATTTACTGTGGCTTCTACTCCATTGACACCAGTGTGGGAGCATGGGGAAAACTGGAATCATAACAGCACAAAATCATCAGTTCATACATGTTGTTCTGAGCCAACAAATCACTAGCAAATGCTTTATAAGCTAGAATTAATATGTTCATTTCTACAATCATCAACTTGCGGCATTAGAAGGCCAAAACTCAAAATGAAAGAGATGGATTCACTCAAGATGCTATTTTCTATCATTAGCGTGGAACAGACCAAAACCGAAAGTGACATTGTGGAAAGAATTGCGCTTAGAAACTCGCATATAACAATGTATTATTATGTATGTATTATCTAAGGATATATTCAGTAACCTGCAAACAATAAAACAAAATAATTGTTTTAATGCCTTAATGGCAGCACAGGATCAGTAACCTGAAACATCAGATGAATCATTCTTTGTATTTTATGAGTCTATCCAGTAATGACGATCATCCTGTCAATCTGTCATAGCAGACGCTACGATGTCCAAATGGAGCTGGTTAATTCACTCCACTACTTGGAAACAACAGATGAGTAGAATCTTGCTTGTGATTCAGGCTTTGTCAAGAGTTTTAAAGTCTTTTCACCTTAATAACGTAGTGGATTCAGACTGTAGTCATGACTGGATGACAGATCATTCAGAAGAGCTGGAAAAAACAGAACCTCCTTTTTCAAGCAGGGAAACTCTGGGCACAACTTCTGCAATGTGAATGTCATATAGGATGGAGGACAGAATGGGCAAATATCTCCCTTATTGAGCCTGTTTTTAGATTTTATTATTTTGGTCTGGCTGATATTCTAGTGAAAATAAACATTCTTCACAATTTTGCAAAACATACATTTACTCTATGAACCTTGTAATCATTTGTAAAGCCGCAATAAATATATGCTGACCCATGTCCTAGGGGTGGAGGCTTGGGAAACGGGTAAGGTAATAAAAGTTTGTGTAAAAATGTATACAGATTAAAATCATAAAATCACAATCCCCATACCCTCATCTTTTAAACATACAACCATGTGCACAACATGGACCATTATAGACAGATATTTACTTATATTCCCATAAAGAAAGCCAGAAGTTATGTCAGCTTTACTAAAAAACCAAACAACTCCAGCTGCCCCTGTATGAAGATTTACTCATCATGCTGCCATTTTGGGAACAAAACAATGACTAATACATGAACACAGCTTCCTGTGTGACATATCACATATGCCTTGGGCTGACACTGCTTTCTAAACATACAAAAATAGTCCTAAACTGCTTCTCTAAAGAGCAGCTGGTCTGTTTCAGAAGGACTTTCAGACCTTTTTCACTCTAAATTCATAGACTTTACAGATGCAGACTAGCTGCTAACTTCCTGTTTTTTGGGAGTTACTTTGCTGCTCGTGGGGGCAGACATAACAAATCCTGAAAACTTCACACCCTGTCCTGTCATTGCAGCTCCCCATTTACACGGCTGTCAGCTCGGCTTTGTTAACAACAGCGATCACTGTTGAACTGCTTTAAACACCATTCTTTGTTAACAACTTTCACTGGGAAGGTGAAAGCAGGGCAGGAAATTTAAAATAGAGATGCTGATGTCAAACAAAGTTAACACATAAAAGTCACTAGAAATTCTTTGAAGGAAGCCCAAATAACTTGATCCTGACACCGGTCTTTTCTCACTCTTTTTGGATTAATACTGACTTCTCAGCTGCATTTGCACTACAGCAGCTATCAGGCAATAGAAACACAGTGCAACTGCTTATAATAATGAAAAAAAAAATCCAAGATGAAATTATTTGAGTGTGTGCCACAACTTTCTTTTTGGTCAGGCAGTGGTCTCCTGCTGGCCCCGGTTCGAATCCGGCCTGTGCCCATTTTGCAAACTGTTCTCTAACCCCCCTTCACAAGCTTTTCCACTTTCTTTTTCCTTTCAGTAAATACACAATAATGCCCAAAGATCTTAAAAAAATGTGTGTAGTTTTAGTGATGGACGGTTTTTAAGCATTAGTCTCTTGTATTGAGTCTTCTTTTGTCTCAGTTTAAGGTATGAGCTCATATTTTGACATGTCTACAATGTCCTTGATGCCCTCAATATTAACAAGCACACTTCAACTGCAAGGTCAGGGTCCTCTTTTCAATCCACACAATAGGACAAAGGAACAAGAACAGCTGATACCTTGACCCACCTTGATCTACTTTATTTTCCTCTAAGGGTCTGTATCATTTTACATCTTATGAAAGTGACTGATGATAACTATCTGTGGAAGGAGCTGGCCCTTGAGGCTGGAAAACTACAGTGACAGGCTGACCTATAGATCAGACTATTGTGTCCCAAACTTTGTGGGAAAACTATCAGGTGGAAGGTAAATCACAAAGCTGTTCATTGACTAATATTTACAAAGCTGCCCTTAAGCAAGGCACCTGCTCTAGTTTTAAACAACTGGGTTTAAGGCTGTGGCTGTGAGCAGGTCAAGTGTAAACTGGACAAATGAGAAGACTTGGGAATCTGAAAAGCTCTCACTCATGTAATCTACTGTTAAAAAATGTTTAGATGAAGATTAGACCTGACTGTAATAAAAGATAAGCTTCTGTTCCCAAGCAGCAGCAGCTCTAATTTGGTGAAGTTTAAGCCTGGAGGCCCCTCGCAGTAATACAAATATGTCTTTGAATAACAGGCAGGGATCATACGCCTGCTTTTTGTTCAATTACAACAATTCTTTTCAAAGTTTATCTGCAGGAGATGTGATTTTTACTTCAGACTCTGCACTGCAGAAGATGGAAGAAAGCCCATGTGTCCTTCGCGTCTTATTTTTTTAGACAATCTGCCTTTGAGGAGACTTGCTGTCACCATTATATAAGTCACAGGCAGCGCTGCTCCAGGTGAGAGAGGAGACATATTGTGTTTGATCAAAGGTGGGTTTTTGTGTTGTTCAGGGGGTTGGCTGTCTAAACAACCATAGAAGCATCGCAACAGCATGTCAACAATCATATTTGTTGCTTATTCACAATTCAGCTATTTAAACTTTATCAATGCACACAAATGGTAGCTTCTTTAGTGTGTCTACTTTACAAGAAACTCTCCATTTATCCTAGCTTTTAGCTTTGGTCAATGGAGCCCTTGTAACATTACTACATCTGCTTAGTTTATTTTTGAAGGGGGAGGGTTTAGGTTTAAGATATAGGGCGTCAGACTTAGACTTGGCCTGTATCCTCAGGCTGTCCTTAGGCACCTTTGTCCCTTTAGTCCTCAACAACCGTGCACTTGCATTGCTTCAACCACAACTGGATGTTTGCTTGGCTGTGTTGTCAAATTGGAATTGTCCATTCATCCATCCATCTTCTTCCACTTATCCATGTTCGGGTTGCAGGGTCAGCAGCCTTAGCAGAGAAGCCCAGACTTCCCTGTCCCCGCCCACTTCATTCAGGTGCTCTTTGGCCAGCTGAGAGACTAATGGTGCGTTCCAGTTGTACTCGGAAGTAGGAATTTCCGAGTTCCGAGTAGGAAACTACAACTGGAACGCTCCCCGAGGTCAGAATTTCCGACTGGGAACTCGGTAAAACCTCGCCACCCCCGAGTGGACAATCAAAGATGGCTGCCCCCAGTCTAAACAGACATTAAGCTCCTGTAGTGATCTATTTCTTAGCACTTCTGTCTTGTGTGTGTCACTCTAAGTCAGTATTGTTTGGCTTATATTTACAAAAATTCTGCCATAGTGATATTTACATTTTTTATGTGATATTTGTGAACAACAATGCAGGGCGTGCTAACAACAGCTAACAATAGCCTGGTAGATCGGCATGTTTTTTCTGACTTCATCTGGAACGCCGATAAGTCGGAGATGATGTCACTCCCAGTTCCCTGTTCCCAGTTCAGAGGTAAATGGAACGCAGCAATAGTCCCTCCAGCGTGTCCTGGGTCTTCTTTAAGGTCTCCTATTGGTGGGATGTGCCCTGAACACCTCACCAGGGTCACAAGTAGTTTTCAAGACAAATGATCCTAAAGTTGGCATGGTGGAACACAATACAAAGAACATGACTGCAGTTTGACTGATTTTGTGGCTCATTTTAAGTAATTTGATCAGACAGAGCTCGATTTGTGATAGGAATCGAAAACCCCTGCAGCAGAAACTCAATCATGAATCCCTCAAAAAATCAGTACCATAAGTCTTTGGCAAGTCAAAAGTCAATGTGCAACATGCTTTATTCTCTCAACTATTTACTTAGGCCATAAATGGTTGTATGAAAAGTTCATGTTTGCTTCATTACTAAAGAGGCCACAGGGGGCGCCAGTGTGCCATGAACAGCTCTGGCCATATACTGTTTATTGTGCTTTATTTTGTTTTATCCTTGACTGTTATGTGCTGAAATGCATGTTTGGTTTGGTAGTCTACAAAACTGACTTACCTTTGGGTTCAACAAAGTCTGAATCAGAATATGAAATAGAAATTATAACTTTGTCCAAGTCAAGGGGATGCACCCGGTTGAGAACAGTATGAAGTACAAACTGGACAAATATGCTTGGACACTGTATGTGTTGTTTCTTCTGTGCATCTATAGAGTTCCTGTTTTTATAGTTTTGCCAGATGATTCCGTAAATGTAAGTTAGGTCATGTTTATAATGAGCCTAAAATGTCTTATGGTTCTTATTATGCAAACAAAGCATCACATCCAGCAAAAACTAAGTTCCCCAAGGCATTAGATTCAAGACATCGTCCAAGCAATAATAACATCCTGATTAATGTTTCGTCTTGAATGACAGTTTGATCTGAGTTCTGTAATCTTTATGTGCTGGAGAGACTCATCTGCATAAATCCATCCATCCATATCCGTCATTTACTGCACAGCGTGATCACATGCCCTCTATAGAAAATAAATAGACTGTGTCGACTTGACTCATGTCAGTGTGTTTCAGTCTGTCCGCTCGCTCAGTGTTCAAAGATCCATGTGATTCATCAGTTGTTGTGACATATGAGAATGTCATGAAAAGCCACCAAGCTCTGACTCTTTTGATGAGTATAATCAGGAATTCAACATTGCCCTGTACCAACATGGACACGTCATGTTGCTGTGTTTACCACTACTGAAGGCATCAGAGTGTCTCTTTTAGTAAAAGCTGCCAATTTCTTGAGTCTGTGATTTTGTACCTAAAATTTTAAAAATTAAGCTGATTTTCTATCACGTGGCCGCATCCGACAAGAGGTTTCTTTGGCTGCACATTTTTGACCCTTCTTCTTCTAAAGCTTAAGATTGCTTCATTTTGACTGAGGTTTATCTGGCACAGTGACAGTGACCTGACCATGGTACTTTATTAAGGTAACGTGTTTCTCTAGCTGCTTTGAAGAGTTAACGTAGTCTTTATGGACACGGCTACAGCTGTTTGTTTGTTAGCAAGATTACACAAAAACTACCGGACACATTTTGCTAAAAATTCTCGATGGCTCAGCTTGGAAATGATAAGATTTTGGTGGTGATATGTGTATTTGTCTGAATGTAAAAAAATCCAGAAATTGCAAAAATCCCATCAAATTAAAATTTAGTTGAATTGTTAAGCACCTTTCTGTTTTGTTTAAGGATTCACTTTCAATTTTACAAGATAATATGGGGTACATGTCTCTACCATCAAGTTAAAGTTCATCTGGACCCGATCCAAAATGACGTCACAGAAAAACATTGAACATAATGGGAAATCCCATTGACAGCATTCAATAATTGACATAAAATCTGAATATTAAGTGATCTTCCCAACACTTTTTATGTTCATACAGGATTACAACCTCCATGTATGTGCAGAGATTGGTCCAGACTCTGGCCCTAGTCTTTTTGAATGTTTTATTTATTTTCAAACTTAAAATGGAAAACGTACATATGTATATCTCTATACAAATCCAACAAAAACAAAATATAAAAGGTAAGCAAAGGCAAATAGCAATTACAGCATTTTTTCTACTATAATTAATATTTGCAAGAAATTATAACAGATTCAGTTCGAAAAGGGTGTAGGAAGAAGTAACAAACTTATCTAGTCCCACCCCTTTTTCATTTTAAAAATGTCTTACTTAAATTCACGCTGAAGCCTCTTCTGGATCTGGTGATCCACAATTGTATCTTTTACGGGGGCTGTGGCAAAGCCACTGCTGGAACTGGGCTGCTTGGGCGAGGTCTGCACTCTCTGAGTGCTTTTTTAATATTTAATAAGTCACCAAGTTATCTGGTGTCCTCTTTGGTCCACTGTGGACAGAAGTGTTTAAAGCTCATGTTTACATTAATATCTGATTGCATGTCCCATATTGCTAAACATGCTCACCTGTATAATCTTGCAGGGACATTCAATCATAGCTATTGATGCTGTTATTGTTCTTATATTATTTTTTATTGACTGTCTTAGTCTACTGCTTCCTTTATTAATGCACGACTGAACTAGTCAAAACAACTTTAGCTGCGACATAATAACACAGGTGGAATTTGGCCTGGCCTTTTTCAGGGTACTGCCAAAAGAGTATGAAACGATCCAAAGGAAATACACACATTGGTGGTGTTTTTTTTTTTTTTTTTGCTGGACGAAACTGTAGGTGGGAAAACCTACTTAGGATCTTATTGTCTTCAGTTTCGTAGACTTGGCATCCTCCTTATGTGGTGACCACATCTAGCCCACCTTCCCAGTCCTTTAGGTTATCAGATCTGATAAGAGAGCCAGCACACTTTTAAAATTATGTGTGATGTGATTTTCTGCCTCTGCCTCTTTTAACTCACCAACCACACCGAAATTCCACCGAAATCACGGTTGATTCTCCTCAAACATTGTCGAGCAGATTGCTGTCAGTTGTGTTTGTTTTAAAGGTTAAATCATGATTGACATTTAATCTATTCCACAGGCTCAATAACAAGCATTTCCAGACTTTCTGTGGCCACAAATAAAGGAGACAAAACAAAGTTTAAACCCAGAATCCCTCACAGTTTTACTAAATAGATTTCACATCAAAAGTTCCCAGAATATCAACAACACCAACAGGATCTCTCCACCACATCATCCTATAAATAAATAAAATAAAAGCCCTTCATCCTGTCAGTTTGCCCCCATTCTGAGCCCTGAGGGAAGAGACGGGGATGAAGGGCCACTGCGGTGTCAGAGTTTGGCTCCAGATTTCCTGACACCATCTTGTCAAATGTGTCAATGTGGTGCTTCGGCTTGACAGCAGTGATTTATCACATTAACTATGTACCACAGTGTTTTGCCATAGGCAGAAGAGTGTCTCTAAATCAGTTCAAAATGTAAACTTAGAGCTGGGATTGTGAAACAGGCAAAATGCTTTTGTCCCATCATACAGCTTTAACGGATGAGATGCTATGCAGCAGCCTAATGTTTCTTTTTCTATTGTCAATGACAGAAAACACACCACAATAATTAATTAGTAGCAGATCTTTAGATCTTAAATTATGTTTTGGCAGTATACAAGATGATAATTAGCTTATGGCGAGTCTGCTCTATTGTATGAGGACTGCTGTAATAGATGGAAAGCATAAATCCAAGTTTGCATTGGGAACATGATTAAGTTGGTTGGTTCAATATAAACAACAGCAGTCCCAAGGCTAAACCCTGTGGCACACCATTTTTAATGTGAGATATCGAAATGGTTAATAGACTGTATAGAATCTTTGTCCAATACTAAAGCTGCTGATGTGTTTTGACTCCCAGGAGCAACTTTACTGACATACTTACTGTTGTTTATATGTTAATATGATACCGTTTACTGTTTCAGTAACACTTCTGCAGGTGTGACTTGGTTTGCCGCATGATACATTTATTACAGCACAATGTGAAGTTGATACAGCATCAAATACGTTTCATTTATTGAACAGAAGAAACAAATGATACAGCTGCGGTTTCTCTATGCCACCTGCCACCACAGCTTTCGTGCATGTGTTTGTTTTCTCTCAAAGACCAAAACATGGATTGATCGGCAGCATATTGGACAGCGTTGAGCTGCATTGGGTTCAGTCAGGCCAAGCAGAATGTAATTAATATTGGTTGGGCAACGTTGATATTTGCCGGGTATATAGGCACATTTTACTGTTGTATTCTTAAAAGTGTCCAATGTTGGATCCAAAAAGCTCGTTAGCAAGAGTTGACTTCCACTTACCTTTCCTACCCTCAGTTACACCTGCCCTACCTCTCCAAAAATGTCACCTGGGACAGACATTGGATGGATTTGTTCGAAGGACGAGCCTTCCTGTTGTGCTTAAATTCATACAATACTGTGATAGATTAATATTTAACAACTCAGCTCCTTTTCATGGCTGTTTGTTTCTCTGTTTTGTTTCAGATCTGATCGTCAGACTGGCTAAGGACAAGTTTGGAGCCATTCAGACAGAGTACCAAAAGGTAAACTGTCATGTTTGTGCTTGTACAGTATTTATTGTGATTATTTGCTCTTTTCATTTATTTTTGACTGGATTCGACTGTGTTATAAATTGCAAAGGCAGAAATTACCTCTGGGTTGCTCTGCAGTCCTTGAATTCTCAGAGGAAAGGTGTTAATAGCTTTTAAAAGCCAAAGCAAGGCCATCTCTTAGCAAGTAATTGCTCCTGGCACATCCTGTGAATAAAAGAGGAGCTACATCTTTTGAGTTTTATGAGGAACAACTTTAAAAACCAAAGACGTCTTCTCAGCTCTTTGACGTCCTAAGATCTAACAGAAATCCTGTGAAAGCTCGCTCTGTACCTTCCTCTCAATTATGGGAGTGTGCCTTCTGTGTGCAGTGTTGCAATATGCAGCTATGTGGATATGCATGCCAATTTTGAATTCTTTGATTCCTCTTTTTTTTGTTATTCTGTTTCATCCACATGTTTTTGTTCTGTGGCTTTGCTCTTTCTTTGACGCTGCGTTGCCTTTGTCTTCTGCATGCCCTCTTCATCTGATCTGCTCTGGCCTCCCTCAGCCAGAGAACATAGTGCTGACGCTTCAGGTAAAGTCTGCACACTGGATCTATCTGTGCAACCCATCTCTTCTCCCATCATGCTCCTCTTTCCCAAGTCGCCAGAGCTGCACAATCCTAACTAATTTTTTAACTCTGCACTTTATGGGCCAATTTCCCGAGTGTGTGTCTTAAACTTTTTAGTTGTTGGAATCTTCCAGTGATTGTGCAGCCCTTTGACTTTCACCCTTCCACACCATTCAATCATAGGTCCTGCTTCTACTGAATACATACTCAGTTCAAGCTGTGTTCATACTCAGTTATGAATAAGGAGGAGAAAAAAATCTGACTGTATCACAAAAAGAGAGAAGGAATTAGAGCTTTGTGAGGATACATGTATCGTTATGGCCTTGACAAGCCTACTAACACTTCAGGTAAAATAGTGCCCATCAAAGAGCCCATATTCTGCTTTTTTACTTCATTTATTTTTAACGTCTTAAAGTGTAATTCCATGTGAAAGATATAACGTCTTCGATATCCGGACTTCTCCTCTTTCCCTCTTTATGGGAAATGCAGCTGCCAAAACATCTCATTCTCCCGCCCTACCAATAGGCCTACCAGTGTGATGTCATACCCTTGTTTCATCATCAGTTTAAAGGGACTGTGAGGAGTTTCTAAGTAATTACAAAAAAGTCTCACTTTTAGATATATGCCTGATGGAAATACAAACTTTAAGATGAGTTTTATAGCATCAAAATAGGTTATCTATAAATGCTATTCCTTAGCCTTCCGGTTGGGTCTGACAGGGATGGACTGGCCTGGATACTCAACTTCGGGAACAAGACAATTAAAACTAGAGCAAATTTATATTATTCAGACACGTTTTAGAGCACCGGGCTGTAAGTAGCGATATATAGCCGGCTACAAGACTACGATACTAAGTTTTCCAAAACTTGCTTGTTGTCACACATCAAAAACTACCACTACGTAACTAGAAAGAGATACATTACCTCGTCACTTTGCATCCTGTTAATTGTTGAAAAAAGAAGTTGTAAAGCAATGCAGAGTTCTGAGGAAAGTCCGAGCTGCATTTTTATTAGCATCACAACAAACACACAACTTGGCTTGGGTCACTTGGTGCGTTCCAGTTGTCGTCGAAGTAGGAATTTCTGAGTTCCGAGTAGGAAACTACAACTGGAACGTTCCCAGAAGTCAGAATTTTCTACTGGGAACTCGGTGAAACCTCACCACCCCCGAGTTGACAATTGAAGATGGATGCCCCCAGTGTGAACAGTTATTTAGCTCCTGTAATAATCAATTTATTTGCACTTCTGACTGGGGTGTGTCACTCTAGATCAGCTGTATACATAGTATTGTTAGACTTATATTTACAAAAATGCTGCTATAGTGATAATCACATTCTTCATGTGGTATTTGTGAACAACAACGCAGGGCGTGCTAACAACAGCTAACAATAGCCTGGTAGATTGGCAAGTTTTTTCCGACATCAACTGAAACGCTGATAAGTCGGAGATGATGTCACTCCCAGTTCCGAAGTTACTGGAACACAGCATTACAACAGTCGCGGCGCATGCTCATGAGTAGCAGAGTCTTAATGTCGCCGGTAATAGATTCTCCTCATAGCACCTTTAACTCAATTGACTCAATGTAGGAAGCACATTTAGGAGCATAGCCATTAGAATGAATGCAGAGTTGTTGACAATGTGGTGGTGAACTAAGATGAACTGACTAGTCAAAACAGAGTTCACGTGTAAACCAAGCAGACTAGGCCCACATGATGGAAAAGAGCCTTAAAAGTGGAGGAGCTCTGATAGAGCATCTCAGACAAATAGAGGACACAGCACTTTTAGAAGTCTTCTCTATTTAACATTAGTGGTTGTGAACTTACCCAGTCATCATAATTTAGATATTACTCGATTTAAGGCCAATTATGACCTCTTGATGGCTGTGTGTTATTCGAGAAATATCTATGATAGTGTTTTTAATCTGCTACAACTTTAAATGTTTCAGAGTGTCCTGTGTTTTTAAGTGCAGCAATTTAAATTGGATTTTCAACTTGTCTTCCTATGAACCCACTTGTCCTTCTGTTGCTCACAACAGCCCTTACACTCTGATACACAAACTTACACAGAGAGAGGAGGGGTAGTGAAAGTTTGAACTTGTGGCCAGCAGTTGAATTAATTTAAAGTAGTTTTTCAGCATCACTGATGACATTTAAATTTCATTGAGCAATCCAGTGTTTTAACATCTCAAAGCTCACATTGTGTCAGTGAGACACTAAGCAGCTGTGGTTGTACCATTGTCAACTATCAGAACAAACCTGATGCTTTAAGTTTCCATAAAACAAAACATACAGGCAACTAGGGCAGAGTTTGACAGAAAATTGATACAGTTTGTGTTGTATAGGGGTGTAAATCACCAGCTTTATGATATTTATTCTTCGGACAATGATACAATATTTGCCGATATCACAAAGTCTGCTACGATTAGATTTCGATTTGAATCGATTCAGCATCCTTAGATCAATTTAAGACAATATTGTGTAGTCATTGAACACAATCAGTTGCATTTCACCTAAAGCAAGAAAGAAATACAAAGTAATTCTGATGTTTTGATAGTTTTATTACTGACATGTAAAACGATGCGCTGACCTATGGGCAATTTTAGTTTATAGAGGATTATAACCATCTGTCTAATCGTGTTTTAACATTAAAATTGGGTTAATTGGTAGTCAGGTGCTTTTCTTGACCCTAATTGGTCTTATTGTTACATTGTGATGTTAAAATATTATATCAAGAAATGAAGCAAAACAATAATACAAATTATTGAATTTTATTTTATTTTTATTAATAATGACCTCCAACATTTCACCATGCTCTATCAAACTAAAAATGTCCAATTTTGATTTTAATTAAATGGAAAAACTTCTCATGTTCTAAGGAAAGCTATTGACTTAACTAACTCAGCATTGATGATCTTGTTTTACTGTGGTGACCACAGTTTGTAATGAATAACTTTAATTTAACATCTTTTAATATCTATACATAATAGTATGCTTTACTATTTTTTTTTTTTTTGTGATACAGTGAATTTGAAAATTTATAGATGATAATATTCATATTTTAGCATTAAAATGTATATTTCAGTTAAGGAGCTTCTACATACTGTTGTATTAAGCATTTCAGAAAAAAGTGGTTTTGGTAATAACAATGCTATTTATTTAGAGCAGCTGTGGCATACACTCCACAGTGGGTGGTGGTAATATGAATTTGTCAAGCACTGTATAATTTCAGATAAATTACCTTTAAAGTAACGGTCAGCAGTCCTCTTTGCTGTCCAGCAGTATTTGCTCTGATATCCACGAAACCACAGCGAGGATGAGTGACACATGAATAAACACACACACACAAACATACTCACACACTTGATCTTTTGCATGCTGACATTTGCAAAAGTCTTTTACTACCATAAATCTCCACTCACTGACCTGCACCACTGACACATATTTCTGAATCGCTGCCAAAGAGAACTTCATGGAAACATTAGTCCTCCAGTGAGATTCAAACGCCCCCGAAAACCTTGAGCTCAACAAACAGCGGCTTAATGTTTATTTGCAGTATCTCTGTGGATGGACAAAGAGAAGTAAGGTTTCCTTTTGTTGTAAAGCATTATAAGATTTTCATTGACCTTAAAGTATATGCTGTGCAAACAACCAATGCTCAAAGCACATAACGGATGATGATTTGGTTAAGAGAAGACAAATTCATTCTAGTAATTCTGGTACCGACAAGCAAGAGACCAAAATTGTTGATTATTGAACTGTCCATCTGGTGGGTCGAGCTACTATACTGATAAATTGGTTGTTTTACTTATGTTTGGGGAGGCTAACAGCAGCCATCTTTCTACTTCCACAACCAAAATGTAGCTCAGAGGAAGAATTGAGACTCTGCTGCTTGCTATGAGAAAGACAGAGGATGTTTAGAAATGCCTTTATAAGTCTACTCATAGGTAATTTCCTATACTTAGAACTGACATACTAGATGGACCGTTCAAAAATTTTCACTAATCTGTCTAAAACAGAGCCCATAGGAAGTGTTTGATTAGGGCAGAACCTTTCAGAAGTATATTCGACTGGTGATTGGACCAGCGTCCCAACAATCAACATTTATTTAGGGCCACATGAGCCACTTCTTAAATCAAACTCAGGTCAATACATCATACAAAATGATCTTACTATAGAGAAGTTTGTAGTGTTGTTACAGTATTGTTTTTTCATTTAATAATATGCAGTCAAAATCAGAAGAAACTGTTATTGAAGCTGTTAGCATCTATGCTAATCTCTGTAAGGCAGTCACTTCCTACTGTCATCTCACTATCTCACCTTTTCCTGCTCCAGAACACTCTGATTGGGCCGTGCTGCTTTGTACTGGGCATAATCATTGTAGATTGGAGCTTGATAAGATGGATCTGCATGACGACAGCCATTGAATCAGGCTGATCCAGCTGCTGCGCAAGGTCACACTTCTTGGGCTGTGCTTGAGTTCACTAAACATGCCAGTCCCCACTTTGCTAAGCAGACTGATGCATAGTATCAGGGTACAAACATTTGTAAACATTTACATGTATAACTGTAAATACCTACAACCACCCTGTCATAATGCTCTACTACCCAGATGTAACCAGTACGTGGCAGATGATTTTTTGCTGTGTGGAGCAAGTTTTTAGATCAAGAAAATAGAGGTTACCTTTTTTATGTTGAAATGCTGAGTCAGCATTTTAACATATTGTTCTCCCTAAACTCCATTTTGTTCTTTTTCTTCTTCTTCTTATTCCTTAAGATTTTGGCACCTTTCACAGGCTTCAAATTTGCACAGATATTCACAGAAAAAAATTGACATATGCAGCATGTTCATGAGAAGTGCGCTTGTATTTTTCACAGGTTTAACAGTTATACTTTTTACAGTAAAAAATAATTTCTGCATGTATTTTTACATTGAAATCAATGGGACATTTCCGCAGGTCTGCTGAAAACTTCAGCAACTTTGAAGCTCCATAGATTGGGCATGCTTGCACCTACAGATGTCATTCGTGCTTTAAAAGCTGCACTGGGGTGCTGGTTTGGCGTAGTGGTTAGTACCCCATGTACATGCTTCTGCCGGTCCAGGTTCGAATCCCGCCTGTGACCAGTTTGCAGAGTGTCTTCCCCTGCTCTCTCTCCCCCTTTCACAAGCCTATCCACTGTCTCTCTCCTATCAATAAAGGCACAAAATGCCCCCCCCCCCCAAAAAAAAAAATATATATATAAAAAAAAAGCTGCACTGACTTCTCAGCTATTTGTACATATCTTCAGCTTTTTGCTGGTGTCTACGGTTTTTTAAATATGAATTTTTGAGCAACACCAAGTTTTGCGGTTTGCTCTGGACTGACTGCCTGTCACGTGACAGATTAGACCGTAGCCCTCCTTCACACACACAAAAACTTCAGCAGAATTATCTTGTCATAACTTCGTCAAAACGTCCTCCACAGACGTGATTTATGCATGAAAACGTCGACTCACTTCTCCTCTTGCACGTGAAATCCGCTTCAAAGTTTAATCTGACATCGTTTTGTCTCAGTGAGCTTCAGCTTTTGCGGTATGCTGCAAAATCTTCCATCTGCGGTAATGCAGTTCTTTACCTCGGGACAGTCAAGTGCTTCACTTTGGAGCCCGTTTTTAACTCGCCACTATGTCAATATTTTCTACTTTATGGACATGAAACTTATACCCATGGCTTCAGCATGTTCTTGGGATGCTCACAGTGCAATCCCTTTTCTGATATCTACCACGGTTTTCGCACAGCGACCGTTCATTTACCCGCAAGTACCGAGCGTTATCACAGTGCTATATGAGACAAAGAGCATAACTACCGTGCTTTCCATGAGTCAGCGCATATAACCCCGTGGTTGAAAGGCTAGAGCAGCAGACCGGGATCGAGAGGCCCGGGTTCAAATCCCGGTTGAGGCAGATGGATTTTTCTTTCCATCTAGTACAGATTCTTCATTAACAATAGTGTAATCATGCTTGTCTTAACACTCTCAGCCTTATTTTGGACGTATTACACTGACTGGCCACTTTATTAGGTACATCTACAGATATCAACACATTTAACCATGTTACAAAACAGTCATTCATTTTCTGCTTTCTTTCACAACTGCGAACAGTTTTTAGTGCACTTTTCACTATCTGCTGCAGTTTCTAAGATATGACTGTTGAAGCAGCATCAACTTTTGCACTTTTCTTTGAAGTTAGAGCGTGGTCACGTGACCTGCATACCTGAGCTCCAGTATCTATAATTCTCTGCAAACATTTTTATTGCACATTTCACACATTTTCAGCCCTGATTTACTGCTTACAACTATTCATGTCACATTTTCAACTTTCTTTGCATTACTTTTAGCAATTTCATTTCACAGTTTCAGCAGTCACACTCAGCATTTCAACGCATTTCCTGCATGGAAATGCAAATTCTCTAGTCTGTAGATGATGTCCAGTAAACTCAGATAAACCATCACAGAGCAATGCTTCACTGGCACAGTTTTCTCAAAGTTAACCTGTTCTGACAGCCAGGATCCCTGAAATCAGCATGACAGCGCTTACATGCTTTCACTTTGATCTCCCATTGAGCTGTTTCTAATTTATTGTGCTCATTTATCTGATTTCAGAGTTTTCTCCACTCTCTGTCAAATTGCATTTAATCATCAGTGGAAATTGCTGCAAGTAGCATCCCTACAGAATACATGAAAAATGACAGATTACACCCCCCACTGCCTTTCAACAAAAAGCAAAAACAGACAATTATCTTAATTGTGGGCTGTTTTCTCTCAAATGGTTGGCTCATCAGTATTGCTCCTGTTTATCATCTTAATAAAATAAAGCCCCTCAAGTGAATTTCAAGTAGCTGAAATGCAACCAAATTTTTTGTTTGAGCATTTGCAAAACTTCAATCTTCATTTTTACTTCTTCAGATAATTAGTGTCTCCAAAGCAGTGTTCAGTCCATCTTAAAATGATTGTACAAAGGAGTAAAAACAGGATAAAAAACAACCAAACATGATGTTAATTCATTCACAGTAGCTTTTATAACAGGGCGTTTAGCTTACAGATGATGAGCATCTTGCTTCATAACACTTAATGCCTTGTGGCTGCCTTAATTAAATCTGATCAAACTTAGAAAATTGCCCGTCCTCACTGCTCAGACGTGCTGCCACCTCAGCACCAATTTGTTCTGATTGGAAGGTCACCTCCTTCTTTTGGGCTCTTGCCAAGACAAAGTGATAATCTAAAAATAGCCCATGCTGCGGGCTGTTAAAGTGTGGCATTGGGGAAAAAAATAAAACATTTCTGACCTTTTTTTTTTTTTTTTTTACGGAGAAGATTCACCCAAAACAAGCTCAGCCCAGGAGCAGAATGACAACGCAGCACACAATTTTAGCAAGTGTTCTAACCACGAGGCCCAAATTGGTGCATTTAGATGACATGAGATTGATGGCTCCCGCATAACCAGTGTCACTTATTCAATTTTAAACTCTCAGGCTTGCCACACACCAGGCCATTTTCAAATCTTACTGGTGTTAAACACTGGAGGCTAAGGACAGTTTCAGCAGAGATTTAACATCACACTGCTCCAAATGCACAGTCTAGATGATTCAGCCAGTGCAAGGCCGCACATGATGCCAGACACAAGATAACAGAGAAACTGTCATGATTGAATGTGACTTCAGAGGAAAAACAATTACAGAGAGAAAGTGAGCCGGTGCTTGTGTTGTTGCCACAATTCCACAAGCTGGGCTTTGTTTTATTATCCCTACAAGTTTTATGTATCGAGTAACCCTGACCTCTGTTCTCACCCTGTCTGAGACACTCTTTCCCAGTGTGCTCTGATTGATCCACCTACTGTCTGGTAAAATATAGGTGCAAGAATGAGTCCAAAAGCACCAAAGTGATTTTGCATTTAGCACTACCTAGTTCCCAACCATGCAGAGTAAATGGGATTAAGGAGACCAGTTTCAAATTAATGCCGGAAAGAAGGTTTGTTATTAACACATGCATGTGGGATTTTAAAGTTTAATGTAAAATGCTAAAATGTACCTGATGTTGCCTCCTTTTGGTCCAAAACTGTTGCTGTGCTTTTCGAACAATAGTGCTAAAACTGCTAATAATGACTACAAACATAGCTGGGGACCCGATGGATAGTATTTCTAATTACTTTTTTAATAAACAGCTTGACTTAGTCTTTTGATTATGTGGAAACTCTCAAACAATAAGATGTTAAACATGAAAAATATTATAGCTGCTTCAAAGTTTAACCACCATGTTATAGTTCCATATTAGCTTGCTGATAGCTTTTCACTTTTGTCGATTATGTTTCAGCTTGGAACATGGTGAAAAATGGTTTGTTTGTTGAGATTATCAGAGAGAACAGAAGGTAAATGTTTCCTAATCTTTTGTTCGCTGCAGAGCTTATCAACAGCTTGGTTCAAAACACAAAGAAAAATCCTCTAGAATTTTCGCAGGCTTGCAGTGCAATGCTAACTCAAATGTTGGCCTCCGAAAATATGTCGTCCCTGCACTGCTCTGTTGGTAAAAAATTAAAATTACTACTTCTTTCTATCATATAAGATAATAATCTTGAACCCTTTACAGAACCATGGCATCACAGTGGTAGGTCTGTTTTAGAAAGTGTCATCATATTATATATGGAAGTATAAAATATATCGTAAATGTCAACTTTATTCAAATAGTTAAAAAAGAAGCACTTTAGTGATAAAATGGTCAAGACTTATTTTCTTATTTTAAATGGAACATAATGGCAAATTTCCTTTGGCTTGGATGTGGCCCAGATGAACAGCAAAGATGTGGCCCACTTATGGAAGTGAATGACGGCCCACATCTGGCCCATGTATGTTATCTGGGCCAATGCTTTAATTACAGAACTGTGCCAGAGGAGAATTTTGAAGGTATGGCCAAACCAATGTGGCCATAATATGGCCCACATGCATTTTGACTCATCACAACTCGGCCAGAGGTGCCACCTAGATGCCACATGAGGCCCAAAAGAATGCTATTAAGTTTGTACAAAATTTCACCCAGTATAAATCCCGGGGTCTTTAATTTTAACGTACTGCTGTTGTGTTGTGGCAAGTTTTCTGTGTAATATTAGCAAATGTCTTATCATTGTCCTAAGTATTGATTGTACCACATTGTAATGAAAACTGGTAATTTACACCCCTTATGTTAAATCAAAAAATGGAGCTGTATATCTTTTAAAGGTATTTTCTCTCAAAAGCTAAAATTCTTTGTATGTTGTTGATAATGAATAATGACATTTTCGTGTCTGGTGAAACTTCAGCCAGGGCTATTGTGAATGGTAGAATATGTCACCTGTTGATTGTTGTTTTGAAGAAATTCTAAGATTATGAGCTCAATGACAGTGCAAGTAATATTTACTGTAAACAAGATAACATATTTATTTACTATAATGTACAAGAAGTTTAAGGAAATTATGGAGATGAGTTTTCTGCTCATAGACTTTCAATAAGGGGGGTCTCTGGCAAGGAGAAGGTTCCACAACCTTTTGGTCTGATAGCCAGCTGAAATCTGACTTCATCTTCAAAACCTCTTTGCCCCTGCTTTCTGTTTCCAAACAACCAAAAATCATCTTTATCCTTGAAGGTCAGAAGGATTAAACTTACTGCCTTTTCTTTTTACAACTTGTAGAGTATATTTTACAAACGGCCGGATGCTCTCAGAGGCTGGATTACACCCAAAGCCTCAGATTTTAAAGTTTTCACAGAGATTTTTAAATGAATCAAAGAAGAATACTTTCTCTCTGACAGCTCCAGAAGCTGTTTCTCCTCACTATGCATGTTAAAAAGCCAAAGCGGCAGGTCCCTGGAGGAGCCGGGGTCATTGACTTATGAGGGCGATTAAGATTAGTGTGCATCAGCCGGGAGAGCAGTCCGTCCATTCAGAGTTAGCGATAGCAGTCGCACTTTGATCCTGTCATAACCAGGAGCTATTGAACATTATTGTGACAAGTTACATACGGTGTGGGAATTACCAAGCCCCTTTTCAATTTTGCCATTTTCCCAAGTCTGTGCTGAGCGTGGGTTAGATGGCAGCAGATTAACTAAGAGCCCTGTGCGACATGACAAGAGGAGGGAGGAACTCCTCCGAGAATCTGCAAACAGCTGCAATTTAACTACAGTAATATATCAGGGAACATTTGTAAGAAATGGAGTTGAGTCACCTTGAATATTTCTAATTATCAATCAAAATCCTGGATTAGTGTGCGCTCCCAGCAGAAATGGGAAGATTTTCAGAGGACTTTCAGACACAGAGCACAAACCTGAAGAACACACAGCATTTAAACTGAAAGAAGAAGTACTTAACAAGATTCTTTTAATGATGAAAACCATAAAATCAGCAAAATGAGACTCACTTCTCTCTTTTCATTTAATGAGTTGGCTGCATCCTCTTAACCAGCACACCAATGTGCAAAATGTCAAGTCAGCAATCACCATAACAAGAGCGCCCACCCAGTTAAAATGTGATTCATGCTGCTATTTTATTGCTCCAAACATATTGAAATAGTGAATTAAATTGACCCAGACCAGCTTTTTATCTTCAAATTCATAATTCTACTTTTGAAGAAAACTGTGTCAAGTGCTGGTTTGGAAAGACTCGCTTGTTAAAAGCATAAAGTAACCATGGGAGTTTGGCAGAGTGTCTACCTGTTTGTGAATCTGTACTGTATGACTGTCACTGTAGGCTGACAGATAAACTGTTGTTGGTAGCAGAAATGAAAACATCACATAATATGTTTGGGCAGACCAAAATATCAGTGTCTCAAAGTCATCATTCTTGCATGTGCAATGCAATTTAGGGCTGTAAAGTCCAAGTCGACTGGTCGACTAATTGGTCAATACGTGCTCAGTCGACCAAAATTCTGATTGGTCGACCAAGTGTGTCAATTTATTTTTTCATCAGGAGAAACGTATCAAGTGAAATGTGGGTGTTTTCTGAGCAACCCCGTTTCACAGGTAACAGCTTGTCTCAGAACACCACTTTAATGTATTTATCGTTCAATTGAGTCCTCTAGCATGTGAAAGGCATCGGCAGTGTGGCTGAATTTAACCAAAATAGATGGCGGTAAAAAAGTGGAATGTAAAATTTGCAAACAACAGATTGCATGTCACAGCTCGACTTCAGACATGGCATATCATCTTAAAACGGGAAATTTCAATATTTTTATTATATTAAGAACATTTCAATATTCAAGTCTAATAATCGTTTATTCATTTTATAGCTGCACGCGCACCTGCCCGCTGCAATGGCGACATCCTTCACCCAGTCCGAGCTGGATTTCAAGCCTCATATAAACATGCTGCTATTTTATTGCTCAAAACAAACAACATCACAGAAGGAATTGTCTATTTTATTGCTCAGGATATGAGGCCCATTGGTGTCGTGGAAGGCCAAGAAAAAAATTGGAACCTGGATATTCAGTGTCAGTGCGCCAGACAATTATGCATGCACTAACAGCAAAATACGAGGGACTCAAAAAGAGAAAGTTTCCGAGTTAATAGATAAAGATAACAGATACGTGGGCGTCACAGGAACAAACATCGCTGCGCGACGATATGAAGTTGCCGATGCCTTCAAAGTTCCAGCCGAAAATAAATTGTCTGTTATATGTGAACAACGTGGCTAATATGGAACTATGTGTGGAAATGCTAAAGGAGTCCCATGAATGGTTAGAGCTGCAGAGTGTCAGGTGCGCCGTGCACACTTTGCAGCTCTGTATTAATGTGGCGCTCAAACAAGAGCCAATTTGTCGCGCTGTGGCTGCAGCACGTCATGTTGTGGCGCATTTTAAAAAGGGACACAAAGCAAAAAATGGGCTTAAACAGAAGCCAGGTGCTGATATCAGTTTCACCCATGCTGAACCATGCTCCGCTTCTCCGTTTTTAGGATTTATATCAGCAATATATTTTCACCAGCTGTTTATACTCTCTCTTCAAAAGCCTGGATTGTATTTAAAAGTGGCTTATTAACACAGACTAAAATGAAGCCTTTAAATTTGGAATAAAATCGATTTTTGAACAAAAAAATCGATTTAAAAATCGTCACACAAAAACTCCCAATACTTATGGAAATCGACCCCTAGTAGCTGCACAGGAGCAGCATATTGTGGACTTTGTTAAACACTTTAGAAATCATCAAAGTAGTTAGTGCCCTTTTATTCTCTGAGAGATCCCCCAAAGTAGACTCCACCTGATATATCAGTATAACTTGTATTACAGATTTTAAAGTAAAGTAAATATAATATACTAGGTATGACAGTCAGCATTTTTTTGCTCACTCCTGTGTAAACTTGCTTTGTCTTGCAAGTTTCACTCTCACTTTCCCAAATCACCTATTAACCAATAATTTCCCCCATCTTACCATCCAACTAATATACTTGTATCTTAATTAATCCATGTTACATGTTATGTAACATTTGCTTTTTTGATATAAACAAATGTTTTCTCCCATCCAGGTCTATTTCATGTTATTTGCTTAGAATTTACCTTCATTTAGCTTTAAAAAGTGCTGCACTAAGATATGTAAGATGCTGTATGATGTTTTGATTCAGGTTACACTTAAGTATGTTTTAGGATTAGTTCATCGGTACAGTTATTTAAGGGCACACCAGCATTTATCAGTCAGTTAATATCCTGCCCTGCATGTTTGATCCCAGAAGTCCAGTTTATTTAACCAGTTTGAGTGCTTCCTGTCATAATCAATCATAGTCACTGCCCTGGCATGATTGGAAGCGGTGTGCTTGAGCACAGTACAGTTGCTCATGCACAAGCACAAGCACAGGTATGCAAAGTGGGCAGCTGCAGTGACAATGCATTCTTTATCAGCAAGAGGAGTACACTGCATATACAGATGCAGCCTCATGAAACTTCCCCACTTTTCCTAATAGGATCTTGGCTAGTCCGTGGCAGGTCCTTGATGGGGACTGCCAACCCTGAAAATTTTAAATTGTAAATTACAAGCCATGTTTGTGTTAACTTGGGTTGAGGCATATTCTCTCTGTTGGTTTGATAGTCACTCTAATGGCCCTTTTCCACTAGCACGCCTTGGCCCTACTCTACTCGGCTCTACTCGATTTGCAGCGTGTTTCCACTAGCCTGGTACCTCCTAAAACAAGCTAGTTTTAGTACCTACTCCGCTCTGGTTCCAAGCGAGCTGAGTCGATACTAAAAGATGACGTCACCGACTACCAGCTACTGATTGGTCAGACAATGTTGTCATCAATGAGTCATGAGGGCGATGACCTAGCATGCTAGCGGTAGCTACCATTAGCTTACCCTCATACGTCTTTTCTTTGCAGCTCGATTGCTCTCGTTCTCGGCTTCATTCTGTTGTATAGCTTCCAAAACTCTCTCGTGCTTCTCAAGGGGTATTTCTTCTTGCCAACTGCAGCCTTCTCCTGCTTTTCTTTTTTACTCAGTTTGTGACAAAAAGCCACTGACTGTTGTGTCGCGTTCAAAATGGCGTCACCGCAGTGCCGCTCAGCTGTTTACAGCGACACTGTACCCTGTTGGGCAGGCGACTGGAGCTAATGGAAAAGCAGCACAAGGCGAGTAGAGTAGAGCCGGGTAGAGTCGAATAGAGTAAAGTAGGGCTAATGGAAAAGGGCCATAATCAGGCCCTATAAAGTCAGTTATCACGGAATTGCGGGTGGAATCATGGAAATTGACATTAAATGCTGAATATCATGGAAATTGTCAAAATTTTACGTAATAGTTTTGTTTTCCTGACTTAAAACGAACATATATTTTGGTTCACTTGACTGAACCTGCAAAGATATGTGTGAGGACCACAAGAAGAGTGAGTGATTATATTTCATTACTTTATTCAGCGTCTTGGAGTTAAATTTGCGGTAAAATAACAACAGCAACAAAAAAATCCTCAAATAATTAAAATGGAAAAAACGAAAAATGAGAAATACTAAAATAAAATTTGGGAAAAAAATTACACAGATTTTAATAGCCTAATATCCTAGGAAAAGGCTGAAGCTATTGGGAAGCACCAATTCAAGGAGACATCCTGCAAATGCTTGAATAAGCATGTTTACAGAGAAATATAGGCTCTCAGAAGTGTGCTGATAAATGGCTGGAAGATGGCAGGTCAGATCTGTACTCTGCATTTGACTTATTTCTCGTCAAAGTTAATTCAACAAGATCTTTATTCATGTGAATAACCATCCCATTAGAAGCAGTTACAAGCAAAATAATGTCAAAAATGTATTTTAAGGACATCATGGAAGAACTGATGATTATTTGAGGTAAAATAGCATAATTTGGATGAGTGAAAAATACAAATGCTCTTGCTAATATCAAGATTTTGTGACCTAAAGTTTTTTAAAGACGGAGTTAGGCTGGAGCACTCTATCTGGCAGTCAGTTCACATTGAAGCAGTGTTGCCATCAAAAATGCTGTCTCTCTCTTTCATTAAAGTGGGACAAACAGCAGCGCAGGGCTACATGGATGGCTCAGAAGCCTTTGAGTATTTTCCCCATCACCCTTCATGTGTTGTGATCCTCATATCCTCTGTGCATATTGAATTTGTTCAAACCAGCTTACAGTGTAGCACTACGCACTACTCCCACTCATTTTCCTCTTTGTTGTAATTACATTAAGTAGCTGTTTGTTGAATGGTCGTGAGGTGTCTAAGTATTAGTAATGAAGGCTTCTCTAGCACTGAGGAGTGTTATGTAATGAGTTCATTGTTTATCCATAAATCCCTTAAGGAAAACGAACAGAGAGATTCCAGGCAGTGGGATCCTGACAGATATTTTTAGATTTTTGCTGTTTTTATCCTCTGCTTCCTTGTGTATCATCCCTTCTTTTTCTGTACGCCACATTAAATCAATCAGTCCTTCTTTCCTTCACTCCTAAACCATCCTTATAATCTCTTAACCTCTGTCCCTTCCCTCTTTTGTTGATCACCTCTCCACCTCCAATCCTCCCCTTTTTCTCCATCTCATCCCTGAGTTTATCTCCTTCCTGTATTGTTTCCTGAATGCATTCTCCCTCCTCCCGTATCTCACTTCTCCTTTTATTCCCTCCACGCTGACCCCAGGCCATCTACTACGAGATAGGCTTCCTAGTATGTGCGGCGGTGGGCCTGCTCTTCGCCATTCTGATGCCGCTAATCGGCCTCTTCTTCTGCATGTGCCGCTGCTGTGACAACTGCGGCGGCGAGATGCACCAGCGGCAGAGGAAGAACGCAGACTGCCGGCGAGGCCTGCTGGGAACGCTGCTCTTCTCCACGTCGCTGGTCATCACGTGAGTATGACACATCCGCACTCTATATGACATGGATTGGGATGCAAATGTGGATGTCTTTCTTCACTTTCTGATGTGCAGGGGGGTTTAGTGCATGCTGCGCTTCATTCACACTTTGACACACATTCAACGCTGCACACACAAATACCTCGGGTCATCTCGTGGATGTTTCCCACACAAATACCCATGCAGTCATCAGCCTCCCCCATCCCCCATCTGTTTGCTATATATAGTAAAGTCTTACTGTGGGTACTACGTGGCAGAGTCCTTCATAGTGTTTAGTTTAAGCCCTGTCATCATAATCAGCAGCAGCTTCATGCTGAATTATATTTTTAACTGTGACAAGAATTCATTATTATGTCACTATGTCACTGCACATTGGAATTACAACCACAAAACTCAATTTACTTAAGTCACAGTTATGATTATACACCTGATGTAAGGACTGGGATAATTCTGATATCATTACAAGCATTTATATAAGTAAGCAGTAACTTTATACTCAGGTTAGTATTTATTTCTACCCATGTTACTCTGCCTTGTTTATACCAGGTGTTTCTTGTTTCTGTCAATAGTGGATTCCTATTGCCTTATTTATTGTTATATATGTTGTTTACTTCTTTTCTCCGAAACCAGCTCCTGTTATTGCACAATTTCTCAGCAATAATGTCAATCTATCTATCTATCTACATTGCCTGGTCAAAAAAAAAGAATCACCACCTGGATTTCACTAATCAAATAGGTACGAGCCTCCTGTTTGATAATTCCTGTATGGGCTATGATATTTCAGCTGGCAACAAGTTATTTAACTTGGAAAAGATGTTAGTCTGTTTAAGAAGGGTCATATCATTGGCATGCATCAAGCAGAGGAAACATCTAAGGAGATTGAAGAAACTACTAAAATTGGGTTAAGAACTATCCATCGTATTATTAAAAACTGGAAGAATAGTGGGGAACCATCATCTTAGAGGAGGAAATGTGGTCGGAAAAAATCCTGAATGATCTTGGCCAAATCAAATCGAAGAAAAACAACTGTTGAACTCAGGGGTGTGTTTAATAGTGAAAGTAAGAGCATTTCCACACACAATGTAAAGGTAACTCAAGAGATTGGGACTGAACATCTGTGTAGCCTAAAGAAAACCACTAATCTGTAAGAAAGGCTGGAAGAAAGGCTTCACTTTGCTATGGAGAATAAAGATTGGACTGTGGAGGACTGGAGTAAAATAATGTGGTCTGATCAGTCTAGATTGGCCCTGTTCCAGAGTGATGGGAGCATCAAGGTAAGAAGAGAAGCAGGTGAAGTGATGCACCCATCATGCCTAGTGCAAAATCTGTCCATCAGAAGCTATCTATCTATCCACAATCTATCTATCTATCTATCTATCTATCTATCTATCTATTAGGTTGGAAATAAATCTTGTGACATTGCAGAAGCTTATCGAAACAATGCCACAACGAATGGGCAGTCTGTCTGTCCATCTGTCCATCTATCTATCTGTCTATCTATCTATCTATCTATCTATCTATCTATCTATCTATCTATCTATCTATCTATCTATCTATCTATCTATCTATCTATCTATCTATCTATCTATCTATCTATCTATCTCTCTCTCTCTCTCTCTATCTATCTGTCTATCTGTCTATCTGTCTATCTAGCTATCTAGCTATTAGTATAATATAAATTACTGCTATTAAAAATACAAGAGTAATGCTGTAATACAACATAAACATTATTCAGTGTCTTCCTCTTTCCATCTCTTTACTGGAAATGGAAATTAACTGGTTGGGAGGTCGTTTTGGGGTTGTATTATATTTCACAATAATTCCATATTCAATATTCTTTTCAAAGAGCACCATTGACATTTCATTCTGTATGATTAACCTGAAACCCTTCACACAGTGATCAGCTGCCACCCTGCAGGCAAATTCAGACCCCCACAGCTTCCCATTTAACCTCCAGAATGTTTGTAATTCTAAAAATCTTAGGTAGAAAAATATGTTAGGTTTTGAGAGTATCTTTTTGCTGTTAGATTCCTATAAATCAATCAGGATTTTTTTTTTTTACTATGACCTTTATATCTACAAAAGGAACCTTGAAAACAGTTTTAATATTTCAGGAATGACTTCATGTTTGACAGCAACTTTTAGCAACTATTCAACTTGAGAGTGAGTACATGGATAATCAAACCAGTTATGGAAACATAATTGCTTCAGAAGGTAGAAGGCAAAATATTGTTGCTCCATATGGCTGGCAGTAGTATGAGTGACTTAAACTGATCCTTTAAGCTTGTGGTACATCTGGATCTGCCTTATTTAATGTCTGTAATCAGACAGATCTATCATGAAGCAGAAAGTTACAGCTTGAACAGAGATTAGCATGGATGCTAACAGCTTTAGTAGCAGTTTTATCAGATGGCAATTCCTTATTAAATAATGATCCATCTGATGCACAATGTCAGTGATCCTTTTGAGGCTAAAAACAATGCATACAATTGAAAAAGATCAAAATCTTAAACTAGTGCATTTAGGTATCCCAAGTGGATGGAAGTTCACTTGTTATAGTCTGATATTTGGCTGGAAGTCAGCAGACACTTGACTGGAAGGTACACATTGAAACAGCTGCATCTGTATGTTAGTTGGACCTTAATATTGACAGTTTTTCTTTTTAAATAAGTCCCCAAAGCAGCTGTCAAACAAAGCACTTGACCTTTCTTCAAATGTACTTAAAGAACACAAAAGAAAGAGCTCCATTTAAATCATTCAAATAAAGGGTTTTATGACATTATAGCTCTACCACAAGAGGAAAGAGACTGTGTTTGGCTGAACTTTTCAAATTCCCTATTTGAGTTTCTAGCCTAACTCGATGCAGACTTTATACTTTGGCCTTATATCTCTCCAAACTTTCCTCCAGAGTGACTTCTTTTATAAATAATGGATGTCCTCCAAACTTTGAATGTTTTATTCTGAAATTCACTCTTTTTTCTTGCTATGCTTTCACTGCAGCTCAATGGTGTCACACAAATGGTAAACTTATGCTAAAAAGGCTTTGCTATGAAATATATTCTAGATTTTCTGCCTTGAACTGCTGAAACCTCATTTCAACTCAAGATCAACTTTTAAAAAATGATTTTTGCGAAGAATTAGGACTATTTTTTTCCTCATTATTTAGTCTTAAAAAGCATAAAGCAGGGGTTTCGTAATGGATTTAATTGGAAGAATAGTGACAGAGAGCCAAAACAGTTTCATGATTCATTTCTATCCATCAGAAATGTGGTATTTTCTTATTACAAGTGAGCCCAAATCTGGCAAAGTTTGTGAAAAAGAGCAGTGTCAAGTGAAGATAAAACAGAGGAAGTGGGCTGTAAACTGCTTGTAAAAATTTCTTAAGTTTACTTTGTGATTTTCTCTTTGAGCCTCTTACATCACCGGGCTGTCTTGCCTCTTGAGAAACTCATCCCTCAGAAAATGGACCACAGGAAACTCAATCCACTCTGTTTTGTAGTCTCAGCGGCAGAAGAAACAGTAGCCTCTGGGGATGAAGCCGCAGCACAAAAGGCTCAGCGGCGCTGCGTTTGCCTCTTGTGCTGCACTGAAGGCATCCAGGAGTGTACTTAGTTTGATGTTCTCTGACTTTTTGTCTTTGTTGGAAGCAAGCCCGGTTATTAGAAATTCCAAAGCAATATCCTAGGAGCCCAGACGTCAGAGCCTGAGAGCATCCTTAGAGCTCTTATTAAATCTCCCCAGCTACCAGGCAGAGACGCTGCAGAGGCTCTAATGAAGCAATTACAGCCAAGAGAGGGATGATCACCACACTCCTTTACTGCCACTAGGAAGCTGACAGCCAGGAAGAGAGGAGTGGCAGGGGTGATATTTATTTTCCAAGGAGTGTGAAAATTGGATTAAGTGGGGTACATGACACCCAGAAAAACTTGAGGACAATGCCATGGGAGAAGATGATAAGAGATGAATATGCCACAAAGGAAAAGACTGGAGATGCTGTGTGATCTGCTGTGGCTGTGGTGAAGATAAGTTCATCATGACATGGAGAATAATAAAATTTAAAATGGGATGTTTTAGATATTGACTTGTGTGGTGTGTTAGTCAGCATGTCAGTGTGTTTTAGGCAGTCATTCAGTTATTATATCAGCATTTAGACTCTAAACATTGGCCCCATAGCAAAGTTAAATTGTGTTTAACCAATGTTGTGAATCCAAGACCTTGACTTTTTCTGGTTGTAGATGACAGGACATGCCATTCCTTCTGACGAGATGGATTAAGTATGTCTGTAAATCCTGGGACATAAAATCTGTAAGAACATCAATACAAAAATGATCTTTTGTGACACTGTGTTCTTCTTTCAGGGCTCTCTTCCATGTGGTCTCTTAGCCAATAACATGCTGAATTTATTTAACCAAATATGTGGTCATTAGAGATGCAACAATACACTTAGCCCAGGGTTCAGTGTGTGCCTTTTTTTATTGGTAATGTTTTTGGTTAAGTTTTGTTTTGACAGCTTGGCTTTTGTGGTCCTTTTACTTTTTTTCAGAACAGCAGTTGATCATGAAGAGGAATTTCCAAATAAATTCTTCATTCCTTTTATATGCAAAAAGACATTTTCTTGAGCATGTGTGATTAAGTTTGTATACATTAGGGCTGCAACTAACGATTCTTTTCATGATCGATTAATCGGTCGATTACTTAAAGGGCAACTTCGGTATTTTTCAACCTGGGTCCTATTGCCCCAAGTGTATGTGTGTATACGATTGACGGGTACAACTCGTTTTAAAATTGGCTCAGTATCAAGGGAGCGGATGCAGCCGGCAGCCGCGAAGCTAGATAGGGGGGCAACTGCATCCCGTATAAGTTTGAGCATTAAAAGTGTTTATTTCGCCACAGACCGGTTGCGATCGCCGGTGCTAGCTCTCTAATTAGCATTGTAAGCATTGCGTTTTCCTTCACGTCCTCTGACCTGTGTGACGTCATCTGTGAGCTTGTTGCCGGAAGAAAACAGAGGAGCAATGCAGCGCTGCTCAGAGTGGAGCTGCTTATCCCGGTGGACAGTTGAAATTTTAACTGCATCGGTATCATGGCTGAATATTTACCAGATTTCGAGAGTGAAGACGAGCCTTTTCATTACGACGGCCACCCGTATTTATTTGAGCCAGAGTATACGGACGAGGAGCTGCTACATACTCAAGAGCTAACGAGGATAGCAACAGAGGGCAAACGAGCGTGAAGCAGCGGCTGCACGAACGCTCTAGATTTGTCTCCGACACACACATTTACTGTTGCCCTAAATCCTCTTCACTTTTTCCTCTCGTCCAGCCAGTACAGACTTGTGGCCTATCGTGTTACAATGCTAATTAGAGAGCTAGCACCGGCGATCGCAACCGGTCTGTGGCGAATTATAAACATTTACACAATGCATACAATACTTATACGTATTGTATGCATAAAGACATATTAGTTATACTTACTTTATGGATAGTTGACCACTTGGTCCCTGTGGTTTTTGTCGCCTCCTTCAATTTATTTTGGGTACATGAAAAAAGGTATCCAGCACTGCCCTGTTGATCAGAGGGGGGAGATCCTCTAATGTAGTTACACAGCGTCAGGTACTTCCTGTATCATCCCACGACACATCGAGACCACGAATATTGGGCAACAGGTCCCACTCGTTGCAACACAGACATTCTTCCTCTGTGGGCATAGAGTCACAGCAACCACAGGAGCACCACCAGTCCTCAGAAATTCGTGTTCGTGCAGCCGCTGCTTCATCCTCGTCTGCTCGTTGCCCTCTGTTGCTATCCTCGTTAGCTCTTGAGTTTGTAGCAGCTCCTCGTCCGTATACTCTGGCTCAAGTAAATACGGGTGGCCGTCGTAATGAAAAGGCTCGTCTTCACTCTCGAAATCTGGTAAATATTCAGCCATGATACCGACGCAGTAAAACTTCCAACTGTCCTCCGGGATAAGCAGCTCCACTCTGAGCGGCACGCTGCATGACTCCTCTGTTTTCTTCCGGCAACAAGCTCACAGATGACGTCACACAGGTCAGAGGACGTAAAGGAAAACGCAATGCTTACAATGCTAATTAGAGAGCTAGCACCGGCGATCGCAACCGGTCTGTGGCGAAATAAACACTTTTTAATGCTCAAACTTATACGGGATGCAGTTGTTCTCGATCAAGCTTCGCGGCTGCCGGCTGCATCCGCTCCCTTGATACTGAGCCAATTTTAAAACGAGTTGTACCCGTCAATCGTATACACACATACACTTTGGGCAATAGGACCCAGGTTGAAAAATACCGAAGTTGCCCTTTAAGTGACTCATTGGATAATGACACATTTTTGCAGTTTCCTTTACAATTTAGCTTAAAGTTGTTTTAGTTACTTTCTAAACAACTATTAAGACAATTAAAAGCATTTTACTTCAGTAATAATATTTTATCACAGCTTTTTTCTTTCTTGACTCACTGTGCAAAACTGTAAGTACATTAACAAACTTGTTTGCATGTTGCTCAAATAAATGCTCAAAAACGTACTTTTCTTCTTGAAACAAAGCAGGCAAAGTAGTAGCAGTCTTGTCTGTAAAGTATTCAATAAAATAAGGTGCTGCTGAATGTAACAAACAAAAATGTGATCATTTGCTTTGCTTTGTTGAGCGTGAAATGCTCCCAGCTTTTGGAGGTTTTTGGTCGTTCGCGAAGTGATGCTGCCGTGGACACTGCCATTGTAAATCCTTCTGCATGTTGTTGTGTGCAGTGACGGTCGCTAGTGTGCATGCACACCTCTCACAGCAGCTTATGGCAAGAGAGCGGGCTCATCTCCTCCTAACTAACTGCCTGTCAGCTACAATTTCATGCACCAAAACACCCGTGATTTGTTGCCAATGAAAATCGATAATTAAATTAGTTGACAACGAATTTAATTAGCGATTTTCATTTATTTAATCGATTGGTTGTCGCAACCCTAGTATACATATACTGTATATTAGAGCTGCAACTATCGAGTATTTTTGGAATCGAGTACTCTGACGATTATTTCTTCGAGTACTCGAGTACTCTAACAAAATATACTTTTTGTTTTTAAACAAATAAATCAATTGTATACAATGCAACATGTTAGGGCTTTCAAATTGAGCAACCAAATGCCGTTTATTCCTCAGAAAAGGGTTTTTATTTTAACAGCTTTCAAAGTTTAAACCAGTACTGGCTTAAAACAAAGCCAATACAATACTGATTTACAAAGCAATAATATAATTCTGCAATTATATTTGTGAAGTGTGTTCTGGAGGGCATTGTGTAGTTTGGATTGAAATCCTTGATCATGTTCTTAAATCCTGTGTCCTCCACCATGGAAAGAGGACGCATGTCTGTGATGAGCATATTTAAAATGCTGTAATAGTAATAGTTGCAGCCCTAACGACGTGCTATCGTGCTAAGCTACATGCTAGGCTAACTCTGTTTGACATTAGACACACTGCACTGTGTTTTCTTTTCGTCCCTTCTTGTAGTGACCACACACTTGGGACACTCTCTGCCATTTCTTCTGCGGACTCTCCTTTCTGTCCCTCTCTTTTCTCTTCATTCATGATTTTACAAGCCGCGCAGCAGCGGAGGTAGCAGGCGCATTGTGCCACAGAAATGACCGTCCGTGTCAAACACTGTGCACTGTATAGTAGTCCAGATATATATTTATCTGTATAATTATATATTAAACAAGGCTTCGAGGCACAAAATTTAATTAGAGGATATTTTGTAATCGAGTACTCGCGAATATTCGAGGAATCGTTTCAGCTCTACTGTATATGTATCACTAATTATGAAAAAAAATCTTTTCAGGTGCTCATTTCCAGTGGGAAGCATCTGTGATATCCATGCTCCTCAAAACAGCTTGTAAATCTTATAACAGCTGATTATTTTCTCACCTTTAATAATACCAAATGGTATTGTATTTTAAATTAGGTAGTTTTTCAATAGGGTACAGTTTGTAAGGATTGTGTATTCATGGAATGACAAACACAGCTAAATGTGGCACCTCAAAAATATGCCAAAAATCTCCTGCAACTGGAATCTGCTGTTCTGGTTCATAGAGTGGCAGCATTATTTGGTATGTGGTAACATTTCCAAACTTGAGAGAACATTCTGTAAAGCTGGTGCATTTAAAGACAAACTGAGAAATGGGTTTCCCAAGAAGACAACACCACAAGCTTCCTCAATGAGTTTTGACCGCTGCTTAGTATTTTAATGTTGTTGGAATAGTTTCAGTGCTTTGTGTTTTTGCTTCAGTGTATTATGGTCATCATGCCCAATCATACCCGTGTGCTCAAGTTGTTTGTCAAACCACCAAACAGATGTCTGACAGCTAGAGATGGGAATTGATAGTTTTATTGATACCAATTTCATTAACTGTCATGCTTATTAAACAGATTCTTCAACAATTATTTTATCAGTTCCTTTGGATTTTCCATATTAAACAAAATTAGCCTGCAAGATTTTTTGAGGCAACAATGTCAAACACATGACACTCCTGACATTAAATTTAATGTTTTTTTATGCCAAACATTCAGACATAATTTTGACCACTTCTGCTCCCTGTCTGCCCTAATTTTTGACTTCTCTGTTATAATTTATGCCTCTGATGAGAGTGTGGCATTGATTTGGAAGGACTGCAGAACAGAGTGGAAGGAACTGATAAACAAAAGACTAATATTATCCATTCTTTGAGGCAGCTGCTAGACCCTCAACTAGAATTGCTTTTAGATTCCCATCCCTACAGCCCTCCTTTACAGGTGCTAATTTCAGTGGCAGGTTGTTTAATATTTCATGTACCGCCTCACAGGTGTCCTTTGTGATTTGCCCGTTGCACATTTTCATATTGCAATGATGGTGAATATGCAGTTTATCATTCAGGCCTCGTGCACACATGCATGAATTAAAGTTGTTTCCCTGTCCTTGAGAACCAGGGATTTCTCAGCAGTGCATTTATTTTACTTAACAAGAAATAGCTAGGGGTCAAGCCTTGATTTATCTTACATAGGCAACAAAACAAAATCTGCAGACTGTTCTCTGATATGAAGACATACTTGGTGCAGAGCTATACGAGAAGAAAATGTCAATATGAATCACTCTGTGCTCCGAAGGTGCTGGGGTCAAACCACAGAGTAGCCTTCAAAGAGTCGTGGTCGTAAACGTGATTGAGTGATGTTCACTGGGTTGGAGTAGTGCTGTAGGGGTTTGGGCTTTGATTCACACAGATGCCAGTCATGCTCAAAACACACACTCATGCTGAAATGCTCCAGCGACGACACAGGCGGGCTTGTTGTCATTGTTAGATCAGATCTACAGCATGGAGCAGATGTGAGCATCAGCGCAGGGTTCAGTCTGTGTCGTGTTTTTATTTGAATGTTGCGCATGAAAGATGGAAATTTAGTCCCCGCTCTGTTTGGAGGGATCTGATGAAAAACCTTTTGTTGATTCAATCGAGACATTTACATAAACACCCATAATTTCATCAGACGGAGATTAGAGCGATTCTCTCATTAGTGCTGCTGTCTGATTTTTACATTTTTAGCGGGTTCAATGAGGGGGAGCAAATTTGAAATCTAAATAAGTCAAAGCTAAATAACAAGCATGGATTGTTGATTCTAAAATTGCATTGGCATGTAATCACATTAGAAATTTTTTTATTCAGAAATAAAAATCCTGGCACATGTAAGAGAAGGTGAGAGAGAAACACAAGTTTTAGTATTAGGAATTCATAGAGACATCCCTGGAAATGATCTAGCAAAACTTTTATGTATTTTTAGCTTAAATGATGCTTTTACACATGGTCAAGTCATTAGCGTGAACACACCACCATACCATCACAGTGTCTTGAAAGTTCTGGACTGCTTAACTTCTTCATGCTTGTGGTGATAACCTGTCACAGCCTTAATACATCCAAAATTCCTGGATCAGAGTACAGCAAAAACTACCTGTTTTTACTCTCTTCAGGCTATTTTGGTAGTAAAACATTACAGTGTTAGAGAACTGTGTTAGAAGCTGATAACTTGTAACTGGTCATGGTACCTGTTTTGCACAAAGCACGGGTCAGAAAGTGTGATCACCAGTGTTGCTTTTTTTAAATCTCAGCAGCTTTTGACATTTTTTAGCGGCTCCATCTTTCCGAGCTACAGCCCACGTGTAGCCTTGCAGAGCAGATGGACCTGCCTGATTCTGAAATCATGCATCTCCACCTTGCCAGCCTCCGTGGTCCGATGGTTTCACTTGGCTAAATGCTTAACGACCCAATCAGGGAAGAGAGGCGGGAGCAGCAGAAGCTGTGGGTGTGATGACAACAATACGTGACTTGGCAGGAAGTGAAGCCACTTCCTGTTGTGCAAATAATGGAGGCTAATGTCGTTTAGCCCTCATGGTTACTCAGTTATACTTGGCGAAATATGCAGTCCTCTTAAGTTTACTTCATAGGGTTTGTCTTTGATGAGGTTCATGTCACATATAAGTGTTAAATGTTACATATGTGTTGTATAATATAATGTGAAACGATCGTCTTAAGGTAGTTTAGCTATCGGCTAATGACTGTTTGCCACTACAACTAACAGCCATTTACTGTTGTTGTTTGCCCTTGTCAGCCATTAGGCATAGCAGCTAATGTCTACCTGTCAGCCACTATGTTTAGCTGCTTCATATGCTACGTCATGGCAGTGCTGCTTGATATGGATTGGTCTGCGATGAGTGTGTTGAGCCAAACGATCATTCAATCAGCAGCTAAAGTCTAACCGTTAGCCGCTATGTTTAGCTGCTGCATATGCTACGTCATGGCAGCGCTGCTTGATATGGATTGGTCTGCGATGAGCCATACGATCGTCCAATCACAAGCTGCTGTTGTATTTGAAGGTTCTGCTCCTGAAAACATTCTCGCAGGGCTCCTCCCCAGATGGATTAGTGAAATATTTTCAATATGGAACTGTCCATCTGGCATGTCAGGTTAGCCCATGTGTGCTTGTTTGCCATAAACACACTGTATCATGTCTTGGCTCATGCATGAATACATGCACTCTTTAGCTAAACGGCGTGTTGCATTACGCCTGCCCGCCGTCTAAGGGTCACACTGTACCTTAATGAAGGAACAGCTCAGGGTATTTCAGTCGCTGCTAATCAGCTCTGATTCCACATAACCTGTGCGTGGATGTATAATGATAGGAAGACAGATGCAAGATTGTTCCTCCTGTTCAGGCCAAGTGGAAGACCTCTGCCTCATACTGTTACCCAGCATGCATTTCAGCAGTCTATTTCAGTCGCAGAGTGTCCAACACTATTAACACAAAAGGTCTCGACATGATGAGCTCAGTAATTCATGCTTATCATATTGGGTCTAATTAATGTTAATGTAGGCAACAGGGACTGAACATCCAGCTCCCTTCACTTTTCATTTCAGTCAGTCACTTCAGTTTGAGGACTTATTAGAAAATGTCCATCTGAATGCATTTAAGGAGCTCATTGTTGGTTTATTTTCACAAAAGGTTGTTCAGTCAATGAATTTCAGAGAAGATATGTTCATGGTTGGTGGAAATTTTCAGAAAAATGAGTCAGTGCTTTTTTTATGTTTGAAAACTGAGAGACGAAGTCCTTCAATATGTGCATTTTGAGGTGAATTTTTTATTTTTATTTTAACCAAGTTTCAATTTTCAGTTCTCTTATCAATGTGACTTGGAATAAAAGCACTCAATTCTGAATTTTTAATAAAGTGACCCAGTTAATGAGAGGAAACAAATTTTTGTCTCAGAGCAGATAGTGCAGGGCCAGCATCAGCGTACAACAAAACAGCACCACTGAAGACTGTAACATGTTATCAGTTATTTACTGACATGCTCACTCATCATGAGATTCTGTTATTCAAACTGAGGACTTTGTCTGGCAGTAGTTTTTAAACTGTAGTTTATGGCTTTGAGTCTCTAACTGCAAAAAGTTGACTTATATTGTCACAAACAGCTAAATCATAATATCCCAGTGGGTTCACATCAGTTATGATAGATGCTTAAAAAGGAAGAAATCCCTACACACCATACTGTGTTTAGCTTTTTGCAGAATTTAGTTCAATCATTTAAAAAATATATATTTATTAGTTTTTCTCTTTTTTTTCAAAACAATAACAACAATAAACAGCTCGGACAAACAATGGTCTGCACAGTCAATGTATAAAAAAAAACAAATGTAAAAACTAAAACAAAACAAAATAATGGTACAGTTCATAGCTTTCCCTTCTCTTATCGTGTGAGATCATCCATGGTTAGTCAATCAATGTGTCTTTAAGAGTCAAAGCCACAGTAGTGTTTGAGAAACGGAGGTATGGAGTCCATATTTGCATGAATCGTCCCTTTGTAGAGTGAAGCAAACAAGTCAGGTATTCAAGAGGAAAACACTCCATGATAATCTGATGCCAGTTCACCTTAGTAGGTGGTTTTCACTTATCCACGACAAAAAGATGTTCTTCCTTGCAGCACATGCAAGAATATCAGACAATCTTTTAGTACAAGTAGCAACAATAGCATCTTGAGATGAATGGCCAAGGAGTAATGAAATAGGATTCATACATCAAGATACACCAAGAATTTTTTCCATGTTCCGTAAAATGTCAAACTAGTATGCTTGAATTTTAGGACAAAACCAGACACAATGTGTGTAGGAAGTTTGGGGATTCATTTTATGTCTTTTACTGGGAGAGACTTGCAGACAGTGCAGGAGTTCAATCGTTTTTTTTTCGTAATTGACTGTTGCTCTCTGACTGTTTGGTCTGATTGTGTTGCTGATGGTTTAGTACATCACTTAATGTTTTGAAACTAGTATTGCACATCTTCACGAGCCTCACAGTTTTATTCAACCATTATTACTCAGTCGACCGTTTGATTTTGCTCCATATAATGATGCATCATAACTCAACACCTGTGATGAAAAGCAGTCTGTGCCAAATTGTTTTGATTACAGCAGTTAATAATGCAGATGAAAGCGGCTGGTGTCCCTCGCTTCCATAACCTCAGGGTGCAGGGTCTGTACCCTTAAACTTCATCGCACGTAAACCTCTTTGAATGAAGTAGGGTTGATGATGCTGGTGGTGCAGACAGCTTATCAGGAATGATGAATGGCAACGTGCAAAACTGGCATGTGCTCCCACCCCTGACATGCCTGATGTGATTTCCAATTAAAAGTGCTGTACAAATAAATTTCGTTTTACTGATTGGCTGACATGATGGGAGGCATCCTTGATTTTCTAAATTAGTGCACTCAGACACTTTTTATCAGCCATCAAAAGCAGCCAGTTAAATATGATCCTCTTTAAGCTCTTTCAAAACTAATGTTAATCTTGCACAGAAGTACATAGATTTTATGTAAGCTCAGATATTTGTCCTCCTTAAATACAAAGCTAATACCACAGTCCAGCAGCAGCCTCTAGCTAATGTCTAGGAAATAACTCCTCCTTTATGTGAAAACAAGACTTTAGTCTAACCACAGTACACCACTAGAGGTGCACAGAGAAGTCAAAGTCCACCAGGGCAGGTTTGACATTCTTAGCCAAGTTATTAATGAAAATGTGGAAACTGTCCTACCACTCAAAGTTAAATCCTGCAAAATAATTCCTGGATACACATCCAATTTTTGGATCACCACCAAAACCCAATGAACTCTTCTATTGTTAATTAACACCACCTGAAAATTGAATCCAAATCAGTAGTTTTGAGATATCTTGCTCAGTCAGATGGACGGACAATAAATGAACAAATACTGCCAAAAACATAACCTCCTTGGCAGAGGTAACAGGAGTGTTAACAGCAAATACTTTACACCCATCAAACCACAGAGCATGTTTAATGCTGTGTGCTACTTTATTAATGAAAATACTTCAAAGCTGATATTGCTAAAATGTTCATATGCCAATATTGGGCACAAGAAACACATTATGGGAAGCAAAAGAACTATTTACCTTTGCCAAGGACTTTATGTTTTTTTTTCAGTAATACGTTTGTTTGTTGGTTGGTTGGTTTGGTTTGTTTGTTAGTAAAATTATGCAAAAACTGCTGGACACATTTTTTCTGAAACTGTGAGGAAATCTTGCTAATGGTCCAATGTAGACATTATTATATTCTGGTGATGATCAAGATAAGGACTGTTTTTGCTCAATAACTCTCTAACTAATAATATCATGATTCTGAGTGCTAGGTGGGTTTTCAGGGTCAAGTAATCATATTACGATAGTAACTTTATCATGGAACTATTTCTTAGATGTAAAAGTAATATGAGAGCTACCTTTCTGGTAGGTTTGCACCCTCTAAGTGCTTTCTAGTTAATCATGTGTGGGCTCTCTCGCGGTGGTAAAGTTGTTTCAGATTGTTAAAATCTTAACATGTGCCAGGCTTAAAGATGCTATGAGGAGTTTCTAAGTAATTACAAAAAAGTCTCACTTTTAGATATATGCCTGATCGAAATACACACTTTAAGATGAGTTTTATAGCATCAAAATAGGTTATCTATAAATGCTATTCCTTAGCTCCGTGGTCGGGTCAGACAGGGCTGGACTGGTCTGGATACATAACTTCGGGAACAAGACAATTAAAACTAGAGCAAATTTATATTATTCAGACACGTTTTAGAGCACCGGGCTGTAAGTAGCGATATATAGCCAGCTACAAAACTACGATACGAAGTTCTCCAAAAATTGCTTGTTGTCACACATCAAAAACTACCACTACGTAACTAGAAAGAGACACATTACCTCGTCGCTTTACATCCTTTAAGCTGTTGAAAAAAGAAGTTGTAAAGCAATGCAGAGTTCTGAGGAAGGTCCGAGCTGCATTCATTAGCATCACAACAACAAACGCACGCTTTGGCTTGGGTCACGTCTTTACGACAGTCGCCGCGCGTGCTCATGGGTAGCAGAGTCTTTATGTTGCCGGAAATAGATTCTCCTCATAGCACCTTTAACTTTGTCATGGAGGTTATGTTTTTGTCAGTAATAAAATGGTTGGTTTGTTTGTTAGTAAGATTATGCAAAAACTACTGGATAGATGTTGCTGGAATTTTCAGGAGATTCTGTTAATGGTCCAACTTAATTATGTTTTGGTAATGATCCAGAAAACGATAATAAAATCAATAACTGTCTAACTAATAATTATATCAACATGATTCTGAATGCTAGGTGTGGGTTTTCAGGGTCAAGGAATCATATTATAATGGTAACTTTATCATGGAACTATTTCTTATAGATGTAACAGCTGTATGTGAGCTACCTTGCTGGAGGTTTTAGCCCTCTGAGTGCTTTCTAGTTAATCATGTGTGGGCTCTCTCGCGGTGGTAAAGTTGTTTCAAATAGTTAAAATCTTAACATGTGCCAGGCTGAAGATGGATCTCACTCAGTAAATTGTTTTTGGCACCTCATCTTGTTTTTTTTGTCTTCAAATCATAACCTTCAAGTGTCTGCATGATCCCTGTCCAACGTCATACCACTGCAGCATTTCACAAACACTGCCAAGCTAATTAAGTGGAGAGGCTGCAGTCAGGATGAGGGTACATCCCGTAATTTATCAAATCTCCTGGCGAGCCAACACTCATACTAATCATTCTCATATTCCTTGTTTTTGGTTTAAAGCTCATATCCCCTTTATTTTATTTTAATTACCTTTTCCCTCATCCTGGGGTCTGTGGTCATATGGGGGCTGCAGATCAGCAGTCAAACAGGAATCCTTCATAGTGTAGCTAATCAATTTTCACAGCCCAGTCAGGCTTTCTTCTTGATTTAGCAGAGATGTTTATTGGACACATTTGTGTGGTAATAGTCACGATATGCCACATTGTTGCACAGAAGGGAGACTCGATGTGAGAAGGCAAAGCTGCAGGGCTTGGTTCTGTTGTGTACGGGTAAGAGGTGCTCTCTATCTCAGGGACAATTGGCCAAGGGGATTTAAAATCCAGAAATAGCAGCATTTCTAATGCAGATAAAGTCGTCTTTCATGTCTTTGTGTCACTGTTTTTTAACTTTGTGGTCAGAGGGATGAAGATCATAAGCCAGACCACCTTTTATGTCTGATATTCTCAGTGAAGTTACCACCACAGAGAGCACACAAAGCTGTTCTACAAAAAAGTGGAACAAAATGTAGCTCAAAATTCAAGTCAGTTCAATACTCTAATCAACATGTAACGATTGCTTGATGTCACACATGTGCCTATTTAAACAATTAGATGCACAGTGTCAACATGTATAAAAATATGATCTAAATTTTTCTAATTTAAGACTTAAAACATATAGTATGAGCTCTATATATATATATGCTTCTGCTACTTTTCCAACAGTTTTAATTATTATTACATACCTTACATACTAATGGAAAGTATCTAATCCTTTAAAATATTATGTCATTGTGAGTTTAACAGCTGGAGGAGAAACATGTGCTTGTATACTCAGTTCATAAAAGATGGAAATCATGTATAAAAACCCTTCTTATTGTTGTGAATCATCAGCAAACCAAAAGTTCTCCGTAATACAAACTTTGAAAAGTAAAAGTTTCTTTGTGACCCAGAGTTCTCTAGAAATACAGTCCGTGAGCAAAATAACCAAGAGCATATCAAAGATGTAATAAACCGAAGTATGGGTATGATTCAAGGTTAATAGAGTTCAAGATGTTTTTATGAATATACTATTTGTAAAGTAAATTATCTTTTGTCTCAGATCCTGCCAGCAGTCAGTGTTTTTGACAGGTTATTTTCTTTTGGACAGCTGACTAATATTTTGAGCGAAGAATGTAAGCATCACCCCACAAGGTTAATTATTTTTCCAGCCTTAATCCATCTGTAGATGGTTTACTTGGCAGAGGAAATATGATTCACTGATGAATTTGTAAATTCACACTTTCTTATCTTGTTTTAACTGATGACAAGTGCCTGGTTTAGCAGAATTCAGTGTTTTGCTTGATGCCAAACAAAGGTGCAGGTTCTTACTGTCAATATTATCCATGTTTCAACCAATTCTAACATGTGGGATCTGCAGTGCGAAATATTTTTCATGAGCTATCAACCCTAAGCTATCACACCTAATGGAATTTTTAATATATCTCAGCGGTCAATTTGGCAAAGAGCCCAAAGAAAGTGTTTGAGAATGGGCAGAACCTTTCAGAAGCATATCCGGCAGGTGATTGGACTATTTCTCTGGCATCACATTCATTACGGGCCAATCAGATAATGCTGTAGGCGGGTGCTGCTGCCACAGTGTACAGGACAGGAACACACCACCATGTAAAACAAACTCTAATCAAAATCTGTTGTATGTGGAGTAATAGTATCCGTACTATTATGAAGTTTGCAGTGTTTTGTTTGTTTTTCATTTGAAGAATAAATGTAGTCTAGATAGTCAGATTGGAGCTTGACAAAATGATCTACCTGACAGACACTCAATCAGGCACTGCAGGGCTACATCTTGTCTATTTCAAATTGTCCATCAAGACAACATCCCATAGAAAGTGCTTGAAGAGGTCAAAACCTTTTCCAAATTATACTCTGAGAGTGATTGGACGTTCACTGTTGTAGGCTTCCAGTCCCTTCTCCCTTTTTGCAAAACTAAATAACCCCTGTCGCTAAAGCCTCTTACTCCTTGAAGTATGCTGACTGCTCTTAACATTTTCCTATTGGGAACAAGTGATTTAGCCTGTAGCTTTGCAACATGGATCTGCCTGATAAAAGATATAAAATCTGGCAAACCCAGCTGCTTTGCAAGGTTTGATAAATTTTGCTTGGTAGTCTGACTGAATGTTGAAGCTGAGCACTCTTGTGTGTCTCGACTGCCCTTTAGTCACACTTATTTTGCCGAGACAAATATGTTTACAACTATGTCCAGAGCATAGGTGGAAGACTGCATGAGCAAAAGGTTGAACTGCCAGTTCGTCTCAGGTGGTACTTTTTCATTCATCAGAGCGTGACAGAATCAAAAGGGTTATATGTAAAGTCCACATAGTCAAGCCACACAAGTGAATATGTGATGATCCGGTCATCTTTTTTTTTTTTTTTTTTTTTTTGTATATTTGTTTGTTTCTTTGTTAGCAACATAACTAAAAAAGTCATGGGCGGATTTTGGTGAAATTTTCGGGCAATGTTCGGATTGGGACAAGGAACAAATGATTAGATTTTGGGAGTGATCTGGATCAGTGTAAAACCACCATGACGAAAAATGCAATTTTTTGTGAATATCTACTAAACTAAAATAGTTATCATTATGATTTAAATTGCTAATAGTATGTTTTCATGGTCAAGGAATCCAAATATTTAGATGAAATCTAGGTAGGATTATTATTAATGGAGAAAATCACAATATGGGTGAGGACTGTGGTGCTGGCTGAGGTTTGCACTCTCCGAATACTTTTCCTGTTTCAAAATGAGACCGCCTTCTGTCTCCATTATTGAACAAATGGTGATTAAGTCAGTTAATTTTTTTCCTCTAAAGTTATCAAATGCCCTGCTGCCCAGTAATGGTCCATGTCCAATGATTTAGGACCTCTACCCTACATAATATGCCTGTATTAGTTGCTATGGCTTCCTGTAGACAAACAGGCGGATAATGAGACGGGACAGGAATGGTAACAGTACTGCCAACTAGTGTTTGGTGAAGTATTAAAGGCCAGTAGAACCAAAATGTATGTAAGTATAAATGCTGAAGACAGCACTGACCATGATGGCATACATTCAGCCAGGTATAAACCAGGCTCTTTCTTCTGCCTGGATGTTTTAGAGTTTTGCAGATCATTTCCAATGCAGTCCTCCAGCAGGTTTGTTTTGTGTTTTCCCATCTAGAGATTTTAAAATACTTCTCAGTGACCTAATGTTGCTTTTTGTGCCCACCCTTGAGCCCTCCTGGCTGTTTGTGCACAGAGTTTAGTATTCATATCTCTCCTGGGCTGTTTACTGTAAAATTAATGGCCTGTTGTCTCCCATCAAACTGCTGCAGCCTGTCCTTAGCTGGAACGGACAGCAGCGTACATCGAGTCATTATGAGGGAAACAAAAAAGGCAGAAAATAGCGCTGTCTAAACTGGGTTGTCATGCCTAGAGCGCAGGCCCTGGAGTCAGAGAGCTTTTTCGGTGTCTGGTTGGATTCTTTATAGGACAGCGAGCTGCACTGAGAGAGAGAGTTCAGACTCTGACCTGGCAGGCTCTCAGGAGACAAATAAAACAGTGGATAAATGGAATAATACAGCAGCTAGTTGAGGGGAAAAGAGAAGTAAATGGAATACAAACAAGATCACCAGAGGCTTACGTCAATAAGATAGTGGCTAAATTAAGGATTAAATGGGGCTCAACTGAAGACAGCTATTGATGGTTCACAACCTGATGATTAAAACATGAACAATTTTGGACAAAGTGGTTGAAGGAATGGGAGAACTTAAATTCATTTGGAATTAGAATTATAAAAATGACAGGGATTAAAGGAGGGCTTCTCACTGCCTCTGTGAACTCTTCATGCTGTGGGGTGATGTTTTTTAAGGGACTGGTGGCGCAACAACCCTTATTAATGGGCCCAATATAAAGTGGACTGCCAATGCTAACAAATGGTAGCTGCAGGTGTTACCTGTCCAACATCATTAAATAAAGGTTAGAAAAGGAGATAATCAAACTCCAACCTTTTATACTATAACGGCTTCCCATCATCATGAAAACAAGAAAATCAAGATTAATTTCTGTGCTTGTTTTGTCCACATTTAGTCATGTATGGTAGAAGATTCAGCCCATGGTATGCTCTGCTCGTTCCAACATAAACACTCTTTTTTAAATTTGAGTGAAGAGTAGAGGGAAGCCACAGCCTGTGCCTTGATTAGCTTAAAGATGCTATGAGGAGTTTCTATAATTACAAAAAAGTCTCACTTTTAGATATATGCCTGATCGAAATACACACTTTAAGATGAGTTTTATAGCATCAAAATAGGTTATCTATAAATACTATTCCTTAGCTAAGTGGTCGGGTCGGACAGGGCTGGACTGGCCTGGATACTCAACTTCGGGAACAAGACAATTAAAACTAGAGCAAATTTATATTATTCGGACACATCTTAGAGCACCGGGCTGTAAGTAGCAATATATAGCAGGCTACAAAACTACGATACTAAGTTTTCCAAAAATTGCTTGTTGTCACACATCAACAACTACCGCTACGTAACTAGAAAGAGATACATTACCTCGTTGCTTTGTATCCTGTAAGTTGTTGAAAAAAGAAGTTTAAAGCAATGCAGAGTTCTGAGGAAAGTCTGAGCTGCATTCATTAGCATCACAATAGACGCACGCTTTGGCATGGGTCACATCTTTACGGCTGTCGCCGTGCGTGCTCATGGGTAGCAGAGTCTTTATGCCGCCGGGCATAGATTCTCCTCATAGCACCTTTAAAGCAAGACAGTGAGAGAAATGAAGCCACTGAGTAAAAAGCAGTCAAGCAAGCTCTGTCAAACTTATGAGGTTTTAAGGATTTTGACCTAGGCAATACAACAAATATATTCTTTTTTATAGTTACGCAATAATCCTGATCTAAATGCGAATCATAGTCATGATTTTTTTCATAGTTCAGTCCTAGAGACCATTTATATCAAATATACAGACATCCTGTGACTGGATGGATGCATTTGACTTATACTAAATTGTCCTATCCTTAAAATGTCTTAGTGGACTGCACGCCACTGATCATTTTCAATGATGGAGGAATGCTGAGGTCTACAAGATACTACAAGATATGACTACAAGATATGAGCAAAATGATGACCCTACAGCCAAATGTTTTGTGACCCATGGATCATGAAACATCGTTGTTTCATCCCATGTTGTGTGTCTGCTGTCTTCTGATTCGTAGCTTCCACCTCTTCCTGAGGTGAGGACCTGCTTGAAAATGGGATGCACATCTGAAGAGGCTAATATGAAATGCATTTATATTCAGCAGAGACAAATATGATGGAGACAGGTTTATGATCTGGGCATCCATGGGTTGATAAAATCTTATTTTCAGTCCCTTTGTCACTGCATGGATGGATACATCTCTGGATATATGTGTATGTATAATGAGTTTATGCATATATGTGTATCTATAAAATGATAAGTATGGCTCCAGCAAGCTCTGGTGTAAAGTGCCTTGAGATAACTTTTTTATGAATTGGGGCTGTACTAATAAAGATTGATTGACTGATTTCTGCTTTAAAGGACGCTGGTAGAGCAGTGCCACGACAATTGTAGGTTGGAGCTTGGCAAGATGGATCTGCCCGATTACAGGCGGATCCATCTGCACTGCCATGATACAGATTAGCATAAGCCACAGTTATTGTGGAGTTCATGCACTAAACAAAATTTTCTGATGGACTAAAATGTATAAATATGAACTTTATGGACTAATACTGATGTTTAACTGATAGTTAGTGCATCTCTTTAATACTGGACTTTACATTTGGATACTGGCAACAAGTGAATGGTCTCAAAAAGACAGCAGTGCTGCAGGTTTCTGTGTTTGGAGAGGTGTATCATACTTTCCAAATACAGCTGGAACATTAAAAAACAAACATACTGTTGGTTTAAATATTGCAGTTTCTTCTGCACTGAACGATGTGTTATTGATGAAGTAATACAACAACAGCCGCTGTTATTGTTTCTTATTAGGAGGGCAGATAATCGAGGTCCCGCTCCAGCAGTGTGACAGCAGGGAGGAGCTGAAAGGCGACTGTCCCAGCCTCTCGACTACACACACATACACTGAATGCAGGCCATTGTTGAAGTTAGTGAGAGCTATGGAGCCACCAGACCATGTAACACTCACTGCCCAGCCCCCAGTAGTGGCCTACATACTGGGGCACTGCACTAGTTTGATGCTCCTCTTCATCCAAGGGGTTTCCACCTTGAGGGAAAGTTTCATGTGTCATTTGGCTTTTGTTCAAAGGGGAATCACAGCCCTTTACCGAGTGGCTGGAGGTGAATCTTCCTCCTGCTTGGTAGAATTTATTCCCCATGGTCAAAAAGAGACACGTTGTTAACAAGAAACCGTACGGCTATGCTGTTCCTGGACTCAGTGAGAAAGAGAGGATCAATTCAGGAGAGGCTGATCACACAGAAATGTGATGTTTCCACACAAGAGCACTTGTTACAATAAAAATGATTGATTCAGTTTGTGAGTGGTAATTAAAAGATAGCTACAAGTAACAAAAAGCAAATAACTGAGACATAATACCAAGTCATTTAGGGACAGCACTACTGAAGTAAAATAAAGAAGCTTCACTGATCTACATCCCCTTTTAATTTTCTGATATTTTTCTCATAAATTGCTCTTTGTGATCAGAAACTGTTGAAAACATTTTAACATTTCCCAAAGCCTGGGGTGATGTCCTTAGATGACTTTTCTTCTATACAGGGGGTTAAAACACAGTGAAAAATCCAACAGGCTTTTAGCAGGCTTGCAGTTAAAGGAATCTGCAAAGTGCTAACTTCACAATTAGCCTACAAAAATACATCATCCCTGTGCTTCCGTACTGCATGTGTCCTCTCAACCAAACCTTAACTCAATCTACTTGCAAACAGAGGGGTCATGTTAAAGGGATAGTTCAGTTTTTGTGAAGTGAGGCTGTATGAGCTCCATATGGCCACTAAGCCACAGCCTGTATGAGTCGGTGACAAAAAAATAGACGCTAACAGGAAAGTTCCGTACCAAATACAAAGAATATTTTCTTTGCGTACAAGAACTCAAATCAAAAAGTAATACCACAGTTTAAGAGTACGCTACATATGAGTGTTTTTAAGTGCATTAACCTTTCAGAAATATAAAATTTATCTGGACCTAAGCTAACTCGTGTCGTGTAGCCCTCTGCTAAATTCGTTCAAACCTTTATTTATTCTCGAAAAGACACTGAGGTTTCCCTCATTTCCAATGCCGTCGAGATTACAGACATGTTAAAACCACAGCACAATAAAGCAAGTACAGAATACTCACTGTGAACAACAATCTCATCAGTGACAAGGTAGATAAAATAAAATCAGGTAAAACAGTTGCAATGTGAAACACAATGGTTAGAAATCAAAGTCCTGAACTCTGAAAGAGAAGGAAGAACATGAATTTTTAGAGAGTGTTGGAGGATGTTCCATGAGCTTGGAGCATCAAAAGAAAAAGCTGTTTTACCAAGTTCATTACATGCTTGAGGAACTTTAAGAAGTAACAGATCAGTAGAGCGAGTTGTATAGCTACCAGCATTCCACTCGAAAAAGGTTGAGATGTAGGGTGGTAACTTTCCAACGAGGGCCTTAAAGATATACAAAAGCCAATGCTTGTTTGCGCCTCTCTTCCAGAGAAGGCCAACCAACCTTCTCATACAGAACACAATGATGAGTTCTGTAGCCGTCAGCAGTAATAAATGTAAGAGCAGAGTGATATACACTGTCCAAACGCTAGGGATGGGAATCGAAAACCAATTCCAGTTGAGAATCGTTAACAGCTCCATCAAAGAATCGATATCATTAATCTTTTTGCTTATCAATTCCCTTATCAATTCCTTCCACTGACAGGGATCAGAAGCATCAGAATTGTAGCTTAATTTTTGTTGCACCTACTACACAACCTTAAGTGAGTGGAAACACCAGCAACTTCCAGAAGCAGATATCTATGCTGGGACGTGTTTGAAATTGTTGACACTGAAAATCAGATCAACATTTGCCCACTCACAAAAATCTGCAGGAATCGATAAGGGAATCGTTATAGAATTGGATCGATTAGCAGGATTGTTAACAGCATCGGTACTGATAAAATCTTATCAATTCCCATCCCTACCAAATGCTTTAAAACTGAAGCTGCAGCATGTCTGTAAATTACATCACCATAATCAATGACAGATAACAACACAGCTTCAACAACTCTTTTCCTACAGAATAAAGGAAAGCTGGATTTGTTTCTGTACAAAAAAACAATCTTCTGTCGCATTTTAGTGACAAGATTGTTGAATGTTGATGTTTGAATGTTAAATCCTCGTCTATCCATACGCCAAGATATTTATCACTCCGCTGCCGCGACTGTGGCTTACTGAGGGAGAAGAGAGAACGTTCTACTGTTTCTAATGTACTTAGTGGCCATATGGAGCTCAAACAACCCCACTTCAAAAAAACTGAACTATCCCTTTAAGGCAGCCAATAGCAGTGCTGCGTTTCCAAAACTGAAAATCCTCAATGAAAGGAAAAAATGGCTCAATATTTAAAATTCACCCCCCTCACTGTGAGAGATCTGTGATTTGTTATAGTTTTAGATTGAAGCCATTTCGAATCAGGGTTAGGGTGACGATGCATGTTAAAGGCCGTGAAAGATGTATTTTCCCTCCGCACAGTAGCCAAGGTTTCAGGTTTCTGCAGCTGGCCTCAAGTGGACACTCAGTTTACTGCAGGTTTTTGCACTTCCACATGAGCCTCCATTTCAGGCCTAGACATTGCCACCTGAACATAATGCACAGTATGATAGCTGATGCGTTTCAGGTCCACTTAGTAACATAATGATGCGTCCCAAATGTCTCAGTAAATGAGTATTTGACTAATCTTAGAATGATGAGTATTTAATGTTATTGAGTATTCAATGTGGGCTGTAGTGGTATTTTTGTGCCAGTAAATGAGAAATAAAGAAAGTGTGGCTTAATAAATTGTCAAATGTTTAAGTTGGTAAAGTTATTTTTAATGCATTTTTGTTCTGAGTCTCTCATCCCTACTCTAATCCTCTCTCTCTTGTCAGCAGAATTTATGTTTTTTTTTGTATTTGCCAAGTGTTATGGCATCGCTCATAAAAAGCTTTTCAGCTGGGATGCAGACAGGAGTATTTTTCTGTTATAGGAGCCATAAGAGGCATCATTAAATGTGAGGTGAAGTGAAGGTGACACCACAGGGAGCTACAGAGATTGATGTGGTACTTCTTGTAAATATCAGAGAGGAAATGGGTTTTTCTATATAAATTCTGACAGTAGAAATGGTCATGTATTTTCTTTTATTCAGCTGCCTGTTACCACCAGTTAACTGTTAGCTTGATCACACTGTGTTCCAACTCAAATGTGTATTTTTTATCCCATGATTTCTTAAATAAGAAACCTTAAGAGGAAGAGGTCACAAAGCTGAGTAATACATTTTGAAGCTTTTTGAATAGTTTATGATGTTGAGAAATTAGGCCAATGCAGAAAGGCCTGAAGGTAAAGTTCCTCTGGTGTCCACTTGAGGCGGTCTGCTGAAGCGCATGAGGTCACATACATAATTCATGTTAACAAGACAAGTTTTATTTTGGAGAAAAAACGCAATTACAGCCTGTTCAAAAAACCTCTTGTCTGTATGTCCTCTTATTAAGAAGAAAATTGGTAACATTTTATTGATACCAATGCATCTGATTCTTCAATGTTCCCTGATAGATTCTGCTGGAGAGTCTGTTATGCATGTCTACACAGGTTTTTAGTGGCATGTACGAGTTAATAAAATTATGACAATCTAAACATGTTAAAATGTGACTTTAGACAAAAAGATTACATTATATTGGTTGTCTAGGTTTTATTTTGCAGTGTTATTCAACCGGGTTTCAGTATAACTTGATTGTGACCACAAATCCCATGACAAGTAAAGTTGAAATGGCATCCAAATATAAATAATAAAAGACTACAAATTCTTTTTCAAACTTTATTCATTTGAATACACTACAAAGACAAGATTTCAAATGTTGATGCTTGAAACTCCTAATAAACTAGAAAGCACTCAGAGAGCACAAACCTCCACCAAGGTAGCTTGCATAATGCTGTTACATTAATAAGCAATAGTTCCTTGATAAAGTTAGTATCATAATATAATTCCTTGACCCTGGAAACCCACACAAAGCACTTGGAATGATGTTGATATCATTATTAGTTAGACATATATTGAGCAAACATGATCGTCAGTTATCTGGATGACCAACAAAATCGTATCACTTCTAAGTTGGGCCATTCCCAACAGCTTCTGAAAATTCCCCAAAATCCATCCAGTAGTTTGCATAATCTTGCTAACAAACAAACTAACTAACAGGACCAAAAACATAACCTCCTTGGTGAAGGTAAAAAGCTGAGACAGACCAATAAAAGACTGGGAAATTTTACAAATGCTCCAAAGACACCAGTTTGAAACATTACACAAGTAAACATGTTTATTGGAAACAGGTGCGAGGCATGATTTGGTATGAAAGGAGCATCTTCAAAAGGCTCAGTCGATCACGAGCTTGGATGAGTGAAGCTGCATGAGCAAATATTCCAACAGTTTCAGAGCAATGTTTCAGATTCAGAGAATTTAGAGAAATCCCTTCACATATGGGGCAAGGCAGAGCAGCAACATTAAATGCCCATGAACTCTGATCCCTCAGACAGTACAACATTAAAAACCAACATCATTCTGCAAAGGATATTACATATCAGCTCAGGAAAACCATTAACAGTTAACACAATTTGTTGCTTTATCAAAAAGTGCAAGTTAAAAATGTTCCATGCAAAGCCAAATATCAACAACACCCAGAAACACTGCCCATTTCTGTTGGCCTGAGCTAATCTAAAATGGATTGACACTAAGTGGAAACGTGTGCTGTTGTTTTCAAATATTTAAAATAGTTTTTGTCATTACTTTGTATGTCAAAGTTCAAAAGCCACCATTTATGATGGTTGGATATATGTTAGTGCCCATGGCAGGGGTAACTTGCACATTTGTGAAGGAGACGTTCCTGCTTATCTTCAGCAAGACAATGTCAAACCACATTCTGCTCATGTTACAACTGCACAGTTTTGATGTTTAAGCTATTAGACTGGCCTTCCTGCAGTTCGGGCCCGTCTCCCATTGAAAATATGTGTTACATTTTGAAGTTGATAAAAAATAAAAAGATTGGCACGCACATCCTACGTAGAGTGCTGGATCCAAACAATTCCAGACATTAAAATGAGTAAAGCGATCCGCACACCAAAAAATAGCTCCCAAAATTATTTATTAGAAAGTGACGTTTCGAGCAGAACCGCTCTTCCTCAGACTTTACACAGTGATCAGTGAGAAGCCAATTAAATAGAAGCAGGTACACGTGACTCAACTCAGCTGAAATTCATTAATAATCAACAATAAACAAAATACAAAAAAACAAAAAACAAAATACCCTCTCTGAATGAAGGAAAATTGTTTTAAGCTGTTGTATCATCTCGTGTATTTACATTCACACAAATCATGAATATATAAACTCATATACAGATGTATCACAATAAATCAACCTACATTCAAAAACAACCAGTATATACAAATGTTGTGCCTAAATAAATATAATGCACATACACCTACTCATATATAAACAAAACCCACATGCACATATACACATGTATCCATAAACATACCTACAAGGTCATATTTAAACAGAAATTTGACTCCACTTGCAAACCTAAAGACAAACAACATAGGTAATATTATATAGTATATAAATACATAATCCCCAGTAATCACTGTATGTACCTACATATGACATGTTAAGTAGTTTGCAACATAATAAAGCAAAATTAATAAAGTGTTGGAGTTCATATTTCATTTAATATCTTTGTGTGGATTAAAAACATGTGTCACTAAGGGATAAGAATAGATCACATGGTGCAACAAGGGTGAAATAGCAATATCTTGAGCCCTATGTACATTATATACACAAAAGTTGCTATGTAGAAAATCATGTAGTTATCATGATGTTTAAGCTATTAGACTGGCCTTCCTGCAGTTCGGGCCTGTCTCCCATTGAAAATATGTGTTACATTATGAAGTCCAAATACAACTGTAGTGACTCACACTATTGAGCCAAAAAATGTGAAAGAACAAAGCTCCAACAGTTTGTGTCCTCAGTTCCTAAACGCGTGGGGAGTGTTGTAGATGGAAAGATGGAAAGATGATGTGAAACAGTGGTAAACAAGCCCATGTCTCAGCTTTTTTGGAATGTGTTGTAGGCATCAAATTAAAAAATAAGTGAATATTTGTTCAAAAAAACAATGATGTTTATCAGGCTGAACATTCAATATCTTGTCTTGTTGTTAGGATATAGGTCCAAAATGATTTGCAAATCAGTATAATCTTTTTTTGTTATATTTTACACAATGACAGCACACTAGAATTTTGCATTTGTAGTATCATGGCAAAGGTTATTACGCTGGTAGGGTGCCAAATGTTTGTTAAATATTTCAAGGAAAAGATATGGGGATCATACGTACAATGCATATCGTCGCTGTTTGGCACAAACCTTGTATCTCTGTTTTTTATAATTTTCCTTTTTTTAAAAACCTAAAACAGTGGTATTGGATACCCTAAATGTTGGTGATTGGATTTTATAAACTTTTATCCAAATATTAATACATAAAGATCTATAATCAGGGCATCAAGTGTTCATTCATTAAGAAGTAGAATGCTTTATCCAGTTCCTGTAAGGTAGCAATTGAGGAGATAAGAGGTGCTTTGTACTGATGTTTACGGAAATACATTTTGGTCCATATCTCCCATCCCTAGGACCAGACTACAGAACTAATCCAGAGTTGTTTCTGCTGAATAAGGTGCACACTCATGTACTACACAGCTCGTTGGAAAGCACTTGGCATTTTTCTCAAAGAGTCTTTGTTTGGCTGCGGATTCCACTGACCTTGCTGGACACGGGCTGTGAGAGGGAGTGAAACGGGGAGAAACAAAGAAAGAGAGAGGGAGGTGGATGGAGAGAGAGAAAGGAGGGAGGGAAGTGAGGGCAAAAGAGGAGACAGAGGAGGAGAAGAAAGAAGAGAAAGAGGGTGCATCAGGAGAATAACAAAGAACGGGCCTGAGAGATGGAAGTGTTACAATAAAAAGTCTGAGTAAGGGAGGCAAGGCAATCAAGCTGAAGTGAAAGAGACGTGAATGAAAACAGACAAGTTAAAACAGAAAGATAAATGAGACAGGGCAAGAGGAAAAGAGACAGAAAGTATGGGCTCATGAGATAAAACCAGACAGAGAGTGGAAGGTGAGTGTGTAAAACATGCAGAGAGAGAAGGACGGTGTTTGTGCGGAGTTGTGGGTGTGAGAGAGTGAGACAGAGACGGACAGAGTGCAGAGAAAGACTTCTTTCACAAAAGGCTTTTGTTGTAAAAGTGGCCATTTTGAATCATCTCCTGGTTCCGGATGGCTCCACTTCACTGCATCCCAGTCTGGTTGTTTGGCCTAGTTTTCATTAAGTCTCCACTTTAAAGATGACAGCGTTTGCTCACTATTTTTGGAGAACATCGTCACAATTCCTCTAGACGTGGCAAAGCTCTTTGCTCCATAGATAAGAGGAGTTTCTCTGCCAAAGAGCAGCCCTTGATCCAGTTTACTGTCTGTGGGTGACACCAGTGCATGCATGTTTAAGCCTGTTAGCTACAAGTCAACATACATTATTGATGTGATGACCATTTTTCATTAAGGACTGTTTGAAGTCCCTTTCCCTGTCCCTGTATGGATGTACTTTTGCTGCGAGCCGCTTCGCTTTAAAGAGTGAAAATAGATTTCTATGCTTGGATGTGGTTCACTTTCTTGGCCCTGGCAGTGTTGAAGGAGGTGGGCTTTGGCACAAAATGGTTGTTCTACAAAAGCACAACCACGCAACCACAAGATTTACTAGGCATGCAGAGCAAAGTGGAATGAGTTGATAAGGAAATTGTTAAGCAAAATAACTACTGGTGTAGTTTTCTTTAGGGAGATATTCTTGATTCTCAACTTGAATTGGTTTTCTATACCATCCCTGTCTGGGACATGTACATTGTTAATGTTACAAATCCATGTTAAATGAATTGATTAAAAAAACTGAAAAGAGGGTGCATAAGTCTTGTTGTTCCTAAAGGACTTGTGTAACAGTCTCTTTAAATTCTCCAAGGCATATGAAGCCACAGGTTGATGATAGATATTGTGGTTGTGTTAAGACACATGAGTGTCTGGTAAGGATGAGGCACAAGATGAGTTTTAACATCAATGAAAAGATGGTCCTAGATCAAATTATAAAGCTACGCTAATATTACAAAAAGTTAAATAACAAGTATGAAGAATATGTTAGAAGCCAGAGGTTGCATGCCCTACCTCACTGACATGTTGCTACCATAGACTGTAAAAGAATTGAATGATGCCATGTCCTAGGTGCATCTCCTCACAGACAGAAAGACCATGTTGAGGCAGGACTTTAGGCCATCTAAGTTGTAGCAACACAGCATTTCCTTAATCAGAAATCCTCAAGACAAGAAAAACAGGCACAACATAAGAAAGTTCACCTCCCTCACAGTGAAAGCAAAGACATACTGTATATTATCATTAAAGGTGTAGTGTGTAGAAGTTGGCAGCATTTAGCCGAACAGAAACAGTGAATAATGTTTCTATTTGTGTGTAAAATTTGTCAAAATAGGTGTCATCCTCATAAAACTTTGGTTTTCTTTTTATTAAGCTTTTCATATCTATGTACCGTGGGTCTCCCCTATGTGAAGGCTGACACAATGATCCACCATGGTGTCTTATGGTGGGTTATGGGGAAAAAAGAGTGAAATGTGATTCTTGAATACGAGTCTTCAAAATGTTACAAAACCTGTATTCATTATTTTTACTGACCTCTAATCTATGATATATTCATTACAAATATGAATGAAAAAAACCCTCACCTTGTAACTGTTGCAATGATGCACTGTTCACGATCCTTTTTGCTCTTCACCAGCTCACCTCTTGGTGATGTGATGCTTTCATAACGCATTCCAAAATCTGAACAATAGATGTCGCTAAAATGCCAATTTCTACACACTGCACCTTTAAGACTGAAGATGTTTTTTGAACCAGGCTGTAAAGGTGTGTATTCAGACTGTAAAAAACACATTCGCCCTGCTTACGACAATTGTTGTCATTTTTTATTCCCAAGTGGACAGTTGTGGTACTGCAGCTTTTGGCTCTTCTGCATTGGCCTCCATTTAGAGCCCAGGAGGTTGCCTTCTGGTTGTTTCCAACTTCCATTTTTTACCCATCTATTCAGTGTAAAGGAAGAGTTCAGGTATTTTAGAAGTAGGGTTGCTCTAAACTGATGCCACTAGTAAACATAATTGCCAGTAAATCATCTGGCCACCTCAAATCAACTGGAGCCTACAGTAAGGTCATGTCTGTGCAAGCATATGTTTGTTTGTTTGTTGGCAAGATTATGCCGAACTACTGGACAGATTTTGCTGAAATTTTCAGGAGATATTGGTAATGGCCCAACTTAGAAATTATAAGATTTTGGTGGTGATCCAGTCAACCCATTAGGAAACAATCATTTTTTTCTCAATGACTGCTCAACTAATAATGATATCAACATGATTCTGAGCGGTAGATGTGGGTGTCCAGGATCATGGAATCATATTATAATGGTAACGTTATCATGGAGCTATTGTTATATAGATGTAGCAATTTGTGAGCAACCTTGGTGGAGATTTTCGCTCTCCAAGTACTTTCTAGTTATAAACTGGGTTAGTATTTTTATGTAGCCTTGCCCCTCCCCCAACACAAACAGATGAAAATACAGTAAACAGTTTGTATTGCATGATATCTTAAATACAGCAGGTTATATCAGACTAGATTAAAAGCATTAAAATACAAGAGAAGTTTGGGCAGCTGCTGCAGACAGGACAGTGAAGATGAACCACACTCCCTCACACACATACACTCTCTCCGCCTCCTGCTTTTATCAAACAGTGAGATAAAAAGGGCACAACCTCACTTTGCATACAGTGCAGTCACATTCAGACACACAGGCTGCTAAGCTCGTCTTCACGCATACACAGACACACAGGCCCACATACGGAGACCTCAGCCTTATTATCCAGTGAGTCACAACAACCTGATTCATCCCCATTGATCTAAAGCTCCCCCGTAGCCTCTGAGTCGCTCTTTTTATTATTCACTTTCTACAAGTTATTTGACATCATTCATGAATCTACGTATTGAAATATGATGTTGTAGCTGCAGCTGAAGTGACAGAGAAGATTGAAAACTGCATTGAAGAAAAGTGCTAAATAAACCAGAGCTGAGGAGTTCAAATGAAGTTAAAATGTAGGGATGGGAATTATTTTTATAAGTTAATGGAATCTCACAAATCTTGCTCGTTTTATTAGGTCTTTAATGATTTTCTCAACAAATGTAAAAAATGTATTTTCTACATAAAAAATACTGGAAACATGAAGCAGCTGGTGTTGCCAGCTTCCACATCCGTCATCAGGCAGTCCTGATGATGGATGGAAACCTGCAAGCTACATCTGTTGTCCCCTGTCAGGTTATTAACAAACCTTGCAGTGCAGCTGGATCCACCTGAAATAATAAGGCAGATCCATCTTGCTTCAATCTACAAGTGAGCGGCCCAAAGCAGAGCAGCCCAATCGCTTCCTTTTGAGTAAGAAAAAGTGGGAGCCATGAGCAAGATGACAGCAGGAAGTGACGTGTCATACAGAGATTAGCATAGATGCTAACAGCTTTAGTAGATGTTTTATCAGAACTAAATCAAATTTATTTATTAACTGAGAAGCAAACACTTCAAACTGCTCAGTAGAAGGTATGAATTGATTTCCCCGAAGGGCAGTTACACTCACTGAGTGGTGGAAAAAAGTGTTAAAAAAATTAGTATTAGTGGTGAGAAACAGTGAAACACTTCAGTTATTCTGAAGAGTGCTGAGTTTGTGGTCATTTTCAGTAGGCCTAACAATTTTTGATTATGTTCATCATGGAAGATTGTAGTCTGATTTACATTTAAAGATGATTAAATCAAGCCTTTGGAGTGATAAAGTTTCATTTATAACTCAGCATTTATTTGCTTGATTCATAACATGAAGACTGTGAATGTGTTTCTTTGTGATTTTGTGTTGAGAACGACAATTCCAGGTAGGGCTGGGCAATATATCGATTCAATCGATTAAATCCAATTATTTTCTGCAGAAGGTTTAAAAAATTTAAAAAATAGATTTTTTTTCCATTTACTTAAATTGTAAGTTGTTACAAAGTTTGAAAAATATAGATACTAAGGTTAAATTTACAGTTTTCATGTTGGTGGCCCTGTCAGCTTTGCACAAACACTTGTATAGGCTTGTTCTTATTATTTTTTAAATTAGATTAAATTTTGATCAGAGAAACATGTTAACAAGCTGTGAAAATCCCTCAGCTTGTAGTGTTTATGTAGGCAAACCTGCTTGCATTAGAACTACATAATCTACATTTTATGACAAACACTTTAATTTTAAGAGGGAAGTTCTGATTATTTAGGAATATATTTTGACAAAATACAAGCAGAACTTGATTCGTGTCATATTTGTGTCACTTGCATTTTTTTTGGTTTGAAAGGGGAAAAAATCGATTAAAATCATGAATCGAGTTTTATGGGGAAAAATCAGGGATTTTATTTTTTGGTCATATCGCCCAGCCCTAATTCCAGGCTTCCTTTAAGAAAACAGTTTTAGCGTCCGTTTAACCATTCTTTCTTCCTATCTAATTTGTTAATGTGAAACACAAACAGGTCAGATACTTTCATTTCATGAAAAATTGCGACAATAACTGGCCTAATGGAAGTCGTATCAGCTTCATTATTTCATCAGTTTGTGTTAAATCTGTGGACTCAACTTTGAATTTTTTTTTTTTTTTTTTTTGCCAGACTTGCCATTAGGTGTTTTATAAGCTATGTAAGAATGAAACATTATCTTTTTTCTTCAGCACCTCATTGCTTTAAAAAAAAAGGAGCAAAATACCTGAAACCAGAGAATAGAGAGATTTCTATTTATCATTACCTGGGTCCATGTACAGTGGGTGATTTGATGCCTTTAGCTGCTGCATCACAGCCTCATCTGAACAGCACTGTTGCCATTTTTCAGGTTACCAACCAGGCCACATCAACATCATCTGCATCAACAGAAGCCAAAGTCTTTTGCAAGATGATGAGAATATAAAGGGACTATTATATATTTCTAATCAAGAAAGTTACTTCATCAACATTTGCAAGTGTCTTAGTTTAAATACAATCAGCAATATTCAATCTAATGAGCTAAACAGGAGATTTGAGCCATTTTCAGTTGCCTTTTTAGTGCATGTGACAGAGAATTCACTGCCTGCCAAAGGATGTTGTGCTTAATTTCTTTTTTTTCTTTGGCAAATGTATTAAAGGGAATTTAACAAAAACTATGACAGTCAAATAAACCTCTGTTATTTGAGAATATTACTATTTTTAATTCTGTCAATATATTTTTGATTGACTGGCAGACTGCATAAAGAGAGGAGGGGTCCTTTCTGGTGACTCAGCAACATAAATACAACTCCTTGTTGGGTCATTTAGTTGTTATTCTTTAATACCAGGAATGATAGGCAAACTCCTGCACATGTATCCAGATTGCTCAGTTATGCTGGCAACATTTAGAAAAGAGGTAACCACTTCCTCAAATGTTGTGCAATTTAGACAGCACCCTATCCCTGGAATAGAATAAGAGGGCAGATGTAAGCGTAATTTGTACATTTACATGCCACAAACCATTAGAATGATGTAGATGTTAGCAATTTAAACAACCTTACGGGGTATAGAAATTATGACAATCTCAATGTGCAGTACTGTTTCCATTTTTTGTTAAACTTAGACCACTTATAAGAGTTTTTCAGAACAGAGAACTAGCACAGTGTTAGATATAGGGCTGCTATGTTGTTGCTATGGTATCAAACACATTTCGGTATGGTTTGATTTGGACTAGAACCACATCAAATATTATAATTCAGATATTTTGACAGCCATCCTTTATGTATTTAGGAGTAACAACTGTAAAGATGTGATTTTTGTTTTATCCAGCCCCTCTGTGAAACATACACATTATGAACACACAGAGCCACGCTCGGTGACTTGCTGAGCTGTAAATTCAGCTGGGATGACAGTGAGTCATGGAAACAGCTTAATATTATGGGATGCCTCCCCCTTGATGTTGCTCAGGCTAATTAAGCTTCGTACCGAGCTACTCAGGTCTGTTTGAAGTATGCAAGACGCTCACTTTAATGGTCGGCTTTATGCAATTCTGTGTTTCCACATTTAATTTGAATGTGTTTACGGCACAGGGAACTGAAACTATACAGACGGAGTTACAGATCTGAGAGTAAATACACCATTATTTCTGTGTACTCTTTGGAAACACAATCATATGATGTGTCAAAATGTTGAAAATACAACTGATCACTGAACAAATGTTGCAGTATCATCATTGTGCTTCCTGGCATTTTGTAGATCTGTCTAGTGAGTGTGATTTCTTTTCAGCTGGTTTGATTCTGGGAATATAATTGATGTTTATTTTTAGCCTTAAGAGGCTCCAAATAGGGCCGGGCCATACATGCCAAAGATCATAGCTCAGTATTTTTTTAATGAGTAATATAAGCTTTTTATTTAGTGATGCAGTGTCTGTGTAAATCAGCTCTGATGTCCCTTTTTTTTAAAAATAGTCTTAGTCAATACTGATGCAGATGCTGATGTTTTTCCAACATCCTTGTTCTGTTTGATGAAAAACAGGTCATAGTTTGGGTAAATTTTACTATCCTGTGTAAAGAAAATATCTAAATTAGTGGTTAGTTTTGCCAAATGTCAGCTTTTCATTGGTATGACTGGACGAATAAACATCTGAAACTGATTTCAGTTCAACGAACAGTAATTTAAAAATAGCTGATGTTTGCAAAAAAGGTAAATACTGACCGATACCAATATTTAATCAATGCAGTTTTGTTTTGTTTTACTGTGAACTGAAGATTTTACAGATGAGAATATTCATCATTTGTGAAATGCCTCAAAATTTAAGTGTGAGTGAATGAATAAATAATATTTTGTCTAATTAGGATACATGTTCATTCTAATTCTTTTGTTTTCTTCCAAAATGTATTTAGCTCTTAGCCTTTAAAATGATACTAGTCCCTTTTCTTTCTTTATAATACATCAAACATGGATTATTCCTAATAAAACCGTTCCCATGGAAGTTGTTTGAGCATTTAACCAAAACAGAAAGAAAGATGCCCTAAAAACAAATATTTCCTCACAATTTTGTAAATTTGATTATATTCTGTGGGTCAGATTAGAGGCTGTGGGAGGCTGATGTAGTTCCTCATTTTACGATCAAGGATTTAGAGCGTACACATATAGCATCAAGAAAAGTGCTGAAGTTTCATTCTTTTGTTCTCTGGCCTTTTGATAAAGTACATCATTTAATTGTTTTTTCCTTTAATTACACTGTAAAAAAGTTGGTGTAAATTTTACAGCAACTTACTGGCAACAAAATGCCAGTAAGTTACTGTAAATGTCTTCACACTAGCATGGCTCTATTTTAATTTACCGTATCATTTCTGTATTTGCTATAATTAATCTAAGGTATCATTGACCGCTAACTTACTGCATTTTTAGAAACAGCATCCTGACTGATTTTCATTTACGGTATCATGCAGTATTTTATTTCTCAGCTTTTTAATGCATTTTAAATTACAGTCCACTTGATTTATTTTAGTTTATGTAACTGTATCTTCAACTATTTTACTTATCATTTCTTAGCAAGACACAAGTTTGTAGAAAAATCACACATAATTTTACAATAAATTTAATTTACTCAAACCAAAAAGTCTAGCTTGCTATTTATCAGTTTTCCTGGCCATTATTGGAGTGTATTCCCTTGTCAGTAATTCATTGTTCAGACATTTACAGTATGAACCTGTTGGTTTTATGGTAAAATGCTGTTAGTTTAACAGAAATAAGAATGTTTTTCCACAATCTTTTGCCAATTACAATAATTTAGTACATAGATTTGTATAGTTGGTAGCTGTAGATATTAGGATAAAGTACTGTTAAGTTTACAAAAATCAATTACAGCGTATATTTGATGTTTTTAAATGAAATCCAGTGAGCTCCTAGACTTTATAAGGCTCTCACTGGATTCCATGCTACATTTTCTTACTACATAACCTACAGTAAACATAAGATACCAATCAAAGAAACCACATTAATGCCACAGGTGCTCTGAGAGAAAGTTAAGAGAAAGGAGTCAAAGTAGATGCAGTGGTGCACGCTGCCCTCTACTGTTCAAAAGGTCTCATCACCCTCTTCAGGAAACACCTCAGGCCACACTGAGCTGACTGATGAGGGAGGAGCAGGTCACTCAGATCACACAGAGACGAAAAGGTCACAGTGTGTGTTTGTCGTTTTGTTTAGGATCGGCGTGCTGTGTGCATATGCTGCCAACCAGAACCTGAGCTCGCAGGTGAAGAACATTCGGAGGTTAGTCAACAGCAACATGAGGGACCTGCACACCTTTGCCAATGACACACCCATGGTAAGACGACAGCTCTTCATAAGATTGTTTAACAGCTTTATAGATCCAATGCTGTGATATACATGATATGAAAAGAAAGTGCTGCTTAAAATAATGGATTAAAACTGAATCTCTCTATTGTTTTGAGTAGAATAACGGTATCAGTAAAAGTTTGTAGCTAGTGAGTGTGAAATGGCGAAAGGCACGAGAATTACAAAAATGTCCAGTCTATTTAATCAATTCATCTAAATTTCAGTGTAGGATTGTGGAAAAAATAAAATCACTGCGTGTAGGGAAGAGCAGAAGCAACTGAGGCACAAATTAACATTTTCCCACTGGATTATAAAGTGGTTTCATAGCAAGATTTATTAACTGCTGTCTTAGAATATTTCCCAACCACTAAATCATTCTTAAAAATTAAAAAAAAAGATTAAAACAAAATGTGAGCAGATGAAAGTAATTTGGGGAAAAGCGCTGAGCTCAATTTCTTACCCATAAACAGTATAAGGTCTATTTTATGAAATAATTGTTCCCATTTTTCTTCATTTGTTGAATGCCCCTGATGTATATGATGTGAGAAAATGCTCTGTAGAAACACAGCACGAGATTAGGTTTGCAATAGCTTGCATTAATTACAAAAAATACAAATGTTTCTGATGTTTATCAATTAAGACATATTCCTGGGACATTCAACAGACCATGTTCTGCTTTTCGAGTTTTATGTGCCCTTCAGTGTGTGAGACTCTGCCCTACATGATAGACCACCACTATGAACAAGACAACAAGTGCTAGGTATCAGGACTTCTCCCTGTGTTATGGCACCACTAGTTACCTTAAACATGTCATTCCCCTAGTCCCACCAAATAGACCTACCAGTGTGATGTCATAACATTGTTTCATTGCCAGTATAAATTCGCAGTATGTACATTTTTACCGTTGCTCGCCTGAAAGATACTATGTTGTGTGTTTTTGCAGAAGCTAACACTTGCTCAAATTGTTCTTAAATTTTACAAGACAACCATTAGTCTCTGCCATCTATGCTTCTGTCACTTAAACTTTCTCCTATAACTTCATCCAATGATCCTCATAAATAGATGTTTACAAGCTGAATGGAGATCTGCTGTCTCCTTCATCCACCTTCAGAGTTAATTCTCTGAGACCTGAGGACTCTGGTCAGCAAAACTGTCACTCCACGATGTGTATTATTTACTACACCACACAACAAAGTCTGTGTTTAACCCGCAAGGAGGTAATAACACCTTTGAAACTCCCTAATTCACAGGAAGCACACTCAACAATGCTTTGCAAGTCTATAGAGTGAACGAGAAAGTCCTTGTCATAGCAATTATCACTCTCATCATGCAAAGCTTCTCTATGTAACTGAAACTCTGGTTTCCAGTTTGGTTATACACACCACATGGAGTTACGTCCTTACTGAACAAATCCCTGGTTACAGAACATTAGTCGGTAAACCCAAGTGAGGGTGAATGTGTCTCTACATCTTGACTCATCAGTGGATGATTTGTTTATATGAGAGCCCCCTAGTGGCCAAATTTTGCATACTGTGCCTTTAACTGAGGCCTTATAAATCAGAAAGTCATAAAGAGGGCCACCCAACTTATTCGTACCGAGTACAATTATAGGTAAGAGGCTTGAGATTTGTTTTTAACCATAAAGCTCCAATTAAAGTGCAAGGCAGCTTGTTTAGAAGAAATTATTCACATTTTGCCTTAGTTGTTGATTATTACCTCCGCCAAGGAGGTTATGTTTTCGGGAGAGTTTGTTTTTCTGTCTGTCCGTCCGCCCGTCTGTCTGTCTGAGAACACAATAACTCAAAAAGTTATGGATGGATTTTGATGAAATTTTCAGGAAATGTTCAGCATGGGAAAAGGAAGAAGTGATTCGATTTGGGTGTTGATCAGGATCAGCGTCTGGCCGCCATGACGAAAAATTTGATTTTTGTGAATAACTGTTGAACTAAAATAGATATCATTATGAATCCAGTTGCTAATGGTATGTTTTCATGGTCAAGAAATCTAAACATTTCAAATGAAATGTAGGTAGGACTAATATTTATGGTGAAAATCACAATATGGGTGAGGACTGTGGCAGTGGCGGAGGTCTGCGCTCTCCGAGTGCTTTTCTAGTTCATTATGTGAAAAAGGGGAGGAAATGCTCTTTAGTGACTGAGGGTCAATTGCACTTGATGTTAATATGTGCAATAACGTGTAACAACAGGATTCGAGATGTCCATCAGTGTAACATTCAAAGCTTACTGAATCTGAAATGTCACTATAAAACTTAAGTTTTAAGAGGCTATCTGTAAAAGTGAGAGAAATGAAGGTGAAGTTTAATTGAGAATACAAGTAGTTAAAGCTCTCACAATGTCAGAATGTTTATGTCCATTGTGGCCACCTGTGTAATGAAGATGGTACGTCCATTTCCTTTACTTATCTTTTCATTTTGCCTATACGGCTAAGTATTGTTCTAAAAGCATCCTGTTGCCTTCAAATGATCAAACCTATATCACTTTGACTCTTTACCGTGTTTGCAATTGATCTTGCTTTCTCTCTGCAAGCAATGAAGTCTTTGGAATTATTAAATTAAAGGAGAAAACATTTATATATTGCATACCATAGAATTTTTGCCCTTATTTAATCTGTAAAGCTGTGATAATACATCAAAATGTACATAAACGTAGTTTTATGCTTTGTTATTGTCTCTCTTTTTAATAAATAACAAAGTGAATTTCTGCTGTATACCTCACTGTGATCATTTTGGTCTGGTTATATTGTATCTGCTTGTATTTGTAAGAATGTTCTCTGCTCTTTTCCTGTTTGCAGCAAATTGATTACCTAATATCCCAGTACGCCACCGCCAAGAACAAAGTCATCTATGACCTAAATAGTAAGTAGACCTCCTCTGTGCTGCACATACTGAAGCATGTAGCTTGAAACGGTTTATTGAGTTTCCTCTCTTGGTGATACATCATACCCGTTGCCTGAGTTTACCTCGTCTGTTTTTTCTTGACTTGTTTTCACGATGAATTGGTGACATAATTAGGTCTAAAAGGCAACAGCAGTGACTAATGCAAAAGTTCCCTTGAGGATTTATGCTGCTTTTAGTCTGTAATATTTCTGCAGGCACTTCTGCCTTGAAAGATTAGATGAGCAGGAGTGTAAAGTTGCGAATAAAAGGAAGATGGGGACATTTTTTTCTTATTGATCTGATACGGTCAGTATCAGTGAGGGGAAGGTTCAACCAGTGTTTTCAAATAAAGAATACTCCTGGGGTGCGATAATGAAACCGAGGAGGACTGATTAGACGATGCTGCTTCAGTTAATTCAAATAAAAATCTGACCAGCTCGAAACCTGGGCGTAGAAATGGATTCAGATCTTGCTGTCGCCTAAAGCAGTGAGTCTCCAACCACAGAATCTCAGACCATGACCAGGCATGGATCCCTTGGCACCAAGTCTAACATAAATCAAACAACCAATCTTGTCAGCTTAGTTTGACAAACTGAGGGCTCTCGATTTTCCAATAAGCAAATTTAACCTAATATTCAAAGGCGATTGAACCTCCCTACCCTGCCAGCCCAGAGGAGGAGGCGTTGACATGAGGCATTTCCTTTATATTATTTTACTATTGGCCTCTCATGAGACCAACAGGCTACATATCCTTGCATATCCTCTTACCCTGATTGCCTTTTTCAACACCTCTGGCATAGAGCCTGCCAAAGAAAACACAGTCACATGGAGCAAAACTCTTGACAAACTGCTGCTAGACTGTGGTGCCTCCTCCTCTACTGCACTTGTGTGAAAAGCTGACAAAGGAGCCTGTAAATGTGTTGTCGATGAGGAGTAAGCCAGCTGCTTTGCACAGAATTCACACTTATCCAGCCTTTGCTGTTTAATTTGATATCAAGAGAGTAATAAGGGTCAAGTTAAGCTGAGAATGCCCTCTGTTGGATCAAATGTTTCTCTGCTCCATAGGGGTGGGCGATACTGGGAATATTGGTATCGATCCGATACCAAGTAAATACAGGGCTAGTATCGCTGATACCAATACTATTTACATGAAATGTAATGATCATTGAATAATTTTGTAATTTTGCCTTGAGTTGGTTGGTTATGATTATGGTAAAACACAGCACAAAGATTTTAGGCAATAAAAATGCTTTTTTATTAATTAACCACAACAATAGAACAAAATTTTAAGTGTATAAAAGTAATAAATTATTTCACGTTTAAGAAAAAAAATCACAAGTGCAAAATAACAAAAAAAGCAGCAATGTAAAAAAAATATAAATATAAAAATGTTAATATCCCAACAAAAAATACCTTCCATTGCACAAATAAAGTGTAAACTACAGTTAACCTTAACCTTTGGCTTTCTGCTCACAAAGCCCTCTCTTGGGTTGCCCTTTTGGCTCTGTTTCCATATTGACAACAGATTTATAGTTTTTTGTTCAGGAACAGTAACATGTTGACACAGAGGGAGAGAGGTGCACCGTTTAGAAGCGGCGGCTGGAGCGGAGGAAAGTAAAGTAAAGACGACATAAGAGAAACTGCAGTATCGATCTCATCACGCTAGCATCGATGCGATAACAATACTCAGCTTGGTATCGATACTATCGATATTAAGATCAATACGCCCACCTCTACTGCTCCAGGAGCCTTAACGTGCTGCTGCACTGTGCATTTTATATTCAAATGTAAATTTACAGCTTGATACAAATTTTTACCTCTAAGTTCAAATGGATATTTGATTGTCGAGTATGAAGTGACAGCCCTAGTCTGCAGGATGTTTTGTTTTGAAAATTGATGCTTGCATGTCTGAGTTGTGTTACTGTGAAGACTTGACTGCCCCCATCTCTGTCACTATGACTGAAAAGGTAAGGCCTGAGATAAACTCACTGTTTGAATTTGTGCTTCTGTAGTTGAGCAGTCATGCAGTTTGTACTACTAAAAAAACAACATAAGTACATCAGAGTGCTGTGTAAAAACCCCTAATGTGGAGGGAGACATTCCATATCACACTCTAATTAACATTTAACATTTAACCCTCACACATTTAACCCTCACACAACAAAAAATAGCCATGAAAATGTCTTTTTTGACAAATTGGGGCATTATTTCAACAATTGTGTTTTTTACACCCTAAATATTATAAATTCTTGAACTCTGCCAAATGATTAAGCTGGGAGTTTACAGTTAAAGAAATAATATGAACTTTTTGGATGCCATTGTCATTCACAAAAGCCTTTTTTTGTTTTTTCTGACCAGTTTTATTTTAACGTAAGGTTAACCTATCTGAGAAATTTCCCTCTTTAATAAGACATTAATAATCTTTCCTCTGAACATTTTGGTAGAATGAGAGATTTGTACATTAATAATTGGAGGGAGATTTAGAAATCTATTGCCTTTAAAAAAAGACAAAGAGTGACAACTGCTTTTTTTTCTTGCATTGTGTTTAACCCCCGTGAAATACAGCTAACCTAATCAGTAAAAAAGTATGATGCATTTGTGAATATGATACAACTTTGGTTTACCAAGCAGTCGATGCAGATGTTTAAGGATTAAAGTTGTAGGCTTTGTTTTGCGAGCCATAGAATGCAAATGTAATGAGGAGGACTGATGATGCATCTACTTGATTCAGTATTGGTAAATACATTATAAACAATAAACATATGAAAAATACTAACTATGATTTTTCCATAAGTCTTGGCTCTAACTTTCACTATTATTGCCATTGAGGGTCTTTGATCACCAAATTTTAATGACCGCTGGCTTAGACTGATGACTCATTAACAAAACAGACACTGTCAGCACCATGTGGTGCACAGCGTGCACGCTGTTTTTACAAGGCTGCCCTCCATCATCAGACATCCAGTGTTACCGTTTTAATTAGTCAAAAACCCGTCAGAGACACTCACATCCCTCAGTGGGTGCCGGATCAAAAAAAGACTAACGTAGAAAAAGAGATCTGCACACCAAAAGCTCCCTTTGAAGGATTTTATTGAACACAAGTGATGTTTGGAGCTGACATTTCAAGTCCGAGGACGAGCTGTAACTTCTGCTTGATAAAATCCTCCAAAGGGGGATTTTAGTGTGAGGATGTCTCCCATTTTCTGCATGGTTTTATTTAGTTACTACTTTCTCTGGTGACTTGTAGTTAAAGCACCTTTTAAAAGCAAAGCAATTCTCTCTGGATTGCTTGTTTAGTTTAGAAATAAGCTCATGTCACCTTCTGATTCAGCTTTATGAGTCCTGTATAAATGTGTGACATGTGTCTGCACCTCTGACACAAATACTGATAATAAACCACAATGTTGTCTAACAAAGCTGGGTCTGTAGTACTGGAAAGGTTTTGGATTATTGATAAAGAATATTTTTCTGGATAACGGATAATAATGGATGTTCTCAAATGTTTAAGAAAGCTTAACAGGTTTGTATTGTGCTCAGCTGAACAGAAGAGAGATAGGATCCCAATGTGTGAGTGATTTAATGGTGGTTTATCAGTATTTTCTGCATAAATATTGTAAGATATTGTAAACAGAAGCATTATTATCATTTTGGAGTGTTTTCTTTCCTGTGTTTTGCCATATTTCCAACCCATTTTCCCAGTGTTTTGTCATCTTTTGTCATTGGTTGTCTTTTTATTTTATCATAGTTCATTTTTATAAATACCATATAAAGCAATTATAGAAATATTGGAGGAAGAAATGTCGAGTACTCTGCCTTCAGCTGGACAGGAGCTGCTTCAGGGGCTACCATCGGTAAAAATACGCCTGTACATGGTCTAACAACAGGCTGTTACTTGGACACTAAATACTGTAGGCAAACAAAAATGTTTGAGTTTACGTAAAATGTCTTAAGTTTATTTTTGTCTTCTCAGAAAATTTCAACATGTTCATTTACAAGTGTCTCTGAATAGAATACTGTCAAAAAATCAAATCTATTTTTAGTCTTTTGTTGTATTTACACACTGTTTTAAGCATTTCTAACACAATATTGACAAATATTTGCCAGAATTGTTGACTTTTATTTCTTAAAAAAAGGGGTGAAAAATGTACTAAAGGACACATTAATTGACAAAAGAGATTGAATCGACATTTAAAATTTTACCATGAACTGTCATGTCACTTACCTTTGTACTGCATATGCACAAGTTATTATTGAACAAATTTTGATGTTCAGATGTTTAATTGCTCAAAATTTGAAGTGACATACCACATATGTTCACATTGGCATCACAGTAAAAATTCATAAAATATTTGTGTATTTCTACTTCTTACTGCATGTTAATGTTGCTGGTGGTGCAGATGAGTCATCAGTAATGTTGAATAGCAAAGTGCTGACCTGACACGTGATACTAAACCTGAATTAACCTCCTTAGCATGTTTTTGGTGTGTGTGGGGAAACCAGAGTGCCTGGAGAAAACCCATGCAGGAACAGCGAGACCATGCAAACTGCACACATGGGGATTTGTGTGTATGTGGAACTCTTGGTCAACATGGGGAGTCGACCCAGCATATCATTTTGCAGTGTCGCACTAACTAGTGTTGTGCTCAGGACCACACTATCCGAGCCCAAGACTTGCCCGAGACCCGATGCACCGAGACAAAGACAAGACCAAAACTTTTGGGAGTTGAGACCAAGACTGAGACAAGCTAAGACCAGGACAAGACTGAGACTATCGAAATCAATTTTTAAAACCATGGCATGGTTGAACAGTTAAGTGGGGTGTCCCTCAGTCACAACACCAGGAAGGTTAAAGTCATCACCGAGGGAAAGAACACATGAATTGAAGCTTTTTGTTGTTTTATCAAGTGTTCCTCCTTATCCACATTAATGAAGTTGAAGAACAGCAGATCAGTGCTGGTCTTGATCAATCTTGACGGAAAATCCCAAATCCAGCAAGTCCGAGACCAAGACAAGACCAAGTAAAAATGCTCTTGAGTCCAAGACAAGACCAAAACCTTCTAAATATGGTCTGGAGACCAGTCTGGAGACCAAGACCGGTCTTGAGTAACACAGCACTAGCACTAACATGCTATGCCACTGTGTCCCCCTTTGCCTAATTTCTTTTTTTTTTTTTTACTCAGATTTTAATACATTTCATGAATAAATACATTTTTAAGCTCTAATTCTGTGAAGCACCTTGAATTGCTTTGTGTATGAATGTTGCTCCACTCACAAGCTTCCCTTCTTTTGTCCTGTCTGCAGACATAGGTCCATTATTGGGTGGACGGATACACGATCAGCTGGATAAGGAGGTCAACCCGGCCCTGGACAGAGCGCTCAGCATGGCTGGAGGTACATTTCCACATTTTAATTTCCTCTTTAGTTGTGATACGATCTTGTTTTTTTCTAGATGCAAGTCACTGAAAGCAGGTGACACCTGCACTGTAATATATTGTGTGAGTTGTTAAGCAACAGACAATATCCTGCCTGCCTTGAAAACATTATTTGACAAGTATGACGCAAAACTGTGGGAGAGCAAACTGTGTCTCCTAAAATAACAAACACTGACGCTTTGGTTTTCTGATATAAAGATGCTGATTCCTTTTCTTTTGGTTATAAAACCTTTTTGCTAACAATGTTCAGGCTTCATATTAAATCTCTGCATTTTATTTTTTTATTTTTTTTGCACAAAGTGAAAATCGAGAGAGCCATCAAAGGTAAAAGTGCTTCAGTAATTGGACCCTGACTCACTCTCCTTTGTGACCCCTGACCTTGTCACTCTTGTGGTTTGTCCTCTTGTGATTTTCCTCGAGCACTATCCGATTCCTGATTTTATCTTCACAAATGTCTGCCAATTGAATTATTAAAACTGCACTATGCTACGGCTGACTGTGGTCTCCACAAGTGTCATATACATGTGTTTGATTGCTTTAAAATCCATAATGTTTGTAAAATGTGATTTACATAATCAAATCTGGCTGGTCAGATTTTGCATATACTGTAGATGACTGACTGTCAAATGCTTCTTACTGAGTGTACAACACAAAAGATAAACTATGTGTTCACACTTTGAGTAAGTTATGTTAGGGTTATATTAGTGTTATATTAGGGCTGGATTTATCGTTTTTTACAGCCATTAATTTCTATGATGGTGTTTTTATAACCACAAAATATATACCCACATCCAACACTGAAGATTTACTCTTTAAACTCATCTATGTGAGCTTACTGGATACCTTATGGAACTATTTTTTTCATCTGAATTGTAATATATGTGAACTAAAAAGACTTTAAGAGCCCATATTTCTGCTCTTTACAGTTTTATATGCCCCCTTGGTGTTTCTGTGATAGAGCACTTCAGTGTATGGGTTTATGGTCTCAGGACTTCCCATATTGTAAGCACCAGTAAACACATTAAACACATCAGAATGGTAAAATAATAAAAAAAAATAGTAGCCATAAGCAACAAGGTATGTACTGATCCATGGGCTAAGTGTATAGTTCTAGCCCTATGATTCTTTAAATTGTAATAATCACATTATCAAGTTGTTGTCTTAAAGGATAACTTCGGTTCCTGCAGCTTTTACATTGTTTATAGAATGAAGAACAACAATATACTCACCCAGAAGGCTTTCCTGATGCAAACGGTGCTTCGGGAGATATTTAGATCCAAAATCGAGCAGCGGACACCGATATAATGTAGCCTGTAGGGCATAGATCGCCGCTCCTAAAAACTGCATTAATCGTCCAAAAACTCATGTTTTTCACCAATATTCCATCATGATTCGCGCCGAATGGACGGCCATTGTAGCCTGTGTCTCTCCACACAGCGCTGTGTGGCTGAACTAACCTCTAAACAGACGAGTCTGTTTGCATGCACATGCGCAGTACTCTCTGGAGCGTTGAGATCGCTTCGTCATTTCTATCAGCTCCTTATCTGTATAATCTGGCTCCAAACTGTAAGGACGCCCATCATATTCAAAGTCCTCCTCCACAACATCTTCATCCCATAGATATTCGGCCCATTTTGCACAAAACTGGAAGAAGAAAGTCGATTTGTAGCTGCCCTGAAACAATGAGTCGACTGCGCATGCGCGAAGAGCATGTAAACAAACTCGTTGGTTCAGCCACACAGCGCTGTGTGGAGAGACACAGGCTGCAATGGCCGTCCATTCGGCGCGAATCATGATGGAATATTGGTGAAAAACATGAGTTTTTGGACGATTAATGCAGTTTTTAGGAGCGGCGATCTATGCCCTACAGGCTACCATTATATCGGTGTCCGCTGCTCGATTTTGGATCTAAATATCTCCCGAAGCACCGTTTGCATCAGGAAAGCCTTCTGGGTGAGTATATTGTTGTTCTTCATTCTAGAAACAATGTAAAAGCTGCAGGAACCGAAGTTATCCTTTAACTGAGACAAGCCATGAATTGTGATACTTTTACTGATAACACAGGAGAAATTGGACAGTAAAGCTGGAGTCTGTAATTAGGATGAGACTGCCCCATCCCTTATGGTTGTTTTAGCCACACCTCTTCCACAAAACAGCCACATACCACATGTTTGTTCATAAAATTAATATTACCCACACAATCTAAACAACAACTAAAGCTATATTAGACATTACAAGCACATATACCTTAGTAAGGGATCCAATAAGAACATTGCCCCTGACCTGAGCCCTCATTGGCTAAAGAAGTGGGTGTCCCTTGCTAGATATTCTAAATGGCCTAAAACAGAGCAACAAGGGGCACAGATGGCTAATGATCTCTTGTGTGACTTTAGCAAAAACATGTTGACAGGTAATCATACTTTTTGGGCCATTGGCAGAAATAATAAACACCATACTGCAGTTTAGAGGACTCTATAAAGCTGTAAATGTAAACTCAGTTAATAAGGAGTTTGACTGTGAGACAGGCAGTCAAATTAGGTGCTTATGAACAATACATCCAACTCTTAAGTCTGTAGGCCATTGCTAATGTAGAGTGAATCGGTTCAGTGCTTCTCTTCAACTTCATGATCTCTTTTTTTGTAAATCCAACTTAGTTTGGTTTCAGATTTGGCTGCCCTGCTTGAGAATGTTAAAATATTCTGTATATCTTTTCTTATATTCTTTTATCCGAACACATCCTGCTCATAGGTATGTTGTGATTTCATATTATAAAATATTCCTAGGCAAAAATAATCCATTGGATATGTTTCTACTTTTATAATTTTTTGGCATATTGCAGTTTTAAGATAATGGCAGCACTAGATCCCCTCAAACCCCTGCCTATTGAGGTCTCTGATCCAAATTCTTGTTTCAGTTTTGTTCCTCCTGTGTACGCAGAATGATGGTGTGTTGTGTGACTTTCTGTTACTTCGAGTCTTTTGTGGATTACTGAGAGTGCACTTCTCTCCACAGAGATGGATGATTTGAATATGTAACCGAGATGACTGTATGTGTCACGACAAGCAGCTGTATATGAATGTTTCCACCACATTGAATATACATGCTTGCAGCAAAAGTCCAAGATAAAAAAGCAGAAATCAAGCATGAGGATAGTGCAGTCGGTAAAGATCTGACCACAGATCGCTGTGGTGGAGTCTGTCTACGTCAATGTCCATCTGGGTCTGAGCCATTAAGTCTGGAGAACTCATACATATGCTTAAAAAGACTTCATAATTCCAGAAAAAATAATGACATAATTTTTTACAGAGGGATAAGTCACAGTGGATATGGTATTTATGCATTTAGGACACAGCATCCATCTGTGCTCAGTCTCTTCAGTGCTAAGCAGTGTGATAGTAAATTCACTGTTTCCTCTCCTATGTTCCTGCATGTTTTATTCACTTGTTCAGTGATGCCAGTGTTTTTGCTTCTTTATCCTGTTTAATTTTAGAAATGAGCTACGGGCTACCTTGTTAACGCTGGACATGTTTTTATGTTGCATTCAGTTGCTGGTAAAAGAGTAAGCCACTAACAACAACAATCTTAAGAATTTATTATCACCTTCTCTGTAGTGTTAAAGTTCAATGAGGGAAAAATAGTCTGGCAGTTTAAAGTATGATGCACTCGGCTCAGGCCTAGTCCTCAGTGCACACTGTTGTATGAGTCTGTTATTTTGTGTAACATGAGACATTTTTGATGCGGACTGTCAGTTTACTGTTTATTTTGATTTTGATTTCTGATACATGGTAGCGTTGAACCGCCAGCAGGCCGATACACCACCTATGTGTACAATTATCTTAGTTAATTTATGAACTAGGCTGTAAAGTCCACACTGATAAAGTGTGTTTGTTAGCATGTTGATAGCCTGATAGAGACATGGGCCACTTTAAAAACTGTTTACTAGCAGTACTGGTTTTGCCTAAATGTAGCATGCACAATCTGAACATTTGATGTATCTGCTTATGCCAGAAAGTACCCAGATATAATTTCATCACTTCTTGACAAATCAGCAGTTTGCATATCACAAGTCTACCTGGAAAACTGTCACCCACAATGCAAAGGTTCAGGGTTGAAATGGCAGACAGCCACAGCTCGTATCAATAGGCTTTAAAAGAATTGGACGAAGCCATGTCATAGAAGCCTTTGGGATGCCGTTGGTGCTCCCTAATGGACGCTGCCATACTGCACATGTCATCTCAACCAAACTTTAGGTCACCCTACTACAGACAGAGAGGCCATGTTGAAGCGGCACTTAAGGTCAACTGACCTTCGTTGTGACACCTTGTTTACAAAGCTGTGAATCTTCAATAAATCCTCAACAAAAGGAAACTGGGTGCGATATAAAACAGCCACCTCCCCTCATAGTGAGAACCCATAGATGTGTTATAGTTTAAGACAATAACCATTTTTGAACAAGGTTATAAAGCTGTGTATGAAGGCCATGAAAACATCTTCACCCTGCATACAATCATTTTTGTTTAATTTTTTCCGCAGCAAGCCTCAAGTGGACACTCGGGGTACTGCAGGTTTCAGCACTTCTGCATAGGCCTCCATTTTCAGCCCTGTAGGTTGTTGCCTGGGATATATGAAGGGAGCAACCTCCAGTTTTTTTTTTATCTCACATCCTTTTTATTTAATTGAACATTTATTAAGGGGTTTACAGTTTTGTAGACCCACCTGTGCTATTGGTTAGATGGCCTTAAACCCTGCCTCTGCTGATCTATGAGTAGATGGAGCAAAATGTTCAGTTGAGATAGCACTTACAGTATGGCAGCATCCATTAGGGGGCATTAACAATGTTCAGAAGGCTCCTTCGATATTCAAAAGGCCGATGTCACATAACTTTGTCTAACTATGGCAACAGCCTTAGCAATATTAGCATTGATTTGAAATATTCCTATGAAAATGAAGCAAATCAAACTCTGTAAATTCAAAGTTTTGGAGTTGCTACATAAATACAACACATTTATCAAACATGTGCTCAGTGGGGAAAAAATCATAACATCCAAATGGAACACTTTTTAGACATTTTTAAATCCCATTAATGGATGTCAAGTTTGCAGTGCTAGCCACGAGCTAAACCACTGTTTACTTTTGTTTCCATGACTAGAAACAAAAGTCAGATAAATTATTGCATTGGGAAGAGACAGCACAGAGTTTCGTTTGCTTGACTAAAAGAAACTTGATTACGTATTTATATGTGCTAAGTAGTTTTGAATTGCTCCAAGCTTTAGCCCAGTAGATGGCAGTAATGCACCTTGGTTTTTGCAACCTGCCAGAAAACTAAAGAAGAAGTATGAGCTTTGCTTGGCGTAGCATACTGAAGAATCACAGCTGTTTTGCAGTCATATACTACTTTTAAATACATATGAGTTTGTTTTGGGGGCTGTTTGTTGCATTAATTTACATTTGCAGTGAAAATTATTCAGCTGATGTTTCCAGGACGGTGAAATCCGATTTAAATAATATATCATTTTCTGTCATTTTGCTGGCAGGTTATAAAATCTGGGGCTTGTTTTGAACAATAATTAAGTTTAATTATCTTCTGAAATCCTAGAAAAATGTGTTTTTAATGGAGGTTTATGCATATGTTGCATTCACTTTGCATTTAAATAAATAATCCAACTCTGCTCCAAAAATGTTGAAAAGTATCGAACAGTTGTTCAACTTTTCCTTTTTTTGGAGGCAGAGGGTTGTCACAAAATGATCTGCGCTCCAGTTTTAGTCTCATGTTTGGTCTCTTTAATTCAGCCATGCGGGAAACAAAGGAGGCCCTGGAGAACGTCAGTGCAGGTCTGGAGGTCCTCAAGGAAGGAACTGGGAAACTAAACTTCAACCTGAGCCTGGTCCGGACCAGCATGAACCGCACCCTCAACGACCCAGGATGTCATGATGAGGAGTCAGACGCCACATCCGCCCAGCTGTGCAGAAACATCCGGGAGTCTCTGTCCCAGCTACAGATCAGTGCCAACTACACACGGGTATAAAACTAAACATACAAAACCCCATGAACACCATTTCCTCACAAGTACACCTATTATGTGATAGTGTGGTTAAAAATACTCATCAGTAACCTGCATTGAAGACAGCGCAGTTTATCCCTGGAGTGCACCTTCACCAAAATTTTGATAATTTCTCAACGTTGGTCATCATCAGCCACTATATGTTGATATGTGAATGCAGCATAAAATTGTCCAACTTACAATATCCCAATTCACTGCTTTCATGCAATGGTGCAACTACAAGGTTCAGCTATATTCACATTCAGAGACATTCACAGTTATTGCCTAATGCTGCGTTCACACTGCAAGTGACCCAGCTACCAAAATTGCGTCGCCCATTGACGTATCGTCCCGCGTCCATAAATACCTCATTTTTGTCACCGTTGCTGTTGGCCGTCGCTTGGTGACGTCATGTCCACTCGAGATTCACCGCGATCATATCATATATCATATAACAGGATGTATAAGCGGCCATTATTCCAGCTGTATCCTTTTCATTCACTTATCAACCACAAAACACTGCAGCTGATGCCCTGCAGCAGCATTATCTGTGAGTTTACCGCCGTCTGTCTAGGCGGAACTAATGTCCTCACTGAATAATGTTTCCCACACGGCAATAAATTGTTCCTCTGTGGTCCGGATGAAAAAACTGTCTGTCACGGGCACTGTCACACACGCACACACCGCTGATTGGCTGTTGCTGCACAACCACACACATCGTCTGAATAGATAAACTTTTTTTACTTTGACATTGCGCGACAAGCTATGTGTGGTCGTGTGAAAAGCGGCTGTCGCATCGCGGGATGGTTAGCCCCGCCCCATCGCGGCTGTACATTGACTTTGCATGGAGAGTGATCGCCGAGGTAGTACAAGTAGCGTGCGGTGTGCAGCATAAGGCTGTAGTATCTGTGCTGTTTCACGCTGCTATACGACTTGGGTACCCGCACCATGGCACGTGCCCCCACATGTACAAATAGGCAATGACGATCACTTGTGGCGCTCCTGTCTCCTGCTGAGTCCATGTTCCCCCTTCTCTATTGGAGAGGAGGGGGAACATGAGGGGTAAAATCATTCCCCCATTCCACCTACAGGACATTCACAGTGGAGGCAAAATGTCATGAAGGGGTAAATATTACACCTTGAACAGCAGTATAAATTGGGCTTGTGTTAATAAGGAATGGCCTGCCTATGTCCAAACTTCAAACTGTATCTTCGATTAAAAAAAAGCAACTTGTGATCTGATTCTAAGTAAAGCTATCAGTTTAGGTTTGTGATATAATTTGATTTAAAAAATTAAGCAAGGCTTGTTTTTTGTCATTTCTTTGTCTTTTGTAGAAGTTTTTCTCAGATGGAAAAAAAAGATTAACTTATACTGCGAGTAGCCAAACATGAGATTTTATTGTAGGCCATATTGTCCAACATTAAAGAGGACATATCATGCTTGTTTGTCCTTTTCACTATGCCAGACTAGGATGCCTGTAAAGCATTTCTGCCCTCAGTACAAGTCATTTAGTTCCTTCATCGCCCCACAATTGCGTTCATAATATCCTCATTTTAGGCCATTATGAAGCCCTCGTTGAAACACGAGGATCTGAGGATGACCTAAAGTTACCTCGCAACGTCACAGCCCTTTGTGCTCTGATTGGTCAGTTCTATCGGGGGTAGAGCCAGCCTGTCCTTCTTCTTCCAATGTATTTTCCGGCAGGCTCAATGCAGCGACCGCGTATTGAGTCCCCCTACAGGCCAGAGCTGGTAATGAGTGCATCTGAGCTAGGGATCTATATACCCCTGCTGGTGGATGTGTTCCTCGGTGAGGGTTTGGGGCTGACGGACATCACAGAGGAGGAAGTGTTTTATCAGATTACTCCAATAAAAAGAAAGGTACCTCGTGATGTCACGTTGTTTGAAATCTCGCGGACATCTCGCAATGACCTATTTTCAGAGGCATCAAATCTCTTATTAGGATATCGGAAAAAATACAATATCTCATTTTTTGAAAATTAAGGGGGTGTAAGGTCTTGTTTTCAAATGTATTATATTATATGTAAGTATTAAATCATGCATCAGCATGATATGTGTCCTTTAAAAAAAATCACCGAGTAAGGAAACAAACTCTGCACTGAAGTCATGATGTACTTTTCTGAATTTGTATTACTTATGAAATATCAACCCATTAATTAAAGATATTTTACCATGATGAGGATAATCACTGACCTGTTTCACAGAAATCACAGAAATCCCTAAATGCTTCAAGGATTGTTGATTCAAGACATTTCTAACATTGTATGTTGATCAGTGTTTTTTCTGTTCCTTTTTAGCTTCCTAGAGTGCACACACAGCTGGAAAAGGTGAACGAAGTCATGAAAACAGACCTGAGTTCTATCGTCCAGAGGGTGAGCACTGATTATTAATTTATGAATATTCTTACACACTGAGCACCAAAAAGCCTCTTGGAGATTTAAATAAAAGCGAAATGGTCTCTAAACATTTTGACTTTTTTTCTACAGGGTTATGCCTCTTTGAACGACACGCCTCATATGGTCATTGAACAAACAAGAAGCGTTGTTGATAGTAAGTGACAGCGAAACTAGAGATGCTGTTTAGTATGATTCAAAAAACTTGTATTTTTTTTTGTTGTAGTGTTTTGCCTCACTCCTGATTCCATGACAAGCAGATAGACATAACTATTTCAACTGTGTGTGCAGTAACAAGGAAGAAATGATTAGCTTAGCTTGAATACTGGGAGTCGATGGGGAATGTTAGCCTGCCTCTGCCTACAGTCATTAGATAAACTCATCAGCAACTCGAAATGATCCTGTGTGCTTGTTGTGACTCTTCTTAAACCATGTTATGTTATCTAAGTGTCAACCCAATTTTACCCCTTGACCATTGTCTTACCCCTTAACCCTTGGTTTTGCGCTACATAGTCCTTGAAATGAAGACAGACCAGGACCTCACTTGAAAGTAAGGGGTATGAAAATATGCCATAATACACCACGCCTGCTGACAAGGCAGAGAGGAAACCGGAGAAAGCGCATAATTATAAGTAATTATTAAATTAAAAATTAAATATAAATCATGTTTGAATTGTTGGTCATATTTTAAAATGTCTCATTATGACTAGCTAGCTTTTACAGATGTTGCCACAGCTATTGTCACATCTGCCAGCAACACAGCCAGTCAGCTTCTCAAAACGGAGGGCTAAGGGGAAGTGGTAGATGAATGGGTACGATGAAGGGGAAGGACTCAGGGGTAGAATTGGGATTCACCCTATTTTTAGACTAAGACTAGCACTAAATGCAATTTTTGAAAGAAATACATACAGAACTAAACCACTATGGGTATATTTGTAAATAGGCCAACAATACAAAGCACATCTTTACATTGACTCCCAGTGTTATAATGGTGTTTATCTGCTTGTCATGAACTTGGGAGAGCAGCAAGATGCGATAACCAAAAAAGGACATGTTGGCGTATCCGTTTAACTGTCATATCTGCTACTAGAATCTTATCTGAAACATCAGGAAGAACTGATCTGTTGATTTGTCTGTGTTTAGATGTACAGACATTGGTGGATGAAATTGGCAACAACATCAGCAGCTTTTCTAAAGTGTTCCCTGTGCAGAGCTGCCTGTCCAACTTCACGATTTTCATCAACCATGCACACGCCAAGATTGAGGACCAGTACCCTGAAATAGACCAAATGGACTTCTACAGGTAGGCGAACCTTAGAAATTGTTTACCTGCAGTGTTAAAAAGAAACCCTAAGATGACACATCAGCTGTATTAGAGGCTGGTGTCTTCTGTTTATTTCCCCCATTAAACTGTCACTGCTGCTACAGAGGCAGATGTTCCCAAAACAAATGCAAAAATATGATAACTTAGGTTTCTGTGCTGCTTTCAGGTGGATTGGCTGCATTTCACTCTGTTGCATGGTGGTCCTGGTCCTGGCCTTTGACTACCTGGGCCTGCTCTGTGGCACTCTGGGATACGACAAGCACGCCTCGCCAACCACAAGAGGATGCATCTCCAACACGGGAGGAACGATGCTCATGGCGTGAGTCATGCATTCTTGTCACAGGCTTTTCTAGAACAAAGACAAGAGCTGTGATTCTCTTCCAATTATAATAACAGCTACATCCATCATGGCTGCCACAGCTGATATACTTACTCATTAGAGGTGCACATGCTGTCTGTGTAAGACAAGTATCTGCAGATAACAGCTGAAAAATTCAAAGCTCTGTGCCTTCAGATGGGAAAATTTCTGCAGATATTTACAGGCAGTATGTTGGCCATTTATGTTGACCATTTATATCCCATAAAATAGCTGAGTATTGCTAGAATGTACAAATTTACCATAATGCTTCTTTTTGTTTTCACTGAATGTCTGCATAAACAAATGAACAGTATGATTTTTAAAAAGTGAAACTTGGGTTTAGTAGTTTCAGTGCAGTTTTGCTGTTTTACAGTTTTTGGCCAAAAATGTAAGTATCAGTATGCTGAAATTGAACATAATTGCCTGTGACAATATAACACAGAAATATACATTTATTTACTTTTAAAATTCAAATACCTCAAAATAAAGCTAATGATAATAATAATAATGAAAAAATGTTCAACATGTCACATGACTAAATTGCAGAGCTGTAATGAAATGGTCAACTCATGAAACGATACGAAATATGATACAGGGCTCACGATACAAAATAAAGATTATAGAAAATCCCCAACATTAGGAAGTTGTGCAAAAATCTCATTTTCTATATTTTCTTCCTAATGCAGACAAACAACAAAAATATTGCTGCATCAGTACAAAATAAATGCTCTTTGAAAAAAACAAAATTGTAGTTTTTCCCCTTATTTAGACTACAGTGCAAATTTAAACATAAAATCTCACTAAAAAGTGCTTTGTTGTTGTAACAATCAGGATAACTACATTCTTGAATGTGAAGGAAAACAAATAGCAGTCCTCAGAGCTGCAGTTTAGACCTAAATGTCTGAACTGTGAACTATAATATTTAGCCTATAACAGTGCATGTACTTCTGATCTTCAAGTATGATCAAATTCTGTCAACACTTACACAAACATACAGTTGCTGCCTGTCTCCAGTTGAAAGTAGTTGGTTGTTGTACTCGCCGCAGTATACGGCAAACTGTAGCGGCATATTTTGCACATGGTTTTTGTTTTGTCCGCAATCTTCTCATCATTCTCTCGTCTTTTATGGGAAGCCAAAATAGGTCCACACAACTGATTATTTGACGAAGAAGCTCCAACTAATTCCTTGACCTACTCTTACTCCATATTGAAGCGAGTGTTTTGCTACAGTAGGCGAGGAGGGTAAAAAATCTTTTCGTGCTTTTATTTTGTGCGTCTTTGAATTTTCATTTCGTCTTTTTTTTTATCTCTTGAAATTTCTTGGCACGAAATTTCGTTACACCCCTAATAAACTGTATTTGAAAAACTACACATGCAAAAAATATATACATTGTTTTTAAAGTTCAGTAAAAGTATCTGCCCCAGTATGTTTTGGATCTCTTAAAGTCGTGTGTTTTGTTTTCTGTAATGTCCTGGAGCAAAGTGTCTCTGTGTCATTGATATTTGTCTGTACCTGACTGTCCGTCCGTCTGTCCCTCACAGCGGTGTTGGCTTCAGCTTCCTCTTCTCCTGGGTGCTCATGGGAGTGGTGACGCTCATCTTCTTGGCTGGAGGAAACATGGAGAAGCTTTTCTGTGAACCGTTTCATACCAAAGAAGTCTTCAAGGCAAGTCATGATGAATCCACTTTCATATCTTCCAGTAGGTCAGTCTACATCAGTATTTATGACTCCTGATAAATTTACTCAGTTCAATATACTTACATACTTTATACATAAACAGGGACTCTGTTTGACCCTCAGTCCAGCACATTCATACATGCAGGGGTATTTCATAAATAAGTGATAGAAAAGACTGAATACGAACCAGTCTTCATCTGTGGGATCAGTAGAGATTATTTTCAATGTTGTTGGTTGTATTTGGTTTAATCCTGCATTGATTTCTTGATCTATGAAGCAACTAATCCTGATGTGCCTCTAGTTTAGAGTTTTATTAAGGACACGTGAAAAATTAAACATCAGATATTAATGAAGTTGGAGCCTTTGGGGGAGGATGAAAGTTGCTAATATTTTATCACCAAACACTCAGTTTGTTTGCAGCTTTTCCAACTTCACTGCAAAGTTTGCATGCGTTGCTCTTTGCTTTCTTTCTGTGTGTGGGTGTGAGGGGAAAAAAGTATTTTCCATAAACAGAATAACAAAAAAGTAAACCGAAACAAGTTCATCCAACTTAACTCTCAATTTAGGCTTGAAAATATATATTACACACAAGGCTTCACAAAGAATAGCAGTGTCCCTACTACCACAACATGCACTTCTAAGGCTTGATTATTCACAGTTTTGTTCAACATATTTAGAGTAAAAACCTAAATCCAGAGGGAAGAAGCTGGCCAAAGAATATCAATCAATCAATCAATCAAAACTTTATTTGTGTAGCGTTTTGTATGCTTAGTCTTGTAGTAAAATTGCTTTAACCAAAAAAATGAAAGTAATAAAAACAAAAGTAGCAGATTGAATAGTTTCTAGACTTTCTAACCGAAAACAGGATTAAAGGACTGAGGAAATGCTTTTTTGAATTAAAAATGAAAAACAGGATCTAAGACTTATATGGCAAGACCGCTAATATATTTGTTTTCAGCAGAAACAAATTTGATGGTGACAGGTCCATGATGGGTCCATGGATCTGTCACTAACTTTAGTTCTTACTTTAGTCCACTTGTCTCCTCTTACCTCCCTTCCTTCGCCCTCACACCCAACACAGCATCGTGTGGATTTGCTGTTCATCATGAAGCTGGGATCCACATTCAAAATTTCCTGCTGCTTAACAGAAGGTTCCTTCTTGCCGCCATGATGGAGGGATTCATGATTGTCTATATGGATTCATGTTGGCTGTTGGATGTATATTTTTGTATATACAGTGGGTACGGAAAGTATTCAGACCCCCTGAAATTTCTCACATATTGTTATATTGCAGCCATTTTCTAAAATCATTTAAATTCATTTTTTCCTCATTAATGTACACAAAGCGCCCCATATTGACAACTAAACAACAGAATTGTAGAAATTTTTGGAGTTTTTTTTTAAAAAGAAATACTGAAATATCACATGGTCAATATTGGTAAAATTCTACAATTCTGTTGTTTTTTTGTGAATATATGGTGCTTTGTGTACATTAATGAGGAAAAAAATGGAAATAGCTGCAGTATAACAAAATGTGAAAAATTTAAGGGGGTCTGAATACTTTCCGCACCCACTGTATATGTATAAGTGTATTTTTATATGTATATATGTATCTTTGCAAATATGCGTATCCATAAAATTAAGAGCTTTATGCTCTATTGTAAAGTGTCTTTAGATAACACTTGTTATGAATTGGCGCTATACAAATAAAGATTGATTGATTGAAATTGAAAGAAAATCATCATGATAAGAAAATGTGATCAAAATACTATAGGGGGAGAATTCTCTTGGAAGAATATAATATGACTTTTTATTACCCTGAAGATAAAATATCTTTAAAATGGTGACCCAAAATCTGGTCGCTGCTGGAGAGAGTGTAATAACTTGCTCGCTGACCACTTTCACATATTCTGGGACTGCCAAATGATTCAGCCTTACTGGTCAGACATAATAGCAATAATTAAATTATTGTATGGTTTCCAGCTGGATGATAGTTTTCGAACCATATATTTAGGAAATCTACCCTACACGCTTAATGCCCAGGATTAATACCTTCTCAAAATATTTATAGTTGCAAGCAAAAAAGCTATAACTAGGAAATGGCTTGCCAAGGACCCACCCACAAAAGCAGAATGGATGACGATTGTAAAGGAATTGTATGACATGGAGAGGTTGACCTTTCCTTTAAGATTATGTTTAGGAAAATTTAGTAAATATTGGTCCAAATGGATAACATTTTTGAACAGAAATATTTGATGGGAGGTGGCGGATGTATATAGTTTTCTCTGTAAAACTGCATTTATGGTTTTGCTAGAGCCTCTTGTCCCTTTGATGGTTAATTTTCATTTGGACTATGATGGACTAATGATAAAAAAACCTGGACACTGGAGAAAACAACCCTGACTTAACCCCTTTTTGGAAATGAACTGCATTGTATAACCTCTGATGACCTGCTTGTTTGTTGACTTGTTACTTTTCCTGTCTTCTGTTATATTCATAAAAAAGCTTTAATAAAATTTGGTTAAAAAAAACTACAGGGAAAAATAAATTGAATAAATAAATTATATGGTAAAATGAGATAGCCAAACAGCAAATGCATAAAGTAGGATCATGAAAAGGAAATCAATTATCAGAAAATATAATCCCAAAACTATGTGTGTATATATAAAGATGTAAATTCAGACAACACACAGGACAACTACAAGCAAGAAATGTGATATATTGGCCTCTTAAATAGTTCTCCAGAAGAATTGAATGGATTTCTTTCTTTATATCATTCAAGTTGAAGTATTTACTATTTACTTTCTCACTCCATGCTTCTCCAGGTTGTGGACACCCCTTACCTGGTCAACCCTGAGTGGAAGAACTTCATTCCTGGCTACATATACAACGACTCTGACCTGGAGCTGACCGCAGAGAGCTTATACAGGCAAACAAAGTTATTTCTTTCTCTATCAGATTGTCAGCTAGCTTAGAAAATGATGCACATCCGTCTAACAACAGGCAGTGAAATTACTGCATGACTCGGTTCATTAAGTGGAATCAGATTTTTGTCTCAGCACAGGCGTCAGGGTCACACATGAACCACGCAAACAGAATATTTTATTCTCTCTGACAAAGATGCAAACAGGACTCTTGCCATTAACCTTGAGTGTCTAATTAGCATCATTTTTAACTCTACGCCTGCTGCTTTCCTTCAGCCTCTTTCCTGAGGATTGCATCAGCTTTCATCATCTCCTCCAGTGGGAAGCTGCGTATCCTCAGTGACTGCGATGGCAGACCCGCACTCATTATATTTCCAAACAGAGTCTTGGCCCATTCAAAAGCAGGCAGTGCCATCACTGAGGGTATTTGTCAGACTGTATGCAGCTAAGTTGGCTAAATCAGCAAATATTTCAGGTGTTTGGGAAACATGTCAAGGTTTTCTGTCGAGGAGGTCATCAGGGTGCCGTGTACTTCCAGCCAGTCTCACTTGGTGGCAGCAAATATTTTAACTCTGAAACTTTTAATTTGACTTTTTCTCTCCCTGTTTTTTCCCTTTTCTCAGTTTTAACCTTTTGTTTGTTCTTATTTCTCCATCTTAGTACTTGCAAGGAGAACAAAGGGATTTACTCCGCCATGCGACTGGACAAAGTCTTCAACATCTCCACCTTCCTCAACACAACACTGGTCAGTGGACCATTTCTTATGAAATTTATTGGTATTTATGGTATTTATTGGCCAATAGTAGAGTCAAACAGATCAAGAAATTGTATTTTAACAATTTCAAAAGAGTTTCTCTGTTTATCAAAAGAGAATTAATTGTAGAAGCTTCTCAAAATCGGTTAAAATACATTCTGATTGGCATAATAGGCTCAGATTGAGCATTAATGATTAATGTAGTCGTAATAAATGGATTTTATGAGGCATTGGCCCTTTTCTTCATTTCAGGAAATGAAAAAAATAAAGTTATCATTAATTTTCTGTCCTTTTTGATGCCACTTATCATTAAAGCAGTCGAGGTTTGTTTTTGTTTGTACACTTGTGGTGATTAAGAAAAAGAAAAAATTAAGTATTGCTGTTTTTGTGCAATTTAGACACATTAGGAGTGTTATCTACAAAACTTGAACATTAAAATCCGAAATAAATATTCAGTTTTGAGTCTACTTTTTTAGTTTTCATGATAAGATATGTGCTTGATTTCATGAGAATTATGTTTTTAATTCTGGTTGTGTAGACACTGAGGTATACCATACATTTCACCATTAAGCAAAAAATATCAAGATATGAATTTTGGTCATTCTTGCCCGGGCCTGCTGCCTGCTAAATCTGCTGTAACGTTGGAGTGTTCAGTGTAGACACATGGCTCTGAAGTCTACTATAAACAGACATTTCCCTTTTCAAAGTCTCATTAGCATTTATTTATGATTTCTTTGCTGTCAGTTTAAGCTACGCTAAAATGGTTTCTACGCGTCTAAACTTTGCCGGAGACAAAGAAATGATCAAAGTTTCTTTTCTTTTTGACCAAGAGCCAACAACGTCTGCCTGCCTGAGACATTCACAGCTTTGCTGCCAGTTGGCAATCACTTTTTGGCTCCTTCAAGCCAACAGCTGATAAGGTCCATGCTACGTCTGTTCTTCAACATCAGTGATTTGTCTTCATTAAAGGGCTGCAAATGTTTGAAGTTTTTAAGTGTCAGGCCTGAGTGGAACAGACTGTGGCTCTTTTATTTCATCATTTCTTTAGTTTTAGTAGAAGCATGATTTTCTTAAAGATGGAAATACGTTTATATTTTGTCATTGTGCAGACAACAATAATGTTCTTAATGTTTAACTGCAACTAAACTATGATTTTATACATTTCCATTTACCATTACCTTCTGCTTATTTCCACTGCAGTGATTATACTGCTGAATTCTTAATGCAATACTTCTAACAGAGATTCAGCATCAAACCATTTTTAAGGAAAAGTGTCATCAGCAGACTGCAAATCCCGAAAACACTGAGCTTGATCAGACTATAAACAGTGTTTGAGCATGTAATGAAAAATACCAGAATTAATCAAATGAGTACATATTATAAGTTTTTACCAAACTTAAAGTTATGAAGACGACTGTACTGACAAAGTAGTTTTTGTCATTCTTCTATACTGGGAACTTAATATCAGTGTAAAGTTTCGCATCAGTAAGTCAATCAATCAATCAGTTTTTATTTGTATAGCACCAATTCACAGCAAGTTTTATCTCAAGACACTTTACAAAAGAGCAACCTGAAGCCATACTCTTAAATTGATCGATACTCATATATGCATATATATACATATATAATATTGACATATATACATACATCATAACCCAACATGAATCCGTCATGACTGCAACACTGTGCACTGCAGCTATTGGAGGCTAAAAGTAACAGTGTTCAGAAAAAAAACTCTGCTGTGTCGCAAGTTTGGGTGAAAAAGGAAAGTGGGAAGAGACAAAAGGACAAATATATATTTGCTGAATATAGATGTATTTGAGATTATCCCCTGAAGATGTAACATTTTGTTTTCAAGAAAGAACTCTTGTCTATATGGTTGTAAAGGTATTTATTATGGAGGTATAATCAACAATAACCATAGATAGAGAGATCAATCTAATATTAACATTAACATTTATAATAATCTTAAGGTAGAGACGACAGATGTTAAATACTACAGCAGCATCAAGCTGAACTCCAAATAAACTGGGCTGAATTGATTTAAGAGAGACTTGTGCCTGACATTTGCTTTCCTTTGCTGTTTTGATGGATCCAACTTCAAACAGAAGAAACCATTCCTCTGGCATACGCTGTCCATATTCTTTGTGAAAAACAACTTTATGGCCAACATTTTTTTTTTTTGTTGTGTCTTTATAGATCCACTGTAAGCATGTGATTTCCCTTTTGGTGGCAAAATGACATATTACTTTTCACAGCAGAAAATCAAATTTGCCAGCATGTTTTTCTTTGGTTTTGGCTCTCAGTGCGAGACCAAACAAAATCCTGTAAAAAGAAAACACAGCATTCTTCAAGTTACTGGGATTGAAAAGCACTGATATTCTGATGTTAAGTTTTTGCCCATCTGTTTTTGATTGTTTGGTTGTTAGCAAGATTCATGAAAACTACAGGATGGATTTTGCTGAAATTTTCAGTAGATGTCTGCAAAGGCCCAACATTAAATAATAGTCTTATTTTGGTGCTGTTCCAGATCTGGTCGGGGATCCAGGAATGTTGTAAAAGACTTGTTCACAGTGCAAAATAGGGCATTTTCTACCATTTTGCCAATAACTCATTAAGTTCTCAGTGGATTTGAATTAATTTTTCTGGAAACATCAGTCATGGCACAAGGGACAAGAGATTAGATTTTGGTTGTGATTAGGTTTACCACCATTGCTAAGTAATCATTCTCCCCTAACAACCTTCAAACTAACGATGATATCAACATAATTCCTAGTGCAAGGGGTAGGTTTTCAGGGTCAAGGAATCACATTATGGTGGTCACTTCATCGTGGGACTATTGCTTATTGGTGTAGCAGCAATGCAGATCCAATGTCCCCTTCCAGTCAGCTGCCTGCCAACTTCCAGCCACGAGGAATCCCTCCCACCTCTCTGAGGTTATGCCTAAATCACACTGAAGCATCCGTCTGTCGCTGCTTAATCAGCAGGGAGCAAAACTGACACCACAGATTCACACAAAAATGACCTAAAATATACAGTTTTTAACTATCAGGGTGATTTGGTCATATAAACTAGAGCATGACACGAGAGCAGATTTTCACTCCTGTCCTGTCCCACTCCCAGAGAAAAAATCCTGTCCTGTCCCACTCCCGTAGAATGACACCCATCCCATCCCGCTCCCACTCAAAATTACTCCCACTCCTGTCCCGTTCCTGTTTGAATAAAACCAAACATGTTGAAAAAATGTTGCATTTGTGATTTTAGGTAAAAGTGCAGTGCATAATAAAAGTCCTTGCCTTTAAGTTTCACATGCCTGACATTCGGTCGCTGTAAACAATGTGTGTCGCTGGCGGCCGCTCCGAGTCGCTTTTCACTTCCAGTGGTGACAGGAAGTCAAACCACTTTTGTAGTTCTTTTGTGTTGCTAGCGCGGTCAAGAGTGTTGGCTCTCACTGAGAGTAGACTACAAAAATGGACGCATCTGTTCATCTGGTTGTTTAACACGGCTGAAAATGATCATCTGTTAATGGCGTTGTCTGCTCCTGCCCGCTCCCGTTTCTTTTTTTCCCGTCCCGTCCCGATCACGGGTTAATTAAAAAATGACTCCCATCCCGTGGGATTCCCGCGGTAATCACATGACCCACGGGAATTCCCCAAAAATGTCATCCTCTAATATAAACACTTGTTGGTGGGCTTTGTGTATCAGGTCATTAATTGTGATAATATCTTGTTGTAAATAAAACAACACTTTTTTAAATGAAAAACTTTAGAGAGTTTTCTCCTGTTTAAATCCTCACACTTCCATCAAGACCACATATTTAAGATCTTGGGTGACCCTGTATAACCAACATTTGTTCTGCATTCATGACATCTTCTTATTACACTACCAACATGAATGCAGTGATTTCCTGTTTGTATTCAACGTAACTGTCTTAAAAAGCATTTTGAGTCTTTCTAACGGTGAAGAAGAAGACTTGAAGCTTGGGGTGCTGGTTTGGTTGAGTGGTTAGCAACTTGGCATGCCCCATATACACACTTCTGCCAACCTGGGTTTGAACCCAGCCTGTGGCCAGTTTGCAGAGCGTCTTCCCCTACTCTCTTACCGCCGTTCACAAGCCTATCCACTGTCATTCTCTCCTGTCAATATAGGAACAAAATGCCCAAAAAACACATTAAAAAAAGACTTGAAGCTTGTGGCTGCACAGATGTTCATCTGCAACACAACCTGATGTCAGACCATTGAAAGTAAACTTCAAACCTGTAAAGCAATAACATCATAAACATTTTTAGAAATCTCTCTAACGTATTGTATGTCTTTTATTTTTACAGTTTACTAAGGACGTGGTGGGTCAGCTGGAGGGCGTAAAGATTGACTTGAGGGGAATAATCCTCTTAGAGGCGGATGGAAAGCAAAACCTCCTGGATTTCTCTGAAGTGGGGCTGTCTGAAATCAACTATGCAGACTACCTGGAAGAGGTAACACACCTGCGTACAAACAACAAATGATAATCACACATTTAACATGTTGACACCATCAGTCACAGTGGATAGAGACTGAAAAGTAAGTCTAGTGTGAATGAAAGTTAAAATATTAAGTTGGTTTTCAGCAATATTAAAAATCTAATTAGAAGTGTTATCCTGTATAACCCAAAACAGTGCAGAGAAATTAATCCATGCTTTCATTTCCACCCAGTTGGATTGGTGTAATACCTTATTCTCTGGAATACCAAACAAAAGATCATCTTCTTGTTGCTCAGTGTTTTAAGTTTATGTTTGAGTGCTTGAGGCTTATGTGAGCTCTATGAATACCATCTGTGAAAGGCTTGTGTAAATGTTGATAAAAGACTGTACTACACATTAACTCTTTGATTATATTTCAATCCTGCTTTAATGGTATGTAACTAGAAATAGCCTCCACCTCAGCTGTCAGTGAACATACACCAGGTGGCCATGGTTTACCTTATAAGAGCTGCAACATGACTCAGTACGCTGGGCTCTGTTTAAGCCCACTGGAGCTTGATTATCCAAGAAGGATTTCTGCCAAAGCAAAGAGTGCAGGAACAAGCTGGGACTTGATATTCCCCCGTCTTCTTCTGCACAGCCTGTCAGGTTTACTTTGATTTTTGCCACGGGAGAGCAAAATCAAAATGCTCCGAGGGCTCCATTCATGTGCACCACCACCTGTCCTGATGCACACGCTCTCTGGGAGCGAAGATCACAGTTCAGAGGTCCAGCTAATTCTGCAGCTCTAACCTCTGCTGTTTTCAGTGTTGGGAGTAATGCATTTCAAAAGTAATGTGATTACTGTACTGTATTTCTTTTTACATAGTTATGTAAGGCGTTAAAAAAAACAACAGTAATATTTTATACGGTGCAAATGTCAGTTATGCAAGTTTCAATGCATTTTTAATTTGACCCAAAATGAAGTTTTTTTGTTTGTTTGTTTGTTTAAATACAAATTCGCTAAATACTCTGTGAGATCAATGGAGGAGTAAAGTCCTCTGCTAGGCCTAAAGTTACAGTATCTTTACACAGTTTACCAAAATTTTACCTATTGTCTGGTTTTTCTATGATCATTTCTTGTATTGTGCCATGAGCATCAATGTGGCTATTATATTCTACTGTTTTTAGACTTATGATATTTATTTTGATATATAGCATCAAAATAGGTTATCTATGAATGCTATTCCTTAGCCGTCCAGTTAGGTCAGACAGGGCTGGACTGGCCTGGATACTCAACTTCAGGAACAAGACAATTAAAACTCGAGCAAATTTATATTATTCAGACACGTCTTAGAGCACCGAGCTGTAAGTAGCGATATATAGCCGGCTATAAAACTACGATACTAAGTTTTCCAAAAATTGCTTGTTGTCACACATCAAAAACTACTGCTACGTAACTAGAAAGAGATACATTACCTCGTCGCTTTGCATCCTTGTTGTTGAAAAAAGAAGTCGAAGTTGACATCGAAGATGGATGCCCCCAGTGTGAACAGTTATTTAGCTCCTTTAATAATCGATTTATTTGCACTTCTGACTGGGGTGTGTCGCTCTAGATCAGCTGTATACATAGTATTGTTAGACTTATATTTACAAAAATGCTGCCATAGTGATAATCACATTCTTCATGTGATATTTGCACACAAATATATTAATTTATGTGATATTAACAACAACGCAGGGCGTGCTAACAACAGCTAACAATAGCCTGGTAGCTCGGCATGTTTTTTTCCGACTTTAACTGGAACGCTGATAAGTCGGAGATGATGTCACTCCCAGTTCAGAGGTTACTGGAACGCAGCATTACGACAGTCGACGCGCGTGCTCATGGGTAGCAGAGTCTTTATGTCGCCGGAAATAGATTCTCTTCATAGCACTTTTAAGCATAATGAGCTACTTTTAGAATACCAAATCCATATTTCCTGTTATTTTGATGAGAGAAACTTAAAAGTAATGTGATAATAGTGTAATATCTTACATTTTAAATACATATATATTATAATGTAACTAATTACTTTGAAATGACAGTAACAAGTAATAAATAATGCATTACATTTTTTAAGTTATTTGCCCAACACTGGCTGTTTTGTGCATTTAGAGAAAAGTTACAGAAGGTGCCATTTGTGTTTGCTCCTATCTTTGCTCATGTGAATCAATAAGATGCAGTCTGCAGCCTCAAATGATGGCTTCATCTTGGTCGTCTGATTAATTGGCCCTATTGACTTAACAGCCCTGTGGAAAATTCTCTGTAAAGAAGAAAAACACTTACAAGGTTATTGAAGGAAAATTCTGTCCCATTAGTGTGTCTTGAAATAAGAAAAACAAAGACACAGCGCCTCACGGTTTCAAGTGTACTTCTGGTGTAGTTGCACCAGAAACAGAACAGATTGTTTTTGTCTTTGCTAGGTGGCCGTACATTTTGATGATACTACATCAATACCAACTCCGGATATCCTAGATTATTTTTCTTCCTTTTTAAAATATAATAAAATGTGCCATTATTAGTCCCACAGGAGGAAATTACAAATTTAAAACAGCAATAAAATGCAAAAAGAAATATTAAGAGTAAAATTTATGAATGAAAATAAATAAAAAATATATATGTGGTATTTACAGCTGTTGATGTACAGGTTTAATATATTGTGTTTGGAAAAGACAGATATTTGAGATATTAAAGAACAGTTCAAATGTTGTTTCCTCTTTATACGGTCTTGTTTTCAGGTCAACAAAGGAGTCACCGTGGTGGATTTGCTCACATTTACCAGGGAGCTGGAGGCTCAGACAGATCTCATGGTAAGACCCTCTGCTGTTGTTCTAGATAGCAAAAATATTCCTTGTTTGTGGCTTGTTTTTTTAAACAGTAGCTTTGCCAAAACACAGAGTTTGTTGGAGCTGTCTGACTTGTCTGCTGTGCCTGAGAGACTTAAGGCAGGGAAAAAAGCACACTTGTTTACTTCCATGGCAAGTTTTAGGTGCCAATTAAAGAGACAATGATTTACCTTAAATCAGGTTCATATATTCATTTTTGATGACTGCCGTGGTGGGTTCAAAATCAATAATTAGCATTTTTCTTTATTTAATCTCGAAATGCCATTGAGAGCGTGCTCTCATTTCCAATGACGTCGAGAGTACATAAAACAGTAATTGCAAGACAAAGCAAGAAACAACAGTTACAGAAATGGACATAGTGGTTCTTTATCATATTTTGAAACTGTCCTATGCTAATAAGTGAACTGAGTTTTAGTGTCTGCTGTATATTGTTCAGCACACACCCATCTTTCAGCTTTTGTGCAACACTGGGCTGCACAAAAGCTGATAGGTGTTTTTCTGATTTTGCTGTGGACTCTTGGAACATCAAGCGTTAGCCAGTCACTAGAATGAGTTTGGTAGTGGTTTGTGGTCATATTTAATAGAGAGGTTAGATACTCTGGTAGATGTCCATAAAGAGCTTTATAGATGAAAAGTAACCAATGCCTGTCTCTTCTAACTGACAAAGAAGACCAGCCCACTTTCTTATACAGTATGCAGCGATGGGTTGAAAAGCTGTCGTCAGTGATGAATCTTATGGCAGAGAGGTAAACTGAATACAGAGGTTTAAGTAAGCTAGCTGTGGCATGCCTGTAGATCACATCTCCATAATCTAAAACTGACAGGAAGGTGGCTTCAATAATTTGTTTTCTGTGTGAAATAGGGAAGTTTGTTTTGTGTCTGTATAAATAGCCCAATTTTTGTCTTAATTTTGTAACAAATGGACTGATGTGAGGTTTGAATGTGAATTGTTGATCCAGCCAGATACCAAGATATTTGTACTGAGTGACTCTTTCTATGTTGTGACCTGCGTGTGGTGCTATCAGCAGGATTTCTAGAATGGTTGAAAAGCCTACATTTGGTTTTATTGAATGTTTGGCAAACCTTCAAGTCTCTCTTTCCCACATGGGCCTAGTCTGCTCTGGCTGGTTGGCAGGTCAGCTCTGTGGAAATTGGTTAGTTCAGTGGTGCCTGGTGCCATATTGTCAACAACTCTGCATTCATTCTACTGTCTCTGCTCTTCACTGGGCTTTCTACTGCAACAAGAGGGCTGAAACTGACAAAACAATGGAAGGACAGGCTGGTAGAAAGTATTATTATGTACAAGTCTGTACAAGTCTTCAGTGTCAACAATGTCAAGCTCATAAGACGTGATATTTCATGCTTTGCTGCAAGAACAAATGTCTCGTTAAGTTTCTGGTGTTTCCACTTTGGTTTGAAATCACAGACTCAGATGTTTTGCAGCTCTTCTCATATGGTATAAACTTAAGCCACACTTTTGTCTGCTTCAGCCATATCATCACATTTATTTCTTTGTTGTTGTTGGTGCTGCCTCTGATGCAAAGTGGAAATGATCAGATGGGATTTGTTAAGCATAAACACAAATTTCTGGCGTTTTTTGTTACTGATTCTTAGCTGGAATTATTTATTTGTTTCCTTTCTCCCAAAAAAATTTAATGAAACATGAATACATATATATATGTAACAGGGGTGAATGTCTTGACATTTACCCCTGTTATAAGCCTGGGAATCGCCTTTGTTTTATTCAAAGCTGACAACAGACGGCACAACCCTGCCAGATTGGGATTGGTCTATGAGGGAAAAATGACAAAGGCAGGAACAGCACTGTTCCAAAAGTTGAACTGTTTTAATCCAAGGTCTTGGTGCGTGCAGGACCAAACAACAGCTGAAAAAAAAGTCCATCAAATCTAACGTATATGCTGTGGGCGTAAAAAGAAGCTCCACTGACACCAGCTTGAGGGCAGAGATTTCATTATTCACCACCATGTGATGTGTACTCATCTTACATGACAGCAGATAAAATTAGCTTTTATAAACAAAAGATTAGAACAGTTACACATAAGACATTAGTTTATCAATTTTAACAAGCTAGTTAGCAATGAAAACTGAAGCTTTATCCATAAGGGCAATTAGACTTGGTTAATATTTAGACCAAGCTTCAACCTCAACAGACCTACACAGCTGATAAAAGGCTTGAAAACTCTGACATGACTTTATATTAGTTTACAGGCTAAATTATGCCATACTGATTTTTACTGTTTTCTCCATGGGTGCATGTTTCCCTTCCTGTTTTTATGTCTTTAGCCTCGAGGCGGTCTGCAGACGGCTCTGAAAGGCCACATCGGGACTCTGCGGCAGATCCACCGTCAGCAGATCGTCCCTATGGAGCAGGCCATGGTAATGTCAGACTCTGTGTCCCTCCTTTAGATTTTACACATGGCTGAACTCTTGGATTTTGGTTAGGATTTCTGTCAAGTTATTCCCTTGAAGGAGAAATTCTCTCTAAACCACTTATGCAAGTCCTGTGTTTTGCATTTCTTTGGTCAATTTCATGTTTTATACTAAAATTCCTTTACTCCCTTCAACAGCAGTGAAAATACAAACAGACATGACATGAAGATCAATATTCACAGAACAGCTTCAGTTTTTGTCCCACAAAGATTTTTCGTTTTACAGTGAACATGTTTATTTAGCAGTCATAAAGAAAAACCAGCATGAAGCAGACAGAGGCAGTTTTATCACCCACACAGGCCTCGAAAGACCAGGGAGCAGTCTGTTGTTTTCTGACAGGGAGCTGAGTTTGGTCATAAAAAATCCCAGCTCCTTTTTGTACGAGTACATGCTGTACATCGCGGCCCACTCTTTACATAGGAGTTGCTTAAAGGCATTGTGGGTAATGTGGGGAAATAACTCAGGATGATAAAGCATGGTGAGGTAAACCTCGACATGTGACAGGAGTGACCAGAACAAAATGTGGGTTTTTATTTTCCTGAGGGTGTGTTCTCACCAATGACAGTAGAGGAATTTCTTAACAAATACAGGAGGATGGATTGTTTTGTAGTATGCCAGATTATGTTGTATTTTGTCTTTAATAAACTATCAAGTTGCTGTAATGATTAACTATTGAATTTGATTAACCTGTCAGGCCAGATAGACAGTTCAGTATTAGAATATTATTCCCTAGTCTATCTGGAAAGGAGCCCACAGAAAGTGCTTCAAGAGGGCAGATCTTTTCAAACGTATATAGTGCAGGTGATTGGACGATCATTCTGTCAATCACATTCATTACAGGCCAATCAGATGTTGTAGTAGTAAGAGGGTGATACTGCTGTGGTGTAACGACAAAACATAAGCCAATTCATCCAGCAAACTATTGCCAAAACATGTCTGAAGTAAAGCATAACTACCTAAAGATGTTTCTTTTAATGCATAAAAACTTTCATAATGAGAGGTAAATTCCGATTATAATACAGCAGATAAATCAGTATCGGAATAATAAGGTCATAAATATGCTTTTGTAATACTTAACTTAACCAAAGAAAAGAAAAACAACTAACGTTGGATATCTGAAAAGCACTTATCAGCTTTTCATTAGATCTTCTATGTTAAAATTTAAAGACATTGTTTAATTTAAAAACACTGGAGATATATTCATGCAGTCAACGATACTCTTTCTGCCTATATTCAAACATTTTTTAACTAAGAGAAGGAAAATGTAAATGTAATTTAAGGTGTGTGTTTATATTAGAATCAAGAAAACTTATATTAATATTAAATACAGCTCTGTTTCAGTTTTTGAGGTAAAACTTTGGAATGATGACTTGAAATTATTTAAAGCTATCTTAATGTTCAGAAAGACCATAAAGCATACATGAAATAATGCCTATGAGGAATAATGATTTTACAGTATTATCATATAAAGATGGATGTCATATGCTTTCTTTATATGTCATATTTATCTTGGATTGTACAGGGAAGTCAAAAACAAGCCACAAGCTTCAACCAATATATTTTCTGGTTATTGATAAGTTTGTGTTTAATGACTTTATTCTTTGTTTTTACTTAAAATTTGTGTAACTGAAAGAAAAATATCAATTCATTTACTCAGTCACTTTTACTTTTGACTTCTCCACTGAGTGGTGAGTGTTTTAAAGTGAAATGAGTTGTCAAAGGAGCAGCAGTAGCCTTATTTTATAGGCAAGAAGACTCTAATTTTTGATTTTTTGGAGGGGTGGGCTGGGGGGATTGAGGCTGTGTCAGCTTTGAGGTTAAGGGTATACTTTCTTTTAGAGTCTCAGCTCTAGAATGTGAGTGAATTCCCATCAAATCTTGGCATTATCTATAATAACAATTACATTTGAGTTTATTTTGCAAAGCGGTGTACTAATAAGGATGTAAATGATCCACCTGTACTTGTCAGACTTCCTGGAAAACAACTCTAAAAATATTTTTAATGATTTGACAGAAATAAGAAAGCCTTGCTAAAAGCATTACAGATAAAGTATGATTTGCTTGTTGGAAGCCCTTAACCCTTTGAGGCCCAAGACCATAGATTATAGCCAGAAAATTCTAATTTTCTGAAGCTGAAATGTTTGTTTCACCTTCTGCTAAAATCTATAAAAACCAAAATGTCCATAAAATTCAACATATAGATTTTTCGTATCTCATTTGATACATTAGGTATTTTTGGCAACTGATAATCCATTTGAGGACCTTTTTATCATTTATCTGATTGTATTCAGATGTTTTTTTTGTAATTTGTTGATCATATTGAGTAGATAGAGTTATTATAGAAGTATGTAACAAATATGATACAATTGGCTTTATAGGGTTAAAGGCATCAAACCTCTTCTGCACAACCTTTTAATTTAAAGCTGTGGTCTACGATTTGAAACCGCAGCCTGCCCCGTGTTCCAAGATCCCGCCCCCAGCTCGTGTCGCCTCATAAAGCCCTCGACTGAGCTACGAGCGACTAGCACAATATATCAGCAGCAAACTCAATCAAAAACAGCTCAGCTCAACTAAAAGTATCAAACACAACAGACATCCCCTTGTAACACACAGCAGTAGCTATTTCAATTGGACCGGCGGTAATGCGGGTCTGGCGCCGCCAGAGCGGAGCCGAGCGTGGGGGAGGATTTATCTTTCAGCCTGTCCTCCCCAGCTCAGCTTACAGTGCAAACGATTAGCGGCTAACAGGCTAACCCGCTTCCCTACAAGTTATTAGCCCGTGACAGGCACAAACTAACCAGAGTTATTCAGCAGACATCTCCCACTGTAGTAAACAAAGCCATTACCTGATCAACCAGGGGCGAAACGGCCGATGCTGAAGGTCTGACGGCCGGCTGAGGCTATTCGTTAGCCATTAGCCCGCTAACAGGCCTCAACTCGGGCAGAGCTCCGCTGGACCTCAAGGAGAGGGAGGCGGCTTCGGTCTCGGGCGCTAGGCTTTTTCCGGCTCCATGATAGTTCAGTAGCTAACGCTGCTAGCTGCTCACCGGAGGTAGAGGGAGGAGACGGGACCATGACGACTACGCATGACGCCATGAGTGAGAGAGACAGGGGATTGGATGGACTCACAGACCAACTCACGGACCAATTAATAGTCGCAGGTTCTTAGGTTTGATTGGTCAGCTAGTATGCAGCTTTTCAGCGGATATACTGAATGGATTTTTTTCATTCTTTTTGGTCTTTATACTGTGTAGATAGGACCATAGGATCATAACAGCCTTATAAACGGTGTTATTAATATGTACAAAGCTTCCAAATTGTAGACCATAGCTTTAAATAATTTTTAAGTTAAAAAACTGAAACTGTGTAGTCCAAAACAGGTTTAATAACAGTTTTTTAATCTTCTTTGAGGTGATTCATGTCCAAAAAAGGTTTAAGTAAAGTTGAGCCGTACAATAATCTACAATGTTAATGTTTATACTGTAGTTACTGATTTAGAGAGATTTTGTGTCACATATATGCTGATGATATCTATTTAAACAAATGTTTCCCTACTTGGTGATCAAGGTTTTTATCAGATTGAATGTAATGTCTTAAAAAGCAAAGTGTTTTTGACCATAAGGCATGTGTTTTCCAACTTTTCATGTCTGTTAAAACCAAATTAAATGTTCAGTTTCTCTTTTTGTCAAAGGTAAAGACATTTGTTTAAATAACAGAGGATTTACAGTCACAATCACCGACAACTTTTTTTCAAGTTTTACAAAAGTTTTTTCCTGTTTTTCTTTGTTTTTGTTTCAACTTCAAGAAATATGTTAGAGCGAGGGTAAGCTGAAATGTGTCCATCCTGTGTACTTAGTGTCCCCATTCATTCAGTGTAACATTTAGAGATTTTTCATCTCACAGCTGCAGGTGTAATCCAAGATTTTTATATGTATGATTTGTGTTTGTTCTTGTATTTACTTTGCATTAAGCTCATACACTTTATGGTGTGACTATGAAGGATTTTGTGCCAAAATACGTCCAAATATCCACCTCAAGAGAGTAAACGTTACCTTTGTTTGATCATTCATTCGGTAACAATGTGGATATTTAATTTTGGAACAAAGTTCTTCCGCATGCTTGTAATGAAAGCAGAATATTTTTCATTGAGTTTGGCTTGCTTGGTCTTTGTTTGTGTTCACTGCTGAATGTACCCAGGTTATATAATTACCCTTTGACTGTTGAGCCTAACTTTTTACCACTGCATTCATTGATTGTGTGTTTAAATTTCCATTTTTAAGAGTGCATTGAACCAGAGTATGAGGTTTCTAGAGAGGACAGCTTCAGACCTGCCAGTAAGTAAACTGTTCATGTTTGATGTTCATGACATGTGTGATGATTTATTGTTATACGCTGATGATGTAGCACTTTACTGTTCAGGAGAAGAACAGCTTCTAGGCTCAGTAGAGTGAATTTTAAAAAGTTTGGCATTGAAGTTAATGCTCAATTAAGCAAAATAGAGATAATATTTTTTGTCAACCAGTAAATGTTGAATCTACTAAACATACTAGAAGTGCCCTGATCAATCAAACAGTGATAAAGACTGACCAATATATGCTAAAGAAATGTGATCAGTCAAAATAAGTACCCATGATCACAGACACCCATCACCTGTAAATAAACTGTCATAGTCTCTAAAACTTTGTTTTAGTCCTTTTAGTCAAAAATATTGATCCAGTGTTGAGCCAGTTGTAAAGTTTTCACTGAAACTAGCACGATAAAAGCTAACAAGCTAGGCTAGATGAGCTACATGTTGGTACACAACAAATGCATGTCATGTATAGTGATGTGTTTGAGGTCCAGTCTGTAACATTGTGATGTGTTCAGGTGGCCCTGTAAAATTATTATTCAATGAAGCTAAGGACATAATGTGTTTAAATGTCATTTGAAGAGCTGGAGAATTAGATTTTTCACTGAACCTTAAATAAATAAAGTTTAGCAGGGGGAATCTGTTTTCTTGACACTGTGAAAAAATTACTGGAAATCAGTTAAATTATGTAACTGAGTTAATTTACCAAACACTGCACTATTGGTATAAACAAAAACACAAAATTATTATTATTGTTGCCAAATCACCCAAAACAGTAAAGAAAATAAAAAGCCTGATCATAGAATCCCTACAATAACACAGATCAAGGCACTGAAGCAGAAAGAGAGAGTGAAAACAGATTTCTGGGAATGATAATGATGATAAACTTTGTCAGAAGCTTCATAAGCATAATGCTGTAGCTTAATGTCTAGAACATTTAAGTACTTCTGAATAAAGAACATCATACACCAAGTGTTTATTGGAATTTAATTGTAAATGCTGAGTAATTTAAACTATTGCAGCATTTGTAATCAGGCCACAGTTTTAATCTGAGATCTTGGTTCAGACTGATTAACTTGTTTTTTTTCCTCTACAGAATAAAGTGTTAGCAGTGATTGAAGCCATCGAAGCTGCACAGTACCTAATCTCCCAGAATGCAACAAAAATAATCAATCAGGTAAGGAAGGATTACTTGGTTTGCTATAATCTTGATTCACCATTTGCCAAGACCTGTCCTCCTTGACTACTTTGACTAGGTCATGAAAAAGCCCTTGTTTCTGTGCTCCTTCTTATTTGAACAACTGAGAAAAGCCTGCAGTTTTATTAAATGTCAAGACCACTTCATCAAAAGAAGTTATTTGAATTACCTTTATGTACATTTATTTGCATATTTTGAATTTGTCAGTACACCGCTGATGGGGGCCATCCCTGCCTTGATGATAGTAGAAGCTCTGAGCAGGAACAGCACACATTGCTGTCCTCTTTAAAGCCCAAAAGGAGGCATGAGGCAGGAGAGAAGCACCAACTCCCCCCAGTATCAGTTGACATTGATTATGTAAGAGAATAGCATAAAGGAGGAGCTGGGTTGGAGGAGGGTTGCGAAGCAGCTTGCAGCAGGAGCAGTGAGGAGTAGGCAGGCTGGGACAGCTTAAAATGGCGACCTTAGCACATTTAGCCATTGGAAGCTCCGAGGTAATTAGCTGGCTGTTGATAGTGGTGGACTAGCTTTGAATCAGCAATGAAATGCTAATATGTTAGCAATCTTGATTTTGTGTCCTGTCATAAAGAACACTGTGCTCCATTTTATGTCTGATTAATTTTACTACTTAGCTTGATTTCAGTGAAAGTAAAACAGAGATAAAGTCAGATGTATGAGAATAACTTGGAAAATGTTTGCTAAGAGCATTGAGAATACAATTCCCAAATGAAGATATTGATGTTGGTTAACGTTAGCTGGCCTAATTAAGCTGTTAGACAGAGGCAGGGGTGGATAGTAACTTAATTACTTTGACTCAAGTTACTGCATTGAGTAGCATTTTTATGTACTAGCACTTCTATAAGAGCTTTGTAAACCAATACTTTTACCATAGTATGTTTTTGAGTTACACCATGCATTGGTTCATGTGTCAAAGCATCTGAGTACGGAGCGATAAAATAAAAATAAAATGAAAGTTAAACAAATTATAGTTTTTCATCAGCTAGTGTTGTCACAAAACCAAGTTTACTTTAAAAGTGATGCCAAGCGTAATATCAAATTTGTTATAAAATGTTTAACTGGGCAGATTTTGGATCTATATGTTTTCATATTTGATATTGTGTTATTTGGACAAATATACTGTGCTCATGTAGTATTACAGCTCTGTTTTTATGACACCAAATTTAAATATTTTACAGGGCAAATGACTCTGTCCTTTTATTATTTTGTGTCAAGTGTAAATGTGCTTCTCTGTAACTCTATCTTGTCTCTATAACACAACAGGTCAGTGGACTCAATTTTCTGAATTTGCTGTAACTTTTTTTGTCTTCATCGTCCTCAGGAAACAGCAAAATACACGTCAACAATTGTTGGCTACTTCCATCAGTACATAGAGTGGGTCAAAACATCAGTAAGTGTTGATTGTGATGAAGTTCTCACTTTTCCTGTTCTTTTTCAACAAAAAAAGTCTGCTTGTACACAGAGCTGGCAGAAATACCTTCATGTTATGTAAGAGTCTAAGGAGTAAATATAGAGAAGACAAATATGCCAGAAAGAACCTCCATAAATTTGAGGAATTTGTTTTGTGGTTCATTGGTTTTTGTGCTGTCGTCAACCTAAAGAATTCAACAGCGTTAAGAGAAACAGGATATTTGAAGCCTGGAGCTGTTTGTGAGAAGAACATTTTTATTTCATCATAATTTTTGTTGTTTTTGAAGAGCATTTAAATTACAGGAATGTATAACGCAACATGCTGAGACTCTGAAAACAGCTGCATGGTTAATGTACAGAATGAGCCCCTGATGCATGCGTTACTCAATCTGTTGTGTGCAGACGTTCACTGTTTTATTTCTGCTCTCTGCAGTTGGTTATGGACGTTGCACCATGCAAGCCCTTCAGCAACATGGTGGACACAGTGGAAATCATTACCTGCAGTTTCTTGGTCGACTCCATGGTAATTATACCGACAGAACTGTGTAACAAAGCCTTTTAAAGTGAAAGGAGTTCTAAAATGCTGGATTGGTGAGCAGCTCCTCGGGCTCCATATTTTACACACAAACACTGGCAGGTCCTGCTGACTTTATGGGTCCAGGTTTGCAAAAAATCATACTATTAACCTGTTTAAATGACTTAAAATGGTGGAGACAAGACACGAACAGATTGATAAAAGGTACTTACTTTGTTTTAAAATGTACTTCAAAGTTTGGATGGCATGTTTTTACTACTTCTGTGTTGTTACTTGAATGCTTTTATATACAATTTTATGCTCTTAAGTATAGTTTGAATACTTGTGTTTAAAATCCACATTTAATGTTTTTTATCCATCAAAGTGAAAGGAGTGAGTGTCACATCTGTCTAAGGTATCAATCAATCATTAATAATCTTTTATAAACAACAACTTTGAATTTGTAGATTTGTTTATTTTTAAAAGATGGGACAATACATGTTAATGAACACATAAATGTAAACATGTGAGATTATAGCCATGTGGCTAATTTCCATCTCTAGGCCCATTGGCAGGTTGGTGTTCTACAAAACATTTATACACAATAAAAACAAAACAAGACAAAACTGTAACTGACAGTACAGTGATATAGAGATATGTAAAATCACTGATTTTGACTGACTGCTTACACAGCAGTAGCATATTAAGTGGCAAATGAATATCAAACAAGACAGCAGTTCTTATTAAAGCAGTAAAAACAACTTTATTGGCCAATTAATTAAACAAATAAACTTGATCATATTAAATCACCAGATGTTCTAATTAGTTCATTTTCATCATTTCTTTTCTTTGTTGCACAGAACACGTTTTGGATGGGCCTGGGCTGCAGTACTCTCTTCCTGCTCCCCAGCATCATCCTGGCAGTAAAACTTGCAAAGTACTACCGTCGGATGGACACAGAGGATGTCTACGATGAGTAAGTAACTCTGCATACATAGTTTTCAGTATACTTCTTGTTAAAACCTTCATTTATGTTAAATATTCATTTACAGTTATTCACAGTTGACACTAAGGCTGGACAGTTTGGTTGAGAGTTACAAAAACTCTGGCTAAATGCATGATAAACATGATTTACATCTCCTGAAATATTCTTCAAAGAATGAACAGAAATGGAACTGAAAATAAGCCATTGCTTTGCAAAAAATAAATTAAAAGGCCCCTTGAATACAATAAAATAATTCGAATTATATACGATTGCCTATTGTGATCAGCAGGTATATTACTGTAAGCCGGATCACCATCTGTTAACTGAGCATTAGGCTGTGGATATAAGGTATTAATCCATTGTGTTAAAGTCAATACAACAAGGCAAGGTAGGGTGGTGCAAGTGCCTCAGATAGTTGTCTGTCTCTTTAAGGAGCCCTGTGATTGTCTGGCGACCAGTTTAGGATGTAGCCTGCCTCATGCTCAATGTCAGCAGGAAATGGCTCCAGGCCCAGCAACCCCAAAAAGGATAAGCAGTAGAGATGTCCATTTGTTACTATTTTTAGTCGATACTGAAGTTTTTGCAGGTATTTACAACTGATTTGTTGGCCATGTATCGGTTGAAATATCATCAAATTACACAACTGGACAATACTGATGCACCTTCTCATCACTGCATGGTACATTTAAAAATTAAGGGTTTCATTTTTTGCAAGATTTAAATTCTGTTTTTGCTTTTTCATCTGTTTCTCGCTAAAGTATACTCTACCACTGAATGAGCCAAGTCAATTTTTCTTAAGAACAGAACCTGTGCTCTTGACCAGATAAATAAGTATCTGCAATAATAAATTACAAAATATCAGCATATCAGATATCGACAAATATCTAATATCATGCATCCCTAATAAGCAGTATAGAAAATTCTATCAAAAATATGTGCAGTTACATTAAAACTCAACATGTTGCCCAGCCTTAGTATACACTGTAGTAATAGGACTTACTGCCATTGCATTATGTTAACAATGGTTGCAGGACATCCTTTATTGTTTTATCTGCTTCTGCAAGTAGTTTTGTGTTAAATTGCAAACCCGGTATTGTAGTATACTTTGTTTATTTGCATTATTTTTAGTTCTAGATTAAATGTCTCCTGTTTAGATGTTTGATAGCTCTGCTTTATTGTTTTTGTTTCTCTTCCCTTCTCTCTTCTTCGTAGTTCTTCTGTTTCTGGGACTTGGCATTTTACTTTGTGATAACCATTTCTACTATTTCCATCTTCCATATCTTTATTTTTGAGTCATTCCTCTCTGTCAAGCACTTGGCACTTTACAAAGAAGCATTGACACATTTGTCAATTTATATCTTTCTTATTCATGGACCTTTTTCTCAAACACTTTATAAACCACGGCTTTACACAAACAACACAAAAATGTCTCCATCTGCGGCGTCTTTGGACGCACGATTTTTGCTGAGTTACAGGAAACTGGTGCATTTCTATCGCTGAACATTTCAATAACATTTTTATGTTGTTTTTTGTGTATCTTTTTAGCATTGAGACAATTCCCATGAAAACGTAAGACATTTTACCCTCCTGCCTCTCCTCCTCTCACTCTGTGCTTTTCTCTGGATCTTGTATATAGAACTGTTTACTGAATTCTTGGTGCTGGTTTACGTTTTTGAAGCTTGGAATTGCTCTTATGGGTGGATGGTGTGGCTTCTTGTCGTGTGCTACCTTTGAAAAGTGCCCCTTACCTTTTTTGAAGGGCTCTTGCTATCATTACCTTAGAAATCCACCTGTTTTTCTATCTTTAAGTGTAAATAAAACTCTAAAGTATGATTTATACTCAAAAATATCTATCTCCTAACACGCTTTCAAAGTTTGTCTACTCTAAAAGAAGACATTTTTACTAAAAGTTTGATCAGCATGCCATGTCTCTCACATTACATTTTTCATCCCTTTTCTATACAATATTTCGTTTTCAGTATGGAAATTGGTAATAATGGTTATCATAGTGAGCGCTCACAAGGTATCCCAAATCCCTTGATGACAAGGTAAACTAAACTATAAAACCGTCATGTTACTGCATGTTGTTGGAGGTGGAGGCATGCCATGGGAGGTGGGTTTTATTTCTGTTGTAGCAAATCCGTGGGCTGAACAGTGCATGCCTTTGACGGAGCTGGTTCACCGTGCACGGAATTAAACACACAATCACTTTGGCAGGGAAATGTAAAAATATATTAAAACTGAGAAGTATTGGTAGCTGCTTTTTAAATATTCTGATTTTGATTTTATTAATTAAAGGGTTACGCCATTTTTAAATTTGTTTAGAGTCTTGCCTCACTCCTGAGTCCATGACCGACAGACGGACAACATTCCTTCAACTATGTGTGCAGTAACAAGAAAAAGACAGGCAGAGCTCACCCACACCTAATTAGCTTAGCTTAAACACTGGGAGACAATGGGTAGTGTTAGCCTGCCTCTGCCTACAGTTATCAGATAAACTTTTAATCAGACATGCTTACAAGCACATCCAAAGTGGTTTGCACATGTGCCCTACAGTTTAGTTTTGTGTGTATTTCTTTCGAAAATTACATTAAGTGCTTATCTTTATCTAAAAGTAGATAAGGTAACATAATGCGGTTGAAGCACCGTTTGACCAAGAATGGCAGGAAGACACAGTTTCAACAAACATGTAAACTTACACAGACCACCTTACACACTAAAATCAATAGAAAATCTTCAATTAAAACAGTTTCAAACTTAAAGCCTGGCTCAGTTGTTTTTTTTATACCAGAGATTTGAAAGCAGTCAGGGTAACTAAAACCCCATACGCACTTTCAGAAATTATTCTGACTTTACTGGGTGATTAATGACATTTGAGCTTTTCAAACATGGCTGCGGAGGCTCAATGTGACCTGTTACATAACTTCATTTTCTTAAACCCCTGGTGCACAATCATTTATCAGGTTGTTGCAGCGGAGACATAAACTCCGAGCACATCAGCATTGTGCATTTATCTAAGAGGAAAATCTCATAACCTTTTCACCATGGACAGGAATAAACTCTAGTGTCACCACATCAGACTCGTAACGTAATTGTCTCTTCAGGAGAAAAATTATCTTCATCTTCTCCTAACTGCCGTAAAAAGCCTCCAAACTTTATCGACACTTCAGTTGATTAAAAATGTAACTATATCAGATTGTTGTTGATGTCAGAAAGCTGGCATATATTAATAAATAAATGAGCCTTGGTAGGCTTTAACAAGCAGATGTTGACAGTGAAATTATCATGTGTTCAATGACAGCCCAGTAAAAAGACAAGTATACTAATATAAAATCTTTGTGTTGTTTTTTACATAAAAAAGAAAGGAAGCATTTGTGCAGCAATGGAAAAAATAGCTTTCTCCCCTCAGTTACAACTCTGATGTTTTAAAAAATGTCTGAAGTGCTTCAGAAAGAAAAGAATAAAAGAAAGCAAAAGGACTTTAATGGCTAACAAAAATAAAAAATGAGGTACGCACTGAACCGTAAACTGAGTCTGCTGTTGTTCCCCCAATCAAGGTAATATTTTGGCAGGGGTGAAAAGTAATGCTAACCTGGATGCAATTCTTTTTTTCTTAAACATCTCAGCAATGTTTTTTTATTGGTTGTCATTTTAGCAACAACTATTAACTTTCCCATATAACATTACATTTACTACAGTGCTATAAATAAGACATCTTTAAAGATGATAAACTCTTAATTTACTTTGTGATAAAATGTCTCCCTATTATCCTTCCATTATTGTTTTTTAGAAAGCAAAATAAACACCCTTAAAAACCCATAAAATATGCTCAGCTTAGTTTTCATTCCCCATGTGAAGGATTCGGGCAAAGCATTGTGAACACACGTTATATATTTAGAGAGAACTGGACCAGCTGCTCCTCTTCTATTACGGACTGCCAAGCCAGGCTCGATAAAGTTTTACAGACTAAAGCAGTTTTAACAACACGTGACATTGCCTGGTTTGCTTTTGCAGTCTTTAATTATCACTCAGTATGTTTTACACCAAATATCAGCTGCCATTACTTCTCACAGCCTCGTTTTAAATGTCCTGCTGTGATTTCCATGATTTCTCCCTCGTCACTAACCCCCTGCATGCTCTCTTTGTGACTCGAATGAAAACTCTTCCTGTTTCCTCTCGTCTAGAGTCAGCCAAAACCCGATGAATGTACACCTGATCCTTTTGTTCAGAGAGAGGCAAGCATGTCAAGCTTTGGTGTGATGCTGCTGGGATGCTGATTCTTTGGTTTCTTTTTATGCTAACAAAATGTCTAACTGCATGTTTTTGCATTTTTCAGTTGCATTTGGACAAAGATCTGTTTGAACAGAAAAAGAGCCGTAACAGAAATTACAGGAAGAGAGCAAAACAGCAATAATATAGAAAAAGACGACACAATAATCATTTTGACCATGGATTGATTTGAAAAAATGTTTTTTTTTACACTGCTCTCTGCTTTGGAGTCAATGTTTTAATTCAACCCTCAGGCCCTCCTTAAAAATCACTCTTTCTCTCTAAAAACCATTTAAGGCTATTGAAAATATTTAGTAATTTTAAAAATAAAAAAGATACATTTATGATTTGGTCATAACTCCAGATCCCATCATGTAAAGCAAACAAAAATTTATTTTTGCAATTTTAACCCTCTGAATTTCTGTTTATTCGCATAATGCCGCTATTTTTTAACCAAAAATTCTATTTGATTAATGCAAATTTTTTTTTTTGTGCAAAGATTATCAGTCTGCAATAATCAGCATCAACTGGGAATACTAGTTAAAATATTACATTCTACTGGCCTACAGTAACTGTTATACCCTATTAGTTAAATCGAGGTAGCCATTTCCCTCAATACCTTTCTGCAAACATTACCAAATTGGCGTAATTTAGCTGTGATTTTTTGTGTGTGTTTGCACTCAGAAACAGGGTTAGAGAGAAACTAACAGGATTTTTATATTCTGTTTTGCAATGACAGTAGAATGTAAAAAGGTGGTTATAATGAGAGGCAATGGGGCCAAAAACGGCTCCAGGAGTATGACTGTCAGTCTTTTGTCTACACAGCGGAATTTTTATTTTTATTTTGGTATCGCTGTAATTCTAAAATGTATTAAAAAAATACCTGCTTGTAAGCTCATCTCAGATTATTTACTGCCAAAATTAGAGCAAAAAGTAAAACTGAAAAGCCCTAAAAGGTTCATGGGAGGGCCTAAGAGGAGTGAGGGACTTGTCTCCAACATGCATAAATAGTAAGTGGGCAAATTCCATATTTTTCCTGAAATTGTTGGAATTTAAACTAGTAAAAACGTTTTTTTAAAGGATCAAACTTGTTTATTAAGGAGCAATAAGTATTCAAGAACATTACTGTGGGATGGAGTTTGCACTTCCTCTGCCAATTTTTATCCTTTTGACCACCTCTTTAAATTAATTATCTTTTATTGAAATCACATCTAGTTATGTATGTTACTTCCCTTTACTCTAGACAAGCCAGGTCGTAACAAAGTAATATGTCCAAATCTGGAAGTCAAGTCAACCTCACCTGTAAATTTTAGCCATAATTTTTTTATTGGTTCTTGCTTGGTGCTTTTGAAAAATGACTCCATCGGCCTGTAGATAGCTGCCATTCTGCCCTTCAGACAGAGAAACTAAAACTTACAGGCCCTTAAATCAAATATAGTTCATCAATCATAATCACTTGATCAAAAATGAAGTTTGCTGTTCTGCTCTCCGCCTGCTGAATCGCTCATCCTGCTTTTCTTATTTTCAAACGCATTAAGAGAATCAGAGAGCGATAGTTTCACAAAGTTGTTTGAGTATATCACTGTGTTCTTAACGTGGTTCCTTTGTGTTGTGTGTGTATTCCTGTACTGTTAGCATCCCAACATATGACACTATGAACAGGTTCCCGCGGGCCTCGGCTCCTCCGAGGCACATCGACTGGTGACAGAGAGCCGGCTCTGGCTCCTGAAAGGTACCCACACCCAACGCCTCA